>CAMAPF010000985.1:600000-1154763 GCA_945859915.1 Cuscuta epithymum | reverse complement strand
TGAATTTATTTTGACGCACTGTGACAAAGTGCTCGTCAACGACACTTGTTTGATCTTTCAATTCATCTTCTCTATGCGGCCACAGACCACTTCATTTTTAGGTCAACATCTTTTTCAACTCTTACTTATCGTCCACCATGTCTTCATCTACCCTTCTTCGTCCTATAGGTGCCACTACACCTCTTAACTGAAAGAGATCAATTTTTAACTAGAGTTGGTGTTTGAGGCGGGTGGGTTGACATGAATTGGGGATTTGGGTTTGTGACATGAACAATGGCAGAGTCTAATATTGAAAAGCAGTAATTGACAAAGGGGTCGGGTCAAGACAAATGGGCTTCCTTTGTAATCGCTCTAAGCCGTTGTGTGGGGGTGGTATAACTAACAATAACAATTTAAACTTATTGAAATTAATAACTTTTCGAGACGCCAACTCAACTCATACTCATGGAGCACCTCTTTGACTATACCAGCCTCACCTAAGCTAGCTTGAAAAAACAACAAGCTATCATCTGCAAATAGCAAGTGTGAAATTTCCGGTGCTCCCTAGCCATCCCCACACCATGAGTATGCCATATCTTCCGGATAGCGTAAAAGCACACTCAATTCATCCACACGCGACAAGGATAAACAAGTAAGGGGGAAAGTATTCAGTCGGTTAAATAGGTCCCAACTCATATTATCAAAAGGAACGTAGTACGAAACCGAACACTCACATTCCATAATGAGTTGCACCGACGTATCAGAAAACTCAAGTTGTTTGATTGCTTGTTTAGCACTCACGATTAATGGTAGCTTTTTAAGGGCCTATTAGGTTCGTTTATACATCTCAATATTATCCCGTTCGGTTCAGGTTGAGAGGGCGTGTTAAAGTATTTATCTCACACCGGAAAGCTATAAAACAATATTTTTAACTCATTAAGGTAAAGCACCTAAGTCGGTTGGGTAAATGCTGGGGAACATTTACTAGGTTTTATTAATAGAAAACATGAATACAATGGGGGCATAGACCTTACCCATAATCAAAGTGGAATCTAAAATGAGGAAGACCTATAGAGTCTGAAATTATATATTTTCTAACTAGATGGTGAACATTATTAATATGGAAAAAAGAGAGCAAATAAATATCTGAATCATCTGAAAAGGTATGGGATAAATAATGAGCGGTCCAATTAACCTGTCAAAAGATGTATCGAATAATAACATTTCCCCAGCTATTGTCCGTCTGTATGCTTGCGAGATATGTCCTCCATCTACCATCATAGCTAAGATCCAGGAGAAGAGAAATAAGGCGATAAGTTAGTTTCCAGCTGAAAATGTGAGTACCCATGATTAAGAGGCCATTGCAGAGTAAAAGAACGAGCTATAAAACAATAAAACACTATATAGATCGATTTTGGGCTACCCTTCATACCACGGCCTTTTAGGATGGACTTCGAGTTTTAACATTAACATCCTCTACTGAAAGATTCATTCCACTTTGTCGTAAGTCTTGCTCATGTCTAGTTTAAGAGGCGTGCAACTCATTTCGCCCTGCCTCTTCCTTTTTAGGAAATGTTGAGACTCAAAGTTATCATTATATTATCAATGATTGATCTACCGAGGATAAATGCACCTTCTTGTTCAGAAACACAAACATGTAATTTTTCATTATGTTAGAAATTTTTTGCAAAATTTTATACACGAAAATACAAAGAGCAATAGGCCTTTGATCCCCTATAACATTCGGTTGCTCTTTTTTAGGGATCAAGACAATATGAGTATTATTCACGTACTCTGGAAATATAGCAGTCTCAAAAACAATTTTATAAAATTCTACCACATCGAGTCCTATCAGATTCCAGAAATGTTAGAAAAAACTCGAGCTCATCCCATGAGGTCCTGGGGACCAGCAACTCCAGATTATGGTGGTTTTCAAACTTTCTCTCAACGCAGTTGGACACAAATTCACAATCCGCGTGTACTGAAAAAAAAAATATTAGTGAAATAATCACCAATCAATCTGCTAATCTCACCCCCTATCCCTCTCCCACCCACCCACCCACTTCCATCTTAATCCCCTCCACTCTATTTTTCCTCCTCCACTGCTTCAATGCATTGTTAAAATAATGAGTATTTAAATCTCCTTCCTGAAGCCAAAATTCCTTGACCCGCTGATGCCAATACTGATTTTGTTTCTCTAAAAGCTCCAAATATTCACCTTTGGCCCTATCTACTAAATTAGGACTCAATAGCTAGAATGACCCCGAAGAAGATTTATGGAATTATTGGTTTAAATTCCCTAAATAAGAGCAATTATAAGTGTTTGTACAAAAATATCCCTATGAGTATGGGTGACACACACCTCTGACACACACCTCTGTTCGAAACAAACTGGTGTAACTTATAAAAATTAAATGTTCAATTAGTTGAGAAAATTTCCAAAACAGTATTAAAAATAATGTAAAATTTCAAAATAGTAGTATTTTGTTTTTCCTTAAACATGAGTAATGAATAAATAATATTTGGAAATACAATCACTCATTTGATATTTTCATACTAGTTTTTGATGAATTAAATAAGTGAGTTTTCATTTAGAAATTGCTATATACTCCCTCCGTCCCGCTATGATTGTCTCATTTTACCTTTTCGGTCCGTCCCACTAAGATTGTCCCATACTTTATTTGGTAAAGTTTGTCTGGTTCTAAATCGTTCCTACTTTATTATTACTTTATCAATTCAATACCAACCACATAAACTCAACTTTATTAATAACCGTGTCACCTTCTCTTGTCCAAAACTTAGGGAGGGCGGAGGTAGTATCATTTTTTGTCTATATTTAGATAATTTGTATTATTAAAATTAATTTCCAAAGTGTGTATTATTTTTTATTTATGGAAGATAGTTTGTATTATTTAAAGTACGTTATTTTTCCTAAAAATTAAAGAGATAAAACGCCCTTAAAATATTTAAAAAAAAATATTGAGGTCTTTCCCACAGTCTCGGTCACTTCCCAACAATGTTACCTTTGATTTGTTAAAAAAAAAACTATTTTGTGTAAACATTGTCAATTGTTCTCTAAAATCGTTATAAAAATGACATTTTTATTCTTTGAAAATGTCAAAAAATTTGAAAACTGTCATCAAGATGTCATTTCTGACACATGTTGCCATTATTTTTCGGTGATTGAAGCTAGTGGTATTGGAAGGTTGCTGAGGCGGCAACATAGGCTTACATTTTTCTTTACATTTTTTTATTTTTTGAAAAAAGTTATTTTTTGATTTTTTAATTTTTTAATTTTTTCTAATATTTATTTCTTGTTTTTTATTTCATTTTTACATTTTTATTATAAATAAATTTATGCTATTACTTTTAATTTATAATTATTAATGAAATATGAATTGTATTAAAACAAAACAAGGGTAGAATTGGAAAGCTAGTCCTATTTAGGGAATTTTTAAGTTATGATACTATTTCAACAATTAAAATTTCATTTAGTCCTATTTGGGAATGTTTACAAAATTTAGTTATACTAGTATACTAACATAATTACTTGTATTTTCTAAGCATGAGAATTCATATTTAGAGAATAAATATTTAACAATATTTTGAAATTGAAAATCATTTTTATTCATATTTACTTATTTAGAGCTATTTCTTTAATCAATACTCCTTCCGTATTTAAAAGTTTATTACACTTTGTATTTATAATCTATTTAAAAATATGATACACTATTCATTTATGGTAAGTTTTTTCTTTAAAAATACTTATTTACTCATATATATTCTTTCTATTTTTCATATTCTACTTCCTGTTTATTCATCTTATCTCCTATATTTTTCTACATAATTCATTAGTTTTATTATTTTCTGCTTAAATATTACGGAGTATGTCAAGATCTAATATAGTGGTCCTTTTTTGTAGCGAGCATCGCTGAATGATACAATTGCGTGAACGTTGCATAGAAGTATAAGAGCAAAGCGCCAACGAACATTAATATGCTCCCGTAAGGTGCAACACTGAACGCTACTTATTTTTCACTCTTCAACTTCTTTCTTCCCCGTCTTATGCTTATCCAAACACGGCATTAATGCTTTTTGAAGCCGTAACACCTGAAAACTTTCACCTATAAACAACGGTGGCCGCGGTTTCATTTAGCTTCAATCAATTGAAACGTAAAACAATGTACTCTCCCACTCCAATTTTTTTAAGTATTATTACGATTCGTACGCTATGTGAATATGTTAGAATGTTTTCTTTTGGACTGAAATTTGCTGGTCTGGTCTGATCTGGTCTGTTTAAGTCTGGTCTGGTCTGGTCTGTTTAAGTTTGGTCTGAACTGGTCTGGTCTGGTCTGTTTAAGTTTGGTCTGAACTGGTCTGGTAAACGTCTGGTCTCTGTGTATTTTATAACTACGGAAGTCTGGTCTGGTCTGGTCTGGTCTGTTTAAGTCTGGTCTGGTCTGGTCTGTTTAAGTATGGTCTGATCTGGTCTGTTTAAGTCTGGTCTGGTCTGGGACTGAAAACAGTCCAAAAGAAAACATCCTTAATCTATGATAGAAAGCAACCATTTCAATTATCAACCGTACATATTTTTTTAGGCAATAAAATGGGAAATAACATTACGACAATACAAAAAAAGATTCAAGAAATTATGAATTCCACCGAGTATTATCTTTCTTTTTCCAATATAAACTTATATTTATCTTTGCTCTAATATATAGAGTAACTTTTTAATTTCAATACAAAGATGTGATTAATATTGCATATCTTTCTCTACAAGTTTCAACTTCTATCAATCTTCACCTTTTAAGTTTTTGTGTCACATCAAAACACGAAATAATATAGTATTGAAGGGTGTCACATCAATCAGCATGATTTTAATTGAAATGTAATTTTCTCGTCTTGTCTGGTTTTTAATATGATCTCAACTGGTCTAGTTTACTAGAAATGTATTCTATGTGTATTTTACTACTATCGAATTTTGATCTGATGTGATCTGCTATGATTATCTATTGTCTATTAAGGCTGACTTGATCTACTCTTAGACTGAAACCAGTCTAATTAAGAACGTTTTAAGATTACATAGTCAACATGAACAAACTAATCCTCCAAACAAATAGAGTAAAAGTAGCTCGTTCTTGAATCTTATTAAGCTCTAATTAATCATTGAAAATTGTTTAGTTTTGATATCATATTAAAGTTTGATGTTGAAATAATAAATAAGTTTATATCTGTGTTGCACGAAAGTGCGGAAATCAAGAGGAAATGGGAAATGAGAAACGAAAAACATCAACTTATGCTCAAAACACGCTTATTTTGAAAGTTTTCTGATAGTTTCCGTAATCTCCAAATCGAAAATATGGTCTTTTCTGATAGTTTCCGTAATTCCGTAGGTTTGTATGTTAATTTGATAATAGTTTTTCTTTACTCATACCCAAAGCAAGCAAGGGATAATATCAAACCCCACGTCCCCACTCTAATTGCGGACCCCACCAATCCCCAAAAAACCAATAAGTTTTTTAGCATATGATTTATCTCCCCACTTCTGATAACCCCCCAATGTCTGATCCATCTCCTCTGGCCTTCAACCTTATAAGCTCTTTGATCGATACTCTGCCACTCGCATGCTAATCAAAGGTCCATGGCAAGCCGGATGATTGCGAACTGTGACTTAGCTCCGCCGCGGAATGTGTTTTCCGGCGCGGCGGCGTCACTGGAGGGTGGAAGAGGTTGGGAAAATGAGGAGGTAGACATCCTGCTCGAGGCTCTAAGGTTGTCCCAGACTCGGGCAAGAGTGGCAGAGAGGAGATACCAACTCATATGCAAGGAAAGAGATTCTCTCTCGAATCTGCTCCTGGAAGATTCTCTGCGGTTGCTTGCTTGCCAGAACTCGATCAGGTTGCTTGAGCTTCAAGCTTCACAGATGGAAGATGAGCAGAACAAGTACAAGACTGCAGATAATAGTGTCTCTGCCTTAACATGGTTCATGGCAAAGGCTCTTTGTGTGGGAATAGCTGGGGTCACCCTTGCATTTGGTTCCATTTTCTTCTTTTTGACTTAGACTTATACTTGAGTTTCAGTTCATTATTATAGGCCCATATATTTAGAAAACCAACTAAGTTGATCTTCAACTTTCTTGATTAGCAGTTAATTTGATTATCCATCTTGTATTAACCGCTCTATTTAAGTTCTTAAATTATTAATCTTTACCTTTAACTTTACAATGAAATCCTAAGATTTGATGTGAAACGACCGATTCAATTTCATTCTTTAATAATCATCCAGTGACAAAATTAATAGAAGTAAAAACTCCATCTACAAAATTCACATTTGTAAAGGAATCCAAGTCTTAAGATGAGTATTATCAACCTTGTAAAATTGTGGTGTACTCTATTGTGTGTAAAGTGTAAAATGCAAATTAAAATTATTTCAAGTGTGAAGTACTACGTGCTATGTATCACTTACGGATAACATGATTTGTTGTAATAATGGAATGAGCTTTTGTTTTCGTTGTACTAGGCATGTCAATAAGTTTGGTTGCATAGTGGTTAGGCCTATCAAATACACATCTAGTGCTATTTCATATGCACACAACACATTTTTTTTTTACCAATGGGCGTAGCTCAACTGGTAGCGAGAGAATGCCACAAGGGTTAGTTCTCAGTTTCGAATCCCGGCAACTGCGATGAGAGGTTGCTATGCTGAAAATGCATAGGGCCTCTGCAAGTATCGAGGACGGAGCACCACTCTCTATATGTAAGATTGTGATTATAGCCCAATTTACATCCTCCCATCGTGCCCTCCGGTCGGTGTTGGGGACCCCTCAGGGATAGGGTGTCATCCCTTTTTTTACAACACATCTTTTTTATTCGAAAAACAAACAAATATTTTTCCATTTATTTTAATGAGAAATGTAATTAATTTTGTTATCGCACTCAATTTTATTTTATCAAAGCAATGTAACTATTATGTCTCAAGCTAGCTCTTAATTTTATTTATATATTTTCAATCCCTATGATTCAATTCAAATGTAGGTATATAATTTCTCGAAAATTTCCAATATTGTTAACTCCATATCAAACAAGTCTACTTAATCTAGTTACGGACACATTGGTCTAGGTCTGAACAATAATTCTACCTCCAAATATACAGATTAGGCTTGAAGCTATAAATCAATTAACGAGTTTGAATCTGAAACGTTATATTCAAGGGCGGATCAGAGATTCTAAGATGTCATGGAGTAAGGCTATGTTTGGCACACCATTTCAACTAATAATGAGCTTGAATTTTGAAAATCCAGCCAATAATTATTGAAGTACGTGTGTTTGGATGGCAGGCTACACTGAGCTTAAGCTCAAAATAAAGGTCTGAATGGGAACGTTATGAAACGAAACGTCTCTATTCAGCCGAGTGTATAATCGACTTATATTCCTAAAATATCCCTGCACGCAACATTATTTCTGGGTTCTTCCCTGCAGAATTCTTTGCTCGATTTCTTTAATTCTTCTTCTCTGTGGTTCTTCGCCTATTATATCTTTTTCTCTGGAATTATTTTCTACCCTAACCATCCGGTGCAGATCTTATCCAAGAGTAATATATATTCAGTTATTCTTCCGATGTCTTTTGTTGGATGCACCTCAACTATAGGAAAATCCGAAAATATAACTTTTTCTCGGTCAATAATTGAAAACTAATCGGTGCATGTGTTATGTGTATCCTCCATTCTTAATTAGGAACTTGGTGGGGTGAGATTTATGGAGGCATAACCTTGTTCACCAAGGGTTAGGACGAAATAAGCAGGACAAATAAAGCATCTATTTTGGTGAAAAATTAGTAATCATTATAATAAATATTTTTGAATAATATATTTTATGCCCTTAAATGTAATTTAACATTTTCCAGTCACCCTTTCAGCTCGTTCCGCCAAACTAGTACACTTCATTCAGCTAACAGTTCAGATTCAGCACTTTATAATTCAGTTCTGAACAATAGTTTTTAATTCAGACTTCAGTCTTCATTTCAGACTTCAGTCACCAGCTCCAGCTTGAAGTGCCAAACATAGCCTAAACACCAATCATATTAGACTTTGAAATGAAATTAAGTTACTCTATACTTCAGTCTATTATAACTCATACATAGATCCTTCTCTGACTATATTGTGATCCAAACTTTACCCATTCACATGCCAATTGTAATGACATCTTATGACACAAATATGTCTTTCTTTAGAATAATTATTATATATGAAGACCAAATTGGGACCAATTAAATGGGGGCCTGAAATTACATCCGAAAGAAAGTTAAGGATCTAATTGAGTCGTAAATTATGGAAGTAGTGAATCACGTATAGTATACACATTTTATCACAATCACTAGTTCACTATGAACCTTGGGAAAATGACATAATGTGATAATCTATTCCGTAATTAATTACTTTCTCAACAAAACTAAGACCATAGAGGCACCCACGTATCTAACTATCTCATGACTAGCGGAGTGCACATTAAGTGTGAATGATGCCCAACAATTGCATTTACTTTCATGAAATTGTTGTGTGCTAAATTTTATTGAAATTAAATTCATTTGTCTAGTTTATTGTCTCTTTATGGGACAAAACTTTAAAAATTGTCATGAAAGTATTTATTCACAATGAAACAGTAAGTTAGCCACAACAAAAGTTATTTGGATTTTTTTATGGAATTTGTTCGGTATATATAACATGTTATATACCATCTCTGTCATATATTCCATCTCTGTTATATACTCTGTATTCCATAAAAGTTAGATTTTATGGAATAAAGTAAAAAATGATTTAGAATCAAACAAATTTTATCGGAATTAGTATGGAAGTATCTTAGTGGGAGAGGGGAAGTATTTTATTACTATCTCTTCGGGATTTTGATTCAAGTTTGTTATCTGTAGCAATATGTATAGTGGATTAGGTTAGGCTCAACTTAATGAAAATTATGACGTGTACCTTCAATCTTACAAAGGCAACAACTATAGAGAGGACCTGGGACTTGTCGTTTGCTCAATTGCTCAAGAGTTCGAAGTGAATTAATGTGTTGGCTTTATTATTTTTAAGGAAACACCAACACAACATACAATTGAATTGTGTTGATTCACTTCGATTAAAAGCTATAAATAGAATTAGAGAAAATCAGGTGCTTATCACAATTCAATTCTATTAAAGTAAAGAGCATATAGAGAAATAAATTGAGAATAGGGAAATTGCACCATATTTTTTAATATCTCTAAGTCACAAGTAATAAAACTATATCGTCAATTAGATCTAATAACCTGTCATGTGCTATTTCAATGGTTTAAAATAATACCATAAACGGAGCGAGTCTAATATGTATAATGTATTTCAATGACTGAAATTACAAAACTTTAGCAAAATGAAATAAAGAAATGAAAATGAAACAAAGCGAAGGAAAAAGGAGAGGAGATAAACATTTTTAGTTACTAATAGCTTTATTCCTAGTTGTCATACTTACGGAAGAGTTGAGAGAGATCACTTAGCCTACAAAAACCCAATATTCCAACAATGTATATATAATAGACTAAAGCTTTGATACGGAAGGCTTCCAAGCTCTTGGGATCTGTCTGTAGCTTTGGTGTAGCTCTAGGAACAGTAGGTATAACAACTATGCCACCATCCTATCTATATACAAGAGTCAGAACAATAGTACATCAAGATTGAGTTTTAGCTTCAAGTTTTTTAGTTTTATGAGAGCATTAAACAAGAAGATTTGGACATGTAAATGGAAAACTTTTTTTCTTTTTTAATTACAAAAAGGAAGTTTTGAATGAAGTTGGAGACTTGCCCCATATATATGGGTGTCCAAGAATTGAAACCTTTGATTAACTCTCTGTTATTCTCCTTTTAGGAATTACTCTTTATATTTATTTTAATCTCTTACATTGTTAAACCATCAAACACTAACTTGTCTAACTACATAGAAACTCACATATAACATCGAGGCTTAATCCTCCTATGACCTTTTAGTATGAGTGTGATGGTGGAGGCCAATGGACCAAATATGTTATGGTTTCCGACCTTTCTTTTTTCCAATATGTTTACTCAGTTTTGCCAAAAAGCACCAGGAGGGCTGTGCCATATCTTCCCTTTCATACAAGCAGGCAGCACTCACAGTAACAAACTAACAACGCAGTACGGTTTGAAACCAGTTCGTCCGTTGCTCCCATTTAGCCGAATCTTAAAACAGAGGAAAATATGAGCAACATAAAACATTTTGTCGCCACTACGAGTCACCACCAAGGAATCACGTATAGATTGCACCATAGATGAAAGAGGTACACGGATCAACTCCTCATACCGCTCCACTTTAGCTAGCCGACCTTTGAAACCCACAACACCTGTATCACTTTTCATGAATACCTTTTTATAAGCAGATCTGGGACTACTGAAGAGCAGTGTTTTCAAGATTTGTGGTTCTTGATCTGTTATTAACATTAAAATAAATATGGCCACACAAAATTGAAGTAAATGGTAGTCAAGTTTTATAATCTGAAGTTCTGAAGTCTGCACAACCCCTACAGCTTTTGAATTACCCTCAAGAGTGCACCTAGAGGCTAGAGCTACTTCTAGCTCATCCTTTATAGAGAGACAGACACCTATCTTTTCATTTGTAGTCTTAAGTGCTTCCCACATCTGTTCTGCTATCCGTGGTTCTTCTTGAATTCATATATATATATATACATTTTTACCAAAATGAGCTATTTTAAATACCACACAATTTAAGGTGTTGGTAAAAAACAGGTGGAAAGCATAACTATCCAGTAGCAGTCGGAGTAGGTCAATAAGGTCTAGTGTTTCAGTAAGAACAAAGAAAGTTCCTATAGACACACACAATGACTTAAAACTTATTCAACTATTTGTTGGTTATGTCTTTTTAAGTGTTGCAGATTTAATTGGCAAATGAAAATATAGGTATACAAAGGCACTGGAGTAATATCATCACATAAAGAACCAATAAGGCATCACAAAAGAGCTGCATAATCTACAAATTTTGACTAAAAAGTAAAAAGTAGAAGGAAACAATTCTGCAGTTAGCAATAGAATGAATCAAGTATGAACTCATTAGTTCAAGTATTTAACCCATGCAATTTGAGTCATATAGAGGGTGGAGTTTTACTGAAATTTATAAATTAGTAATCAGTGTAGGTCTGGGTTTGAAATGGTATCAATGGAGATATGCTCATCTGCATCTGGGTATATCTATTTTGTAACCAAAATAGCAAAAACCAAGAAATACAGAACATACGAAACTTAAGAACACTCTAAAAACCACGGCCAAGGAAAGGGACAAAGTGGATCATAGCTTCCATACTGAACACATTTTTATATCTCAAGAATGAATAGAAAAACACTCTTTTAAGGTAACAAATGTTTGGATTAAATCAAAATAAGACCGACCATATAAAATGAAACTTGAGTTTGATTACCTTCTTTAAGAAACCTTGTGTGGGTGGCGACGTCTTCAACCGTATTCATGTGACACAGAAATTATTAAACTATTTAAGAAACGTATTTCCAATAACACCTGAAAAACCAAAAAACCTAAACACTTTGCATGTGAATTTTAAAGGAATTATTAACATTTGAAGTATGTTCTTATTTGGGCGCCTATTCGTTGGAACCATTTGAATTAGTGTTCTCATTTTTGAAACACAGGTTTCAACTCGTAGGAACCATTTCGAACAAGCGCGTTCATACTACGTATACCAAAGTATCTCCCTAACAACTACTAATTCCAATGTAGTGATGTAATGAGAGCATTATATTGGGGAGTACCTGGTTTTATTTGCTAAAACTGGAAGTTCCAAAAAGTGAGTTTTCCTACCTAATGTTGTCACTTGCTCCAAGTTTCTTATAAAATTCTAATTAACTAAAAGTATAAAGTATGAAACTCAAAGCACTACCAGTAAGGATAAAGAAAAGGCTTAAGCACTACCAAACTCACACTACCCTGAATGTTTTAATAACTTAACCTGGTATTTTAAAATTCTAATAAACAAGCATATTAAAGTGTGAAACACAAAGCACTACCAGGATAAAGAAAAGGATTAAGCACTATTTAAGGAATTTGTATATCCCTGACACATAAGAGAGAGTTGCTTAGTTTAAAAGAAGTAAAGTATGTTTAGTTATAATGTTTGGTTTTTTCAAGGAATTGGTGTCAATGAAAGTTGCAAAGTAAATGTTTTCTTATGGAAGTTCATTTTTGAGTTTTACTTTGAATAAAATATCTGTCTTTTTAATTCATCTTTAAAGCAATTCAATTTGTGTATGCCTTTTTCTCTATGTCCGATGATAAATATTAACATGAGTATAGTAAACAATGAGCATGTAAAAAGATGAGATACATTTTAGAATTAGAATTGTAAGTGAATGTAGAGTGTGCTCTGCAAGGGTTAACTGTTATTTAAACACAAGAGTTCATTTTATACGTTCAACTGAATTCTACATTTTAAACGGTGGTTAAGGCATTTTGTCGAACAAGTAATGGACATTTATGAAATGGTTAGCAAGTTTACTAAATGTGTAAACAAGGTAATCTGGAAAAGGAGGCCAGATGATTACTAAGGTTGTACGTATGGAGATTTCAACATTGAGGAGAGAATTAGCCATTTCAGAATTTATTCCATGGCAACCCAATTAAGTGATTCAGGAGATTGAGAATGAGTACCTGGGGGAGAATCGGAAGGGCGTCGCGACAGAAGTGGAAGAGATGAACTGCTGTGGTTTTTTGTTTTGTTTTTTGAAAGGATGAACTGCTGTGGTGGAGAATTTGCATAGCGAAGGAATCGACGCTTGGAGACTGTAAGGTTGTATAAACGGTAGACGGCAACGTGCATACAACAGACAGACAGAAAGAGATATGGGCGGAAGAAAATAAAAGACGGAAGTAAACGGAAAAAGGACCATGTTAACGTTGGTTGTGTCTTATTATATTAGCAAAGATGTGAATACTAATTGAAAATGATGATGATGCTGATGATGAGACGACGTATGCCTAGTAATGCCGCAAGGATAATTATATTAGAAGCATATACATATATACACAAGAGAAGCAGATATGTACGTATATAAACAGTGGTTGTTATATATAGCCGATTCAAGTGTTTGACTTATCCAATGGCCAAATGAACAACCCTCAAATGGCTATAGCAGTCATCACTGGTTTCAAAACCCTCCAAGCAAACCCAACAAACATGTTTCCCACACCGGCACTCAATGTGGTTGCACCCTTCCACCTTCTCAATCGTACACAGGCAAGCCGGACACTTCTTTACATTCTCTTTCCCCTCCGACCACTCCTTCAAAGATAAGTCAGGGTCGTCTTTAAACTCCTTATATTTATCGCACGAGAGGTAAGGATGATACTCCAGGTGGCATCTGGTGCACGTCTCTGCATAACATGCCCCACACACAAATGCTGAATCTGTTCCTACACGGTACACGGAAGGACAGTCCGGAGACGGGCAAAACCGGTAACACGGGTTTGCTGCCACGTAAGCACCCAAAGATGCACGAAAAAGATCTTCCAACTTCTCGACCGTCAATAGAGACTTGAGATCTGAGAGGATGATAGAGGACCCACAACCCTTATGCAGACATCTCAACGGGAAACCCTCTCTGCTTCTGATTGCAGACTCACACTGCTCAACCAAACACAAACGACAGAAGACATGAAGACAGGATTCAAGCTTGTAACCGTCGTCTACCTCGCACAAGCAGATTGGGCAGCTCGCTTCGTCATCGTTCCTTTGAATATGTACACCGCTCTCCTGAGCAATCTCATATATAGCATCTTCAACTCTTTGCTTCAGATCTTTGGCAGTGCCTTTTATGTAAATGCAGTGCTGTTTACTGTTGAGAGAGAAGCTTCCGTCGGGGAACATCTCTTTGAGACCGTTAAGATTGGGTCCACACTTCTGGACCACTCGTTTCATTAAATCAGAAGGTAAGGATTCTCCACGGAGATGAACAATGAGCTGTTTGCTTTCATGTAACGCGAGGAGTGAATCGACAAACTTATGATGTGCCATGTCAACCTTTTGTGGGGAACCATAGACTCTCACTATAAGGTTATGCTTGTCAAACATAAAGTAGGTCCCGGTGTCCCGTTGAAGTGATCTCATAAGACAGATGCCTTCCCAAGAGAATAGATGTTGGAGGACTGTGGGGGTAACACTCACATGCTCTATCACCTTGCCTTTCATAAGCTCCTCCAATGGTTTTCTAACTTCTGCAACAACTTTAGTAGCATTTGCAAATACCTTAACTCTGTATGAACCACTCTCATATCGATCGAGGCTGCATTCAACACCTAAACACAGAAGTAAAAGTTATTGTTAGTTGTCAACTGCCATAGCCACTCATTTGATGCCATTACATACACGCACATGGTCCTTACTACCACCAATATATATTGTGTTAAATCCAAGAAACATATGTCAAGTGATCTTCACACAATAATCAAGTAACCATAGAAGGAATGCTAAATGGATACCCAATGTCCTTCAGTAAAGCTATATAGGACATTTAAGGTTCAATCAATTCATGAATACACAACTTCTAATTCTAACTTCTTGATTTGACATCTATGCAATGTGCTAGTGTTGTTTGTATTTTTATTCCTAATAGACACCAACGAGTTTGAAGGCACACAAGGAGACTCTTGATCTTAAGTATCTTGGCAACAAAGTCCCTGATTCATTTAGCTTGACAACCATGAACGAAAAGAAAAGAAAAGAAGACAAAATTTACCAAATCCTGAGGGTATAGAATCCGTCATGACCCTATGGCACATTTAACTAAAGAAATTACAATGCCTGGTTAGATGTTAGTGGAGAATAGATCTTAATCATGGAGTATTAAGATCATTGTCTGCTCACATGTAATCAAGCATTGTAATTTCATTGGTTAAGCTATTTGCATCCCACAATGAACACCCCTAAACCTGCCTTCTTCCTCGAATAAACTTCCCTTTTCAGATCCACGATTGGAATAACTACTTGGAAGGAGATGCAATGGAGACGAAGGCTGGGGCACATTTTCAACATGAGAGAGAGAACAACCCAAAATGACTTTCAGCAAATGCATTTAATACCGAAGGAAAGGGAAAGAAGATTAATAGACATCTATCTTAATATAATAACAAAAGGTTTCTTGGGGAAGAAGTTCCGCCCAAAACCATTGTACAACAATTCCTTGGGGTAAAAGTTCTAGATAAAATTTAAATGGAATATTCCGGATACAACTCCTGCGTACTTTGTAGCTTGCATGTGATTAATTTTCATCTTTTCATTTCTCCGTGCATGGTTGTTTCTCCACCTTTTGGTCTGATTTTATTGGGAACTTTCCAGACAAAAATTTATTGACATCAATATTTAATACACAGAAGAATGTTGGAGAAAACATTCATTAATGCTTAGACACTTCCCAATTCAAAGTATTCCAGCGTACCAGTCATATATGGGATTCTTTTTTATCGTAGTCATATATGGGATTAGAATATTAATTAATGACCTTTCTTTTTAAAAATTACTATGTACAATTCAAGAGTAAATCTAATGACCTTTTATTTTCCCAACACAACATACTCAGTACGTACATACGTAGTATATAAATAACAGCTTCTTCATACCTAAAGAATCTGAAATTCTTGCTGCTATAGCGCTATACAAAGTAATGAAGGTGTTGCGCATTCCAAGTTTGAATCCTCTGCAGTCCTGCTAAAGCTAACGGTTGTTGTTTTTGATAAAATACAAGTTTTGTTTTCATTTTTAATAAAATACGTAGTAGTTTATAAAAGCATTCTTAGTTTATACGTACTACTTTATTACAAAATAGTATAAATAGTATAAAAGCATATATAGCTTTGTATGAACAACAGAATGAATTTAATTAGAAAATTGATTCTTCATGTATAATCACGCTAATGTTCTTCTTGTGATTTCTTCACTCTTGGGACAAATGATTGACTTTCTATGTTTAACATGACAACAAGTTTATTCTTAGTTGTGCTTAATCATGTAAATTTTTATCACCTAGGGGGGTTTTATACGTTGAATAGTAGATATGATGATGTTAATGTAAAATAGGTACTATACTGTACGTGCTCTTAGTTTTTCCATATAAATGTTACTTTTGAATATATCTATAAATGCTTCTTCTCCAAATGGCAGAACTCTTTTTATAAAAAAGCATAGATTTGAAGCATAGGTAGAATATATGAAGCGTAGATGTTTTAATTGTAAATCACTGAAAGATTTAATATATTTTAATTATTATTTGTGTTTGATAATACTAAATTAAACATATTTGCTAAACAAATTATTGATACGGTTTAATTAAATAATGGTTGTAATAAAAAACGGCCAAAACGTGATTTGATTTTTAAATCAAATTAAACAAAAGATAATTTTGATGCAGTGAGATTAGGGACAAGAAACTACCACAGGATTCACACTTGGTGTTTTTCATCAAACTTCCATTAGAAGACCTTGCATAGGATTATAGGAAATCAGGGATAGAATTATAAGTGTTAATTATACACTAGCTAGATAGAAAAAAATATGGACATTATTCAGTGAACTCCCGAAAAGTATTATCATGTCAGGGACTCAGAGAACTTCATCTAGCCGTTTAGCTTCTTCTTCGCAGATCGCCATGCATTTGTCCTTCGTGGTGCATCATCCTAGAAGTGCTCCGATCGTAAGAACAGTTTGATTGAAATCAGATTTGTTTGTGTAGTCATATATTCAGATTCGATCTAATCGGTCTAATCGGAGATATCATCTATATGCATTTGAGCTAGAAAATTTTGAAGAAAGAAACCCAGAAAGAGCAGATATATGCTCGAAGGTGAAGATGGGTGGTCTGGAGTCTGGTGAAACCTAATGCTTATCCTCGAGGCTTCTAATGTTAGGTTTTAATTGTATGCTACTTTTAATGGGTTAGATGTGAAAATTTTACTTATTTTCTGTTATTTAACTCCTAAACAAGTATGTATTGTATGATGAGTTTTTTAGAACTAAATAAGATCATTTCATTTCTTAGTACGGAGTATTTTTTAGCAAAGATACTTTCATCATTCTCAGTGCTCTCTCACTATCAACAACAGAAAATTAGAGAGGCGGACATGTTAAGCAGGGACCAGGGGCGGATCCAGGAATTTGAGTTACCCTAGGCTAAAATGCAATTATACTAGACTTAAACATTGGTGGGGTAGGCTAAATATAAAAAATCAAAAAAATTACACTAAAAATTTGGAAAAGATTTAAACCGCCCTGGGCTTCAGCCCACCATAGGTAGTACATAGATCCTTCCCTGGCAGGGACGATTTGAGTCACCAAGTGACAATAGTAGCATAGCCCATCCCAAAAGATCTTCGACTTTACCATTATTAGATATCAGAAAAAGCAACGTGTGATCTTCGGTGAATTTTTCAAATATTTAGAGTGAAATTTCAAATTCAATGTTTTTTAACAATAGATGTCAAGGCTATTACTAACAAGTCTCAGTGATTAATAGTTAGAGGCAAATGTCCTCTCACTGGTAGAAGCATGAGTTAAAAATCTTTAGTTATGTTATTTATGGTTTATTATAAGTGAGTGGAGTAATTTAAGATTTTTTTTAATAGTTGGTATTATTTTGAAAAAATTGATACTTTGGGTTATTTCAAGCGTCACTAATGGTTGGGATTAATCCTATCCATTTTCTTTTAAGTTTTTATCTTCTCCTTTTAATATTTTATACCTTCTCTCATACTTTTTTACACTATTCAATATCCATTACTCCTAATTTCCTCCTTAAAATGTGTTAATGCTAATGTGGCAATCTTTAAAATGTGGATGAAGTATTACACTTTGATTTAAATATTTGGATTATATATTTCGGCCGTGCATCGCACGGGTGTGATACTAGTTTAAGTAAAAGTAGGTGTACTAGTGCAAATGTGTACTGAGGAGACATCTCTTAAGCGTGGTGAGCACTTGACGGCTTGGTGCAAAAGGCAGCAACTATAGGACAATGGGAGTATTATTTTTTACAGTATGTCCTTTCAATATCATTTTTTACTAAAAAATTATCATTGCACTATAACCAAGTAGTACCATATGTCATGCAGCATGTAAATGTATTTATACTTATACAGAGTAATTAAATATAAAGTGGCTAAAGTATAAAGAATAAACAGTTGTCATATCAAAAGTACCTTTACGCTTCTTGAACCTAGCAAGTAAAGCATCCAGCTCCATCCTAATGACATGGTATACTGATGCAGAACATGATAGTGTAGTCTGAAACATTTGTTGGCATTTTATCTTCTGCCATGAGAGACATCCAGGCAAGACTTTCCCGTCAATTTGTTCCAATGCCTTCGCAGCTTCTAGATGAAGATTTCCATCAAATGTGATGGTTGCTCTCATGTAAGTATCCTTCGGTTCAGGTTGGAAGACCTGAACACGAAGAGAGTTGCCATGGGGACCCCTTTTAGGCATCAAGGAGGATACTTCTCTCAAAAGAGCTTCCTCAAGAGCATCTAGTGAAGGATGTTCTACTGCATCTCCTCTAATGAGGAACACATCTGAAATCTTCCTGTGTGTCAATACACTCAACTCTTCAAAGATCTCAGCTTCAGAATCCTCTTTACCAACTCCAGTAAGAACTATGCTGTTCGGGAATTTTTTGCTTTGCTCACAATGAACATGCCTTCCTCTTATTATAAAATCGGACGAGAAGTCACCAACCATAAAATTCACATCCCTGGGGTCACATTTAACAATTACCGTCCCTCTACTTTTCCTACGAGGCCAATAAATTTTTGCTTTGAGCAAAGGAGATGAGAACATCTTTTGATCACCACCATATGTTATCTTCGAAGGAACTAATTTTAGCATCCCGTCACTAAATTCAACCAAATTTAATGCGGTGGCCATGTTAGCAGCTTCAGGGGTGACAAATGTTACCCTGCCCCATTGTTCCTTCTCCTCAATGTCATGACTTGAGCCTGAAAACTTGTGCACCGCACCTATGTCACCACAGTTCCTCTCCAAAAACATCAACAATTCCTTATCATCAATTGCATTAACATTTGAATGATATATGTCCACAGTCAAACATCTCTTATCCAGCTCCAAATGCTTTATTTCTGCACCAGCTCCAAAAAGAGCAAAAGAAGCTGAAAATGTAGATCCTCCCATGTGAGTGCATTTCTCCAAACATTCATTTTTTAACAATTTTTGCTCATGTTGCAATACTTCATTCACAGTCGTTAAAACTTCATCCATGTCTCCAGATGACGCATATAATGTAATCTCATTGTGATCAACGCTCACCTCAATGCCAATGCGTTCATCCATACATGACGTTCTGATTCGCGAGACAAGATTGTTGAGACAACAATTAGATTTTCCACAGAACCTCTTCAGCAGCATGCTTCCGGACCCCGTCAAAACCTTCTTCTGCAGCATTTGGGCATCCATCTTCAAAAAGTCAAACGATGGAGGAGGAGAAAGTGCATATAGAGCGGTGAAGTCAAACGCGGTAGCACAAACCAGATATTCTTTAGCAGCTACCAAAATCTCACCAAACACAATCCAACCCGGTCTTTCACAGAAATTCAACAACGAACATGAAGGGTGCAGTTGAAAATGCTTCCCAGTAAGCGCCACCTGATAACCAAGTCGGTCATAACCAGAGTACATCGCCACATTCTCAGAGTATGATGAAAGGATTATCCTTTTCAAAGTTTCATCATGTTCAGAATGCATTTGGGGATTCCAGCGCCAGTAACTCGGAATGATGATTCTCAGTTCATTCTGAAGGCATGTTTCCAATTCTTGAAGAGTTTCTTGGCATCTCCTCATGGTTTTGGCATTGATGCTGTTATCCCAGCACCACCTATTTTTCTTTTCTTGAGGCAAGGCATCCCACTCCTTGTATACAGATAGAAATGTGAAAAGATCACCAGAGGGATGGCAAAATTGCACCTTATTACAATCAGATTTTAGTTTTTCGACTTCTGTGCCAACTCTGCAGAAAATGCTGCTAGAATTTGTCATAACAGCGGCGAGAACAAGACCCTCTCTACCTAAACGGTTGCGGAAGCAACTAAGGAGTATTTTCCCTATTCGAGGCTCAATACCCAGCTTCACTAGAAGCCGTCCATCTGCAGTTATCTGATAACCATCATCAATTTGAGTGATACATCCTAACAGAATCAGACTATGGAATGTCATCTCAATTGCTTCTGGGTTAGGTGCATCAATAAAATCAAATTTCTTGACATCTTTTATACCCAAGGCAAGAATCCTCAATAATGCAATACCAAGGTGAACCTTGCGGATTTCTGGTTCTTCATGACAAGGCATACTCTCAAAATCAGTTTCTGAGAAGAGTCTGTAACACTTTCCAGGTTCGGTTCTCCCAGCTCGCCCAGATCGCTGATTTGCGGAACTTCGACTAATCATACAGACCCTCAAAATATTCATGCCATTCCCAGGTTCAAACCATTTTTGTTTCACCAGACCAGAATCAACAACATATTTGACCCCCGGAATGGTCAAAGATGTCTCAGCAATGTTTGTAGCAAATATGACCTTTCTCTTTCCTGGAAAATCGAAAAAGACTCGATTTTGGTCTTCACTCGACAGTTTTCCATGTAAAGGTAGTGTGATGACAGTTGGCAACTGCAACTTCTCACAAGCCAATTCTACTTCCACTTGAGAAGTCAAAAATGCAAGAATCGTTCCATCTCCCTCTGTGTTGTGGATCTCAAGCACCATCCTGACAACATTAGAAAGGTAAGAAGGAGATGAACCAGAAAAACCTTCAGAGTAGTCGCAGGGGACATATTTAATGTCAACCGGAAAGGTTCTTCCAACGACATGAAATGTTCCACATCCGTAGAAGTAGTTTGCAAGCTGAATTGCATCAGCTGTAGCAGACATGATGATGAGCCTCATATCACGCCTCAGTTCAAGCAAATTCTTTATCAATGCTAGAAGAAGATCAGTGTTTAGGGTTCTTTCATGCGCTTCATCAACTATAATGCATGATATCTTTGATAGATTACAATCACTCATATACTGCTGGAGTAGGCAATGATCCGTCATAAATATCACCTTTGAATCAAACTGATGGCCAGATGAATATGACTGATAGCACATAACTGAATTATCTTCATAACACCCAAGACATTCTTGTTTAACCCTACTTGACAAGGAGGCAGCAGCAAGTTTTCTGGGCTGAGTGCAGACAATTGCATCATTACCACCAATTCCTGAATCAGCAAGGAACTGTACCAACTGAGTGCTCTTTCCCGAACCTGTCTCGCCAGTCAAAATAGTAACCTACACAAATAACATCTGTTTCAGTTTGGGGGGAAAATGTGATTGGAATGATTATATGTACATACAAAATCAACATCATCAAACATAAAGGCAGATTTCAATTGTTACAAACATTGTTGTTGTTGTTTGTAGTCTTGAAGAGCACTTAGTTTTAAAAGGCACGAGGCGTCTTGAGGCGATTTCATTGACTTATTACTCGAGGCGCGAGGCGATGAGGCGCTCGCCTCACGGATCAAAACTTAAAAAACTTATTTTTTCAGTTATCTATCAAGTATCAAAACTTATAAATAGCGAAAGATAATATGTATCAGTTATCTAACTTTTTATTTAAATAATTTTACTGTAAAATAATTACAGACAGATGTGTAAATTTAAATAATTTAAATAATTATATAAATTTAAAAACTTACAACACTTGAAATACTTACAAACTTAAAAGAATTAACTTTTTTCAGTTATCTATCAAAACTTATAAATAGCAAAAGATAATATGTATCTGTTATCTAACTTTTTATTTAAATAATTTTAATATTTTTATAAATATAACAACTTAAAATAAAAGAGAAGAAATAGCAGAAGACAAAAAAACACATAAATACACTTACCTCTGGCCTCTGCGACGCGAGAAAGCATCGAAGTAAAAGTCGGAAACTCAAACAGCTACGCAAGAGACTAACCAAACAGCTACGCAGCAAAATAAAAAACGGAACTGCGGAAGCAGGGACTAACCAAACGGCAAACCCAGAAGGCAGAAAAGAAAGAGAAGACTAGAGAGAATTGGAGCCAAAATTTCTGGAAGGAGCATCTGAAGCGCCAAAAAAATGGAATGGGAATCGCCAAAGTTATTCCATCGGACACTTCCTTGAGGCATGAAAAGCGCTCGCCTCACAGAAGCGCAATAGGCTCCCAAAAGCATCGGAAGCTATCGCCTCTCAGAACCTGAGCCGTCTGGGTATGTAAAATGCGATGACCCTATCGCCTATAAGCGCCTAGCGCCTTAGGCGCACTTTTTTAAACTAAGGTAGAGCAATGTTAATATTTGATAGAATCTCTTTGGTGGTGCTTGCTTATAATATCAAGTGTGAAAACAACACTTTATTGTGAGGCAGGCATACATGAACACATAAATAGATCCTACACACTTATAATTATATATTTTCTGCTGCAACAAATGTGATGTCCAAACTAGCTTCACATCCAACTGCAATTACCACTATATGGAAATTGGCCGCCTAATTACATTCATTTGACATTATCAAAAGAAACAAAGAGAACCTGGAGAATGGATTGATAATCTATGGGTACTCGAGTACATTAGAAAAACCCATTAGAGATGACAGGACAAGTTGGGTATCAGAGTTCCAATATTAAGAATCATGTAGGTGACCTTTTAGAAAGCATAGAGTACAGCTATCCAACATCTATTGACTATTTCCAAGCATCAACCCCCTCTAACAAGTTTTACTGCTTGAAAATAAAATGCCCAGAACAAAAAGCAAAAACTCTTCTTGCAATATTGGGGGTATAAAGAAAGGGCCTTCACTAATTCACAAAATGGTGAATATATAGTTGAAAATATAAAAAATAAAAGATACATTAATACGTAGTACTAAAATAAACATAAAATGAAGTAGCAAAGACAATTAGTCACCTGGTGGCAAAATACTTGACTGAGAATCTCTTTCCTGAAAGAAAAAATGGGCAAGCCATCCTCTAGCCTTTTACACTCCCTCTTTACTATATGATTAATCTGGTCCCAATCCGGATTTCTGTTGAGCTTAAAAAGACTTATGTGCACCTCGGAATCACCTTCCTCCATATCCCCCTTCAAATAAAGCATGATACACGTAATCCCATTCTTAAACTCCTTAATCCTTTTACTTATCAAATCCCGCTCGCCCATCAAGACTTCTTTTTTCTTTAAGAGATTAGCTGAATGACCCAGACGATTAAGTTTCCCGAGCTGAATAGTCAATTTACTTATCTCGTCTAGTACTAGAATCAACTTCTTCCTGCACTTCTGCACTAGTTCCCCATCCATTAATGCCTCAAGTTTCTCCAAGAAAACCTCTTTGAGGCGATCATTCAACTCGAGCTTATCCGAAGGGACCACTACATTCTGTTCCAGAAAGGGAGTCACAGAACACCCTCCTTCGAGCCGTAGTCTCCACAAGTGCACAATTACCTCGAGGGCCCCTGACCACTGCTCGTAGAACAGTTTTCCGGAAAAGGCCCTACTCCCCTCAGAGAAGAATGAATCCTGCGGCCGCTCCGGCAGTTCCACAATAAGCCTCTCAAATTCTGACCTCGGCAGGGCATGATCTCTGGAACGAAGGTGGATTATGAAATTTGGCGGCTTCGGCGAAGGCCTCGACTCCGGAGTACGAAAACGGTAGTTGCTGGGAGGGTGACTCCACTGCTGCCGGTACGGCAACCGTTGTTGATGGTAGTAACTGCCTGGCGCGCAACCAGACTTTCGGGCCGGGTAGAGCGGCGGCCCGGCGGGAGCTGACTCTGGTCTATGCATCGTAGGATCAGGGTTTTCTAGAGAGATGAATCAATTTGGAGAGAAGTCATACGTAATACTCCGTACAAATATATTACGCATAAAACCTCGATTACGGTTATGAAATTGGAGGGTTGGGCTGTATATATACTCCGAATATTTTTTTTAAATCACATAAATCATGAGCCAGACAAGTACACCTAATTTCGTACGGTAAGCACGGGTTGGGCTTTTTTTTGGCCCGGAAAGCGGGTTGGGCTATATGTCTATGAGCCCGTTTGGAGACCCCTTTTTTCGGCTTATCAGGCTTATCAGCCAGCTTTTTCACCAAACACGTAATTTTTACTTTCGCGTGCTGAATTGTGTAATAAGCAGAAAAAGTAAGGTTGAAGTTACTTTTCTGGCTGTATTGGCTGAAGTTACTGTAGATGACCATTTTAGCTATTTTACATGTAATCTTTTCTTTATTTTATTAATAAAATATATTTTTAAAATATTTTTTTCTAGAATCAGCAGAATCAGCCAAAACAGCCACTTCAGCCAGAACTTCATAAATTTCAGCAGAAACAGCCAAAACAGCCGATTTTTGTGCTACCAAACGGACTCTATATGTATATCATGTACTCAATCTTATACCACTTTATACTCATCATGTTTGTCAAATGTTTTTTTATCTGTGAACCCCGGTTACAGGCAATATTTTTCACAAAAAAAATATTGTTTGTGAACCGGGTTCACAGACAAAAAAAAAAGCACTTCACAAATATAGGTGGACACAAAAGTAGGTATAAGAGTGGATACAAATATCATTTTTTATATGCATATATATCACTCCAACCCATTCAAAAAATTCACATTTTCCTTTCCTAGATGTCTCTTAAAGAGATTAATATTTATATTTTAGAAAAACATTAACATTTTTCGTTAAAAAATAACATTTTTAAATGATAATTCAATCATCAAATATTAAAAATAATGCATCTATAGTATAACAGTAATCATTAATGACATCATTATAAAACTATTTTCTCAAAATATATTCGAATAATCTTATTCAATTATTGTCTAAACAATCATGTTATTGTATAATGTGAACCTTTAAACGAAACAAAAGTAATACATAGTATATAGTAAAGATCTTCTCAAGCACGGTTGATGGAGAGATGTATAAAAGTTTGATACAAAAATCTTGAAAGTAAAATATATATATACTTTGTATTTACCAAGAAAAGTAAAAGTATGATTGGAACTGATCAGGAAGTTCATGCATTGTTCGTGACAACTGTTATTTAAATCCTGACCCACTATCTAACAGACCGGTAGATTACATAATCAACAATATAATATTACGAACAATTAATATTTCATTCATACTTAAGGTTGAATAAGAGCACATGTGATCTAGGCAATACGTCCTTCTGATTTTGGCGAGGAAGTTTTATTCATGTGACACATATCATTAAAGGATAAAAGTATCAAGTATCAAGTATCATGTGACACGCACATTGTTTTTGCGTGTTCGTATCAAGTATTGAGTCAATATAGATAAATATTACAAATATTGTGAAACGTGTTTCTAGTGATTAAATAATCATATTATTAAACTCATTTTAAACCATATATAAAGGGGAAAATAATTTAATAATTCTAAACTTTGAAAGGGTGTGAGGTAAGTGCCCGAGACTTGCACATGTAATATATTTACCTCAAACTAAATATAAAATTTTATATTAGCACCATGATCATATATTTTTCACAAATATAATTTTATGGTATTGATTTCATAAATAAAAATACACAAAACATTTATGAGGGTGACACTAAAAATAAATTGTACCGGATGTGATATTTCACAAATGAAATTTTCAATTCTAAACTGCATTCTAACAAAGCTTAGAATATTTTAAATTTTGTAACAATTCAAATAATTTTATATTTGTAAAAGAATATACATTACAGTGCGGAAATAACCTTTTATATAAAGTTTGGGGTATATATATATTACATATGCAAGTTTGGGGTACTTATTTAACACCCCAATAAATTTTGGGTAATTATATCATTTTTCCCTTATATAAATCAATACAAAAGAATTAACATTACACTTACTAACTTGAGTCATATAGTTCTAGATAAAGAATTAATTTTGGATTTGACATGATATTTTAACATTATCTAATACATAAATAAACACATACTCATCAAGGAGATTTATGATCTAGAAACAAAATTCAAATACAATAAAAATTCTACAGTAAAAAACAAAATATAAACAAAAACATGTGTTTATCAAGAAAATTAAAAATATGATTTTTGAAACCTGGGAAAGATATATATTCTTTTCATTGAGTCTTATTTAAATATTAACCCACTATTTGATTAGCTGGTAGATTACATATATAATCAACAGTTTAGTAATACTAGCAATTAGTATTTCATTTATACCGCAAGTTTAATATCGATCTAAAATTGAAGTCGGTCTAAAACAGAACAAGAATTATTAAAATGTTGAATTGAGGAATGAATTAGTAGCAATGATACTATGAGCTTATCCCATAGCGCAAACATGAATAAGATATCTTAATGGTTGAGCATAAATGATAATACCAACGAACCTAGGTCCATGTATGATTGGACCTGGGTTATCCAAGAAATGTAGAAGTGTAAATGGATCGAGGATGTCCATGTATTGTCTGTGACTAATTTTAATTAAGTTCTGACCCACTATTTGACTGACTGGTAGATTACATAATAAACAGTATAATATTACGAACAATTAATATTTCATTAATACTTAAAGTTGAATATCGGTCTAAAGTCAAAATAAATCTATAACGGAACAAGAATTTCAAAAAGTGTTGAATTCAATATAATTTCGGTTAAATAGATGCTAAAGCCGAAGCCGGTATTTGATTATAGTTATTTTTAGGGATATATTTATTTATCAAATACCGGTCTCAGATTTATATATTTATATATATCAGATTTATATATTTATCAAAGACTAAGTTAAGTATAATTTTGGTTATATATTTATCTAAACCCCATATATGTAAGGGAGAAATAATCTAATTACCCCAAACTTTAATGGGGTGTGAAATAGGCACCTCAAACTTGCATATGTAACATATATAATCCAAACTTTACATAAAAAATTATTTTCGCATTGTGATTGTATTTTTTTACAAATATAAACTTATTGGAATTGTTACATTTAAAATATTCTAAGCTAAGTTAGAATGCAATTAACAATCTAAAATTTCATATCTGAAATAATGAATATTACATTCGGTACAATTTATTATTAATTACACCCTCATAAATGTTTTGTGTATTTTAAATTATGTATTTAATACCATAAAATTGTATTTGTGAAAAACTATATGATCATGGTGCTAATATAACTTTCTATATGAAGTTTTTTATATATAGATTACATGTGGAAGTTTAGAGCACTTATCTCACACTCTTTCAAATTTTAGGATATTTAAATAATTTCCCCCTTCATATAATGTCTAAGTAAGTTTTATTATGAAATGTAGTGATTATTTAATTCCCAGAAACATCTTTCACAATATTTATAATATTTTCTATATTTGACTCAATACTTGATATGAACACACAATATCTGTACAATTTTCATATACTCGATTACTTGTGTGTTTGTGTCTGCAATGAGAAAAACAATGTGATTTCCTTTGATGAGACATAAATAAAACTTCCTCACCGAAATCCAAACGTACTGCCTGGATCACATGTATCTGGACAACGCATGTTAGCCCATGCTAAACATGACAGAAACGCATAATTACTTTTCTCGTGTAGGTCCTTTAAACAAATTGCCTGTATAAATTTATTTTATGTTGTCATTTGAAGCTTTGAACCAATGTATAACACATGTAATTTATTCAAGCAACTCCTTACACCAGAAAAGTAATAATGCGTTTTTGTCATGCTTAGAGCATCCACAATGCATTGATGTCTAGTCTTGATAATGTTTGCCACATCATCAAATTAGACTTGGAGTAATTGTTTTTACCTCCAATGCGTGTAGTCCATGGCTGACATGGAAAAAATAAATTAAACGGTGTGAAGGGATAATGTCTATGTGTAGAAAGGCATATGAACTTGATATCTCACGTAAATAAGGCTTCTTTTTCGGCAAAAACATGGGAAAGGAACAATAATGCCTATAATCTCGTTTCTACTCCGTAATACTCTGCATATATACAACTATACAAGAATTCTCTGCAATCCTCCTAGTAATACTATCCTCCGTCTCTTTTTAATCGCAACATGTTGAGTTTTACACTATTCACATGTTCTACTTTGACTACATTTTATATTATTATTTTATGAAAATTATTTTTTTAAAAAAATATTGTTCAATTCATCTCATTACAAGTTTTCAAAATCTAATTTTTAAATATTTTTTACTGATAGAGATTAAGATATAATTACGGTCAAAGATGTGCGTTGGTAAATGTGAAATGTTGACCGTTGCAACTAAAAAAGAACGGAGGAAGTATATACATATATAATACTATCGTATAAACGAAGTATATGATATATAAGGGAAAGTTCCCGAAATGGGACTAAAAAAGTTCAAAAATTCCAAAATAGGTCTGTCATGTTTTTATTCCCAAAATAGGACTAATTACTGCCAAATTTGGAAAATACTGTCATGTTTGAAGTCTGGTACTGCCAAAACATGGCAGTAATTAGTCCTATTTTGGGAATAAAAACGTGGAAGTCCTATTTTGGAATTTTCAAACTTTTTTAGTCCCATTTTGGGTAATACTCCGCTATATAATCGGTGGCCATAGGAATTAGGAAAATTCGTGTTCTCTTCTTGATCGCATGAAAAGCAGTAAAATATTGAAATAAAGTAAAATACGAAGTAGTATGTAAAATATTATATAAAAGAATAATATTATATAAAAATATTATCAGAATGATTGATCCAACTTTAATATGTAGTAAAAAGTAAAAACATAGGGCGGAAGAACCAAGAATGGATCCATCTATTATGTTGAAACATAACTTTTAAAAGAAAATGGTTAAAAATCATTTATTAAATTTATCCAATTTACTAAATTAATTTCGCATGGGTATGGAACTTCGGTCTGGAACTTTTTGCATTGGAGACTTCATTTATATATTTATGTCTATTCACTTCACTATATAACATGTGGATTGGAAGTCCTTTAATAATTTGACATTTGGCATAGCTTTTTTAGACTAGACACTCATGCATTAAAGATGCTCTTAGCGTGGGCTAACATGCGTTGTCCAGATACATGTGATCGAGACATTATGTCCTCCAGATCTGTGGGAGGAAGTTTTATTCATGTGACACATATCTTCAAATAAAAGCACATTGTTTTCCTCATCGTAGACACCAACAATTAAGTAATCGAGTATATGAACATGTACGGATATCGCGTATTCATTTCAAGTCTCGAGTCAAATATAGACAAATATTATAAATATTGTGTAGCGTGTTTCTAGGGAATAAATAATCACTAATATTATAAAACTTATTTTAAACATTATATAAAGGGAAAATAATTTAAATATATATCCTAAACTTTTAAAGGGTGTGAGATAAGTGCCCAAAACTTGCACATGTAATATATATACCCCAAAGTTTATATAAAAAGTTATATCAGCACCATGATTATATACTTTTTCACAAATATGATTTTAGGGTATTCATTACATAATTTAATATACACAAAACATTTATGAGGGTGCAATTCAAAATATATTGTACCGGATATGATATTTCACAAATGAAATTTTAGATTGTAAACTGCATTCTAACAAAACGTCGAATATTTTAATTTTGTAACCATTCAAATAAATTTATATTTGTAAAAGAACATACATCACAGTGCAAAAATAACTTTTTATATAAAGTTTGGGGTGTGTGTATATATATATAAATATAGAAGAGATCAAATACAAACCATGCTTAAAATACTAACCTACAAACTCAATAATATGCAACACTTTGAACTTCAATATGCAGTACAAATAATGTAAAGATGCACACTGTGAATTTCAATATGCAATACAAATAATATGCAACACTTTGAATTTTAATATGCAGTACAAATAATATGCAACACTTTGAATTTCAATATGCAGTACAAATAATGTAAAGATGCACAGTTTGTGACAGTTTGTAGGTTAGCATGGGAAGACTAGTTTGTATGTGATCCCACCCATATATATATATATATATATATATATATATACACACACACACACACACACACACACACACATATATATATATTACATATGCAAATTTGGGGTACTTATTTCATATCACGCTCCAATAAAGTTTGGGTAATTATATTAATTTCCCCTTATATAAATCATTACAAAAGAATTAACATTATAATTACTAACTTGTTGAGTCATATAGTTCTAGATAAAGAATTAATTTTGGATTTAACATGATATTTTAACATTATCTAATACACAAATAAACACATATTCATCAAGGAGATTTACGATTTAGAAAAGAAATCCAAATACAGTAAAAATCTCACACTAAAAATCAAAGAATAAACAAAAGCATGTGTTGATCAAGAAATTTAAAAGTTTAGGTTTTGAAACGTGGGAAAGATATATATTGTTCTCATCGAGTCTTATTCAAATATTTTTCCACTACTAAACAAGCTGACCAATTACATATATAATCAACAGTTTAGTAAAACAAGCAATTAGTATTTCATTTATACTGGTTTAAAATTGAAGTCGGTCTAAAATGGAACAAGAAATTATTAAAATGTTGAATTGAGGAATGAATTAGCAGTGATGGCACTATGAACTGAACCCATAGCCCATAACCCAAACACAAATTAAATATCTTAATGGTTCAACATAATTGATAATACAGGCGAACCCAGGTCCATGTGTGATTGGATCTGGGTTGTTCATGAAAAGTAGAAGTATGAATGGAATTGAGGTAGTCCATGTATTGTCCGCGTGCCTAATTTTATTTAAATTCTGACCCACTATCTGACTGACCGGAAGATTACATAATCAACAGTATAATATTACGAACAATTAATATTTCATTAATACTCAAGGTTGAATCGGTCTAAAGTCGAAGTCGATCTAGAATGGAACAAGAATTTCAAAAGGTGTTGAATGAGTATAATTTCAGTTAAATGCTAAATTTGAGGTCGGTATTTGATCAAAGTTATTTTTAGGGATATAATTATTTATCAAATACCGGTCTTAGATTTATAGATTTATATATGTATCAGATTTATATATTTATCAAAGACTAAGTTGAGTATAATTTTGGTTATATATTTATCTAAACCCCATATATATAAGAGGGCCGGGAAATAATTTAATTACCCCAAACTCTAATGGGGTGTGAAATAGTTACCTACAACTTGCATATGTAATATATATAACTCGGTCTTTATTTAAAAAGTTATTTTCGCATTGTGATTGTATGTTTTTTACAAATATAAATTTATTGGAATTGTTACGTAATTTAAAATATTCTAAGCTTAGTTAGAATGAAATTAACAATCTATAATTTCATTTGTGAATTAATTAATATTGCATTCGGTACAATTTATTATTAATGGCACCCTCATAAATTTTTTGTGAATTTAAATTATGTATTTAATACCATAAAATTATATATGTAAAAAAATATGATCATGGTGCTAATATAATATAACTTTCTATATAATTTCTGGGATATATTGATTACATGTGCAAGTTTAAGGCATTTATCTCACACTCTTTCAAAGTTTAGGACATTTAAATAATTTCCCCCTTCATATAATGTTTAAATAAGTTTTATTATGAAATCTATTGATTATTTAATCCTTAGAAATATGTTTCACAATATTTTTAACATTTTTCTATATTTGAGTCAAGACTTGATATGAACGTGTGATATCCTTACAATTTTATATACTCGATTACTTGTGTGTTTGTGTTTGCAATGAGAAAAATAATGTGCTTTCCTTTGATGATATGTGTCACATGAATAAAACTTCCTCGCCAAAATCAGAAGAGCGTAGTGTCTGGAACACATGTATTTGGACAACACATCTTAGCCCACGCAAAACATGACAAACACGAATAATTACTATTCTCATCAAAGTCCATTAAACAAATTACATGTGTAAATTTATTTTACGTTGCCATTTGAGGCTTTGAACCAATGTATAACACAAGTAATTTCTTTAAGGTACTTAGACAAGAAAAGTAATAATGCGTTGCCATTTTTACTTAGACGACAAAAGTAAAAAGGGGGAGATTTGTTGGGTTCTTTCTTTATTTTTGACCCATGAAGAAAGACCAACTATTGAGCCCATTGAAAGTCTTCTTTTAACTTTCTATTTTGGGAGCTAATAATAAAAAGAGGGTCAGCCACTATCTCAAATACAAGGACAGAAAGAGAGCAGCGGATAGAGCGCAAAAAGTCATAAAAACATGAGCTGAATGCTCATCCCATTTTTTAGCAGGCAGGAGCAGAAATCTTTCGTTTCTCGGAAATTGAACTGTTGGAATGTTGTGATTTTTGGACAGCAACTTCACAGCATCTGGGCCAACATTCTGGACAGTGGAGATCGGATTTTGAGGTCCGGAGGTCGGGTCTCGTTGGTCTGCACAGTAGCTATTTTTCTGGTGATATATTTCTTATCTTGGCTCTATTTTGATTCCATACACTTTGATGTGTTTACTTCCAAGGATACGATGATTTTGTATGCCTCTAGTATTATCTAGAGAAGACTTTGTACTGCTCCTTTGATGATGATAGTGGATTTATGCGGCCAAAATGGTCCCGTGGTTTTTCCCTAGTTAATGGGTTTTCCACGCTAAAATTCTGGTGTCTTTGTGTTGTGTGTGCTTAGTGTTTTAGATGATTATATTAGTGCGTGACAACAGTATTGTATGTGTTCTAATTGCATTAAGAACACCCTATTTGTTTGCATCCTCAAAGGTTCATTCAAGTTACGAAAGTTTAGCCAAACAGAGATTAATTCCGCATTTTAGTAGTTACCGTTTGGGGCTCTTTTTCCCATCAACAGGTCAGGTCTGACTGATCTGAATTAGTTTGGTCTAATAAATGTTTGGGCTCCGTGCAATGGAGCCCTAAATTCAATATTTTTTGACTTGGGAATATGATGCAGTAAAGCAAAATAAGTCACTAAAATGTACTCCGTATGTGCTACTTTATTATAAAAACAACCATCAGTCTATGCAATTTTTGAAACAATTTTCATCAAGATCATCTGGATACAGTCTCTATGTGCTTTAGTATAAAGGTAAAGCTGGGTACATCTAACCCCTTACGCCGCGGTAGGTGGGAGCATTTGTGACACTGGATTGATGATAATGATGAAAGTTTGATATGATCTAGTCTAATTCGTTTAAGCCTCATATTTTTGATCTATTTTATTTAAATCTAGATTGATTTGATCCGGCAATGAAAAAGTTCAACGAAAACATCTACTCCGTATAATCAATATACTCCCTCCGTCCCTTATAACTTTGCCAACTTTCCTTTTTTGGATGTCCCACTAACTTTGCCACTTTCCCTTTTAAGTAAAGAATTTGTGGTTCCAGTTAATTCTCTCTCCTCTGCATAAACCTCAACCACACAGTTTTTACTTTATTAATCCCTGTGCCGGTCAAACTTGGCAAAGTATTGAGGGACGGAGGGAGTATATATAAAAGAGAAACTTTTTAACAGCATACAACGCGCCACATAACTTTGTCATGTCACATATTACAATTTTTTATATTCCATCCTAAGAAAATATTGACATGCTTTTGAGAAAATATTAGCTAAAATAGTTGATTCTGTTTGTATTAATTACATAATTTGGTTTTTAGAATAGACCGAATTTGGTAAATTTGGTAACCTCACAATCATGACAAACTTGGATTTAGAAACCACCGTAGCTATATATTACGTAAAGGGAGATGTTATATTATATTTTATGTTATTACTATTATATTTGATTACTATTATACAAGTATTACGTAACAATTAACAAATTTTGACAACCTCAAAATCACGGCAACTTTACATATTGATGATGTTATATTATATTTTCTTATTATGTTACTATTCGTACGTCATAATATATGTTTAATTTCTACATTCGGGAAACATAAAAATTAAGTAGAGTTGATCAAACACTTAATATTATAAAAAGGAAGAGAATGTAAATTAAGGTATGCTTTCACAATTTCACTATTCTTTCAGTTCTCATCGAGTTTCTCCTTCATTTGAAAGTCCTATTGTTTAGAGATCATATACCAAGAATGTCATCACAGTAAGTTTATACAATATTTTAATTATATATTATTTAAAACTATGCTAATATGATACTTTACCATTAATATGTTTATGATACATGATATTATGAATTATACCTGATTGATCAAAATTACATAAAATACAGAAATTATTCTCTAATACTCCCTCTGTCCCTCTATTAAGTTCCTACTTTGACCTACACACATATTTAGGAAATAAATTTGACTTTACTGTTTAGACACTGTTAGGCACTGTTTAGACACTGTTTGGCACCGTTTAGACACTGTTTGGCACTGTTTAGACACTGTTTGGCACTATTTTGCACTGTTTGACACTGTTTTGATGTAGGATAACTTTCCATTTAGGGGAATGAGAAGATTATTTTGGGACAGCCCAAAAAGGAAAGTAGGAAGTTAATAGCGGGACGGAGGGAGTATGTCAACTTGATACATACAAGTCCGACTGGACAATCAAAGTTCGTGTTATGCGCCTCTATGATGTCATCAATCAAAAAAGGCAAGGAAGCTTAATTTGTCTGATCTAGACATGGTTCTGATTGATAAAGATGTACTTTTTTAATTTCGAATTTCTAATGCACTTATTTTACACAAAAATCTAATGATATTTTCATGATTGCAGGGTGATTATGTTCATGCATCTATAAAAAGTGGATATGTTCATACATTACGTCCCAAGATAAAGGAAGGAATGATACACATCATAAAAAAAATTCTCAGTGGTTCCAAATAAGGATGTTTTTACTTGGACTGTAATTTGTTGGTCTGGTCTGGTCTGGTCTAATCTGGTTTCTTTGTATTTTTATAACTACCCAAGTCTGGTCTGATCTGGGACAAATTACAGTCCAAGTAAAAACATCCTAAAGAAGAGTATCGTGTTGTAGCCGATAATAAAATCATGATACAATTTTTTCATAACACTATCATCAAAGAAGTCAAAGGAGAAGCAATTGAAGTGCCGAATTATAAATTTGACTTCATATCTTTCAACATTTTAAAGAGCCGTCTCGGGAGTAAATATATTTTGATTAGTATAACAAAACATTATTACTAAATACTATATCGGTACTATATCTCCATAATCAAATTATACCACTAAATATTGTTCTTATAGATGTGGTTGTTCAGACTTATTGGTTGTTTCTTTATTTTGACAACTGCAGTTTAAATATGCCTTCACTTTTGAAATAGATTCGTAATCCATATTAGGTAATCTTCATATGTTTACAAATTCCTAATTTTATTCACACTCTTAGGATGTTTTTAATTGGATTGATTCCAATCCCAGACTTGATTAGACCAGATCAAACTTTAATAGTAATAACAATAAGACACATAAAGTGTAAGACATACATCTATGGAACCATACTACTTCAAACCAAATCAATCCCTAAAATTTTAATTCAATTAAAGACGCCCTTACTAATGACGTTTTCAATGTTACGAAATCATGAGTAAAACGGAAAAAACAACATTTTTTTTACATTTTCAATGTGACAAAATAATGAGTAAAATGTAGGATCTCACTATCAAAATTTAAAAATAAGCACTCCGTATATCCTAACAAGTTGAATGAGGAATATAAAAAAGCTGAGGTAAAGTAATTTAGAGGATGCGGGATTAATTAAGAAGTTTCTCTGTATATTCTTTAAAGTCGAATTCATAACAATTATGTTTAGTTATGATTCTTGTATAGAAGACCATTTTAACTGTTTTCCATATAATTTTTTATTTATTTTACAAAAGAAATATGTTTTAATTTTTTTCATGATTCGGGAGCTTCCGTTTATTTAGCCCATTCAGTCAGAATTTAATCAATTTCAGCAAAATAAGTTGATTTGACCAATTTTAATATTATCGGAAGGACTTTATATTTACACTGAGTGTACTTTCCTTTTGCATCACACTATATATATATATATATATATATAATTCCGAAAAAATACATTTAAAATTAGCTAAATTACGTGTTACCTGTGCATCGCACGGGCTTGAAACCTATTATAATAATATATGGACTTAATTTGACAGTTTTTTCTTCTAAAATCCTTTATGGACAATTTTCCGTAAAAATTTCCTTGATAATTTCACGCGGTACCGAATTTAAATCCCATACAAGAAAACTCTCCGATAGATAGACGTCATCAAAGGTAGAGGTGGACTATTATGGCCCCACCATTCATTCTGAGAGTCAGCCGTGAACTCATCCTGAATCTTCCCCACCACCGCCCTCAACCTCCCTGACCCCCAATCATGCCAATATCCCCTGACACCACCGCGGCCGCGGCCACCAGCCGCCGTGGATTTTCGCTCCCTCCGTGGAAGGGCGTGAAGCCCATTCCTCTGCTAATATCGATCTCCATCGGCCTCCTCTTTCGCTTCGCCGTGCCCAAGCCCAGCAGAGTCTCAACGCAGGGGTGGCAACTCCTCGCCCTTTTCCTCACCACCATCGCCGGCCTCATCCTCAGCCCACTCCCCGTCGGCGGTTGGGCCTTCACATGCCTCACCCTCGCCGTGCTGACCAAAACCCTGACGTTCTCCGCCGCCTTCTCTGCTTTCACGAACGAGGTGATTTGGCTCATCGTCTGCTCCTTCTTCTTCTCCAGAGGGTTCATCAAGACCGGGCTCGGAGACAGGGTGGCCATGTTGTTTGTCCGGCTGCTCGGGAAGAGCACTCTGGGTTTGTCATACGGTCTGGTTCTGAGCGAGGCCGTGATTTCTCCGGCTATGCCGAGCACAACCGCCCGTGCCGGCGGGATTTTCCTGCCCATTATTAAGTCGCTCGCCGCCTCTGCTGATAGCCATCCCAAGGATGAGTCTTCCAGGAAGCTTGGAGCTTATCTTGTCCAGTCTCAATTGCAGGTCACCACCCCATTTTAGCTAATCATGTCCTCTTTATCATTCCATGTTAGTGTAATCTACTATCGTATTAATTTTATTTCAATAGTGTCTCTTTACAAAAAATGACATCAATCGTACTTCTTATATCTCAAGCTTGAGCCAATACAAATAGAAAGATCTTTGAGATACGCCCTCGATTCATTGAAATAAAGCAATTGGATCATTTTTTACTTGATAGTGCCGGTACGATGATAAGTTTCTTTTGAGTAGTTACCGGCACCCGGGTAGGTGAAAAGGATATGATTGTTTTATTTCAATGCCTCGAGGTATATTTGTAAGGTTTTGCCGTTCACAGTCTAAATCGTTAATTGTTCGAGAGCTTATTTACTCCTTTCCTCTAAAAAATATGACTAATTTTATTTTATTTTAAGTGACTAAGTAATTTTAAAACTCTAAATCTATTCAGAGTTTCAGGGTGTCATAAAACTCAGAGTGTCATACTGTATTAGGCAACGAGGCAATGACATATTAAAGTGATGGACGATGCTATAAAAAGTCACATATTATCACTTTTTTAGAATCTTCAAAAAGCAGTACGTTTTGAGCTTTTTCTATAATCATATCAAAGTCAAACCTCTTCCTTTATACCATAGTTTGTGTCTCTAAGATTTGAGTTTTGGTAGAGGTACCCCATTTGGTACCTCATTTGTACCCCTTCCTATATTTGTGGTTGACAAAAGACCAACACATTAAATGAATTGCTCCATTTTAATGAAGTGCTTTTGTGAACCACAAATATAGGGAGAAAGTACAAATTGGGGTAGCAATAGCATTTGTGCTAAGATTTGGCGTTGTTCCATATACATAAAGTTAGTATTTTTATTTATGGAAGGGACAGTTAATATGCTCTTGAACTACATAAATGATTTTTTATGCTTATCCAAATTAAATTAATCGTATGAACATGGTTTTCACACTAAAATACCAGGATTCATTTAAAGAGGTCGACTTATAAGAGCATCCAACATTTGACACATGTAGGATAAGATCCACATAAAAGAGGACTTTATGTGTTGGTTTAATTTGTATATTTGACTGATGGAGGACTTAACATGTGATATGAATTCACATAATTTAATTTAATTTAATTTAATTCGTGTTGCTTTCGTTAATTCTAAGAGAAAGTTTCTGTATATAATGATGGGATTTACTTGACGTTGCATGGCAGGCTTCGTCTAACTCAAGTGCTATTTTTCTGACGGCAGCAGCGCAAAACCTGTTATGCATCAAATTAGCTGAAGGGCTTGGAGTTAAGATTTCAAGCAAATGGCTCACTTGGCTAAAGGTTTCCTGCTTCCCATCTGTCATCGCTCTTCTAGCAACTCCAGTTATTGTATATAAGATATTCCCTCCTGAAATGAAGAAGACGCCCGAGGCCCCACAAATGGCTCGGAGGAAAATGGATGAAATGGGACCTATAAAGACGGGAGAGTGGGTGATGGTTGGAACCATGCTTTTAATGGTTGCACTATGGGTTGCCGGGTAAGCTGATTCTCTTTTAATGACTGCTAAATTTTTTGCTTCATTGTTACCAATGGGTGATAGGCTGATAGCAAACGATGATGAAAAACTCCAAACCTCCTTTACGGGTGCACACATGCTCAGAGTTTGGCATCTCATATGGACTTCACAATCTTTTTCATTAGGGTACACATTTCGTCGTGATTGTACGTTTTTTCCTCATAGGCACACAAACCTGTAACGGTCGGACATCCTGTCTAGACTATGCAATCTGTTTTCATCGGTGCAAAAATATTGACTTGATCAAGCAGTCTTTTCTCGTAGGCCTACACACCTCTCTTAGAACAATGAAATCTTTTTCATTAGGGCACACGCTACCACAACCTGACACACCATTTCAAGTGTGCATTTTTCAGAAATGGCTCACATGACTCATGAGGACTATGAATCGGGTAGACTTTAATACGTAGTACTTGATAAGAGCAGTAGACCAATGTTTCATACTACATTACTACGTATGTTGGTTTGTTAATATTTAGATGATTTGGAAAACTTTTCAACAAATTATCTTATATTATTATCTTATGCTCCCTCCGTATTTAAAAATACTCTGTACTCAATTACCCTAACTTTTTTTACATTTTATCTTCTCTTTCATACTTTTATACAATCTCTCATACTTTTTCTACACTATTTACCCCTACTATTTCATGCTTAAATAATGTGCCCAATGCTATTGTAGTGAACTTATAAATACGGAGGGAGTATTATTATAATCTTATTAATAGGAAGAGAATTCTATGCTTTAAAAGATATTGGAGTAAAACAATGCCCCACATATGGGTTCTGTTTTTATTGATTTTTAAATACCAACTTTATATATGGATGGGATCATGGGAATTTTATACTGTTTTTAAATTCTTTCTGCAGAGATGCTATAGGGGTAGCAAGTGTAGTAACAGCTATGTTGGGCTTATCTTTGCTTCTGATCTTTGGAGTTTTAGATTGGGACGACTGCCTAAGTGAAAAGTCAGCATGGGATACCTTGACTTGGTTCGGTGTATTAATAGGCATGGCTACTCAATTGAACACTCTGGGCGTGATAAGCTGGTTGTCCGATGTCGTGGCTGGCTTCCTAAAGTCTCATTCTATAAGCTCGTCCGGAGCCTTTTTTATCCTTCAAGCTGCATATTTCTTTATCCACTACTTGTTTGCTGGGCAGACCGCTCATGTTGCTGCTATGTACTCTGCCTTTCTGGGGATGCACTTAGCATCTAAGGTCCCCGGCTCATTAGCTGCATTGGCGTTGGCCTACAACACTAATCTTAATGGCGCTTTGACACACTATAGCAGCGGTCAGGCTGCCGTTTATTATGGAGGTTTGTTGTTTCTCTTCGCCATTCACAAAATAAGTGACTAATACGTAAAGTTAATCCATAGCTAAATATTACGGAGTAAGATATAAACTCACTTTGCCCCATAGAAACTGCCTCCCTCGAACTGTTCCTTGACCGGTAGGTTCTAGTACAAGGTTAAGATTCTCATTTCTAGCCCTTTCAGAGCGGTATCTTTGGAGCTCCGTGAAGCATTCTTGGGCAATTACGGTCGTGGAAACTATAGTGGAAACCTCATTGAAATCCTGCGCAAGAGGGGCCTTCCCTTAGCCCATTACATAAAATTACTTTCTAGTTATAATTAAAGTGGATCTTTTAGAATGAACTCCAAATTTTAAAAAGTATTGGTAGAAGCCTGAGTTTTGGCAAGTACATAAAAATATACTTCGTATTAAAGAGAACTAGAGAAGCATATAGAATTATCAATTATGTGGTTTTAGTTTAAGTTATTTAATCTATTAATTCGTACAATATTTTAACCTTTGTCTGACTGGGAAGAAATAAACAACAAAGAAATTACGAGGAAAGGGATAGGGGACATAGAATTTCTATTGTTTAGTTACGAGAGAAACATGATAAAAGCTTTTGCACCCATTTTAACTCTTCTCCTTCGTGGAGTTCAAGCAAAAGAAAAATGCATTCCTTCTCAATTTCTTCCTCCTCTTTATTGTCTTTGATTCCCTCAAAGTTTCCCATATTTGACTTTCTTAGTCAAATGTGTTAAAATTTGACTAATATTTTAGGAGTAAATGGCCAGTTTGGTCCTCGAAATTGCATAAAAGGGGTCAAATAAGTCCTTATATAGAAGATTCTGTCTGGACATGCCATTTGAGGCGTTTCCCGGTGGACTTTTTTTTATACAATATTTTGAGAACCTTATTCATTAAGTCTAGTTTAGTCATACCAAATTTCAGCTAAAAATTCAATCGGGAAGGCATTCAAATGAATTCTTGAAAATAACTGCGCTTTTAACTCACAGTTATCTTCAAGAATTCATTTGAATGTCTTCCCGATTGAATTTTTATCTGAAATTTGGTATGGGTGAACTAGACTTAATGAATAAGATGCTCAAAATATTTCGTCAAAAAATTCCATCGGGAACCGTCCCAAATGGCGACAGACGTATAGAACCTCCTATATAAGGACTTATTTGACCCCTTTTATACAACTTCGAGGACCAAAATGACCCTTTCCTCAATATTTTAGATAACATGTTAAATTTTATACCCTTATGAGTACTTTATCCAAATAACATTTTCATATCACTTTCATATTATAAAAAATTGTGTATAAAATTTATCATTAGTAGAAGTCCAACAGCTTTGACCAATCAAGTTAAATATGAAAAACTTTATGAGCCATAGAGAGTATGTATTTTTGTCGCACCGAACAACATACCAAATCTCAGACTCCCTCTTAGATGTTTTTACTTGGACTGTAATATGTCCCAGACTAAACCAGATCAGAACAGACCAGATCAGACCAGACCAGACTTGGATAGTTATAAAAATACAAAGAAACCCGACCAGACCAGTTCAGACCAGACCAGATCAGACAAGACCAGACCAGCAAATTACAGTCCAAGTAAAAACATTCTCACTTTTCTTCTCACTTCATTTTTTGGTTTGTCACGATATTTTCTTTTGAATTCCTTTTGAAGAAAATTTTGTGTTTTGATATTGGTTTTTATATCAACTATTATGATACGGAGTATAATTTTACTTGTGAATTGTGTCAAGGGAAACGAAAGTAATTTTCATGTAGGGAGTATTTCATACTTCACATTTCACGTTTGTCGAGACACAACTTTGACCATTAATATATATAATTTTTTATCAGTACAAAAAAATTAAAAAAATAGATTTTGAAAATTTACAATAAGAAAAATTTAACAAAAATTTTTTCATAAAAAAAATATTAATACATTAATTAATAAAACGTAGTCAAAGTACAACATGTGAATGGTGTAAAATTCAACATGTTGCATTTATTTAATAACGGAGGTAGTACTAATTATACTGTGATACTAAATTACTAAAACCTAGGTATTCGTTTTTGGATGTTTTTACTAGGATTAGTTTCAGTTCCAGACCAGATTTTAACAGATCAGTCTTCGACAAATGTAAAATAAAAAGAGACCATACTTCTACAATATTAAAAAATTTCAGTCCAAATAAAAATAACATCTTCTATATCTCACTATCACCCAACTATACCTATCTATTTCCTCTCTAAAATAAACGAAACAAAGATTTACTCCGTAGTATAATTTGCAAGCAGGGGCGGAGCCAGAACACTGGGCCGGACTGGGCCGGACTGGGCCGGTACAAAGAATATTTTTGGAAAAAAATTTAAACGGAATTTTTTACACTAAAAATATAGAGATTTTTAAAATTTAGGCTGGGCTAGGGCCAGGGGTGGCCACCCCCTAGCTCCGCCCCTGTTTGCAAGTGCATTGGTAAGTAGTTGATTGATCTAAACCCAATGATGAATTATTCGTAGTATTAGTAATGCCATGTTATCAATGTTGCACGGAAACGTGAAAATCATGAGGAAACGGGAAACGAGAAACGTCAACTTTTGTTCAAAAAAGGCTTATTTGGAGAGTTTCCAAAGAGTTTCCGAGAGTTTCCGAAACGAGAAACGTACTCTTTCTCGAGAGTTTCCGTGCTACATAGCATGTTATTAAAAAGGTGTTTTTTCGCAGGTGGCTACGTAGAGCTGCGAGATGTCTTCAAATTGGGAATTATGATGGCTGTAATTAATATAGTAATATGGGGATTAGTAGGAGCTGCTTGGTGGAAGATTCTTGGACTTTATTGAGGCCGGAAAGTGTAGAGATGATTGTTGAATTATTATTCTTGGTCGATACAAAACGACACCATTATGAAATATATTGCATTTGATTTATTACAAGCAAAAAAGCTACACAAATTCATGCTTGCCCTAGGAAACATCGCGGAAATGCTCATCAGGTAACTAATCAAACCCGGCAAGAATATGAGAACAGGGAGATTTACTGATTTGTTAAAGGTAGAAAAGCAATAAAACGGTGAAAAGATGTTTTGAGCACTATCTTTCTGGTTTATTTCTTTTAGCACTAAAATGCTTAAATATGAGTAGAATGCCGATTTGAAAACATTGGGGAAAAGGGACAAATAAGCCATCTCCATTTGGGGGCGGTTCCCGGTAGAATTGTTTGATGAAATTTTTCGAGCATTTTATTTATTAAGTCTAGTTTACTCATACCAAATTTCAGCTAACAATTCAATCGGGAAGACATTCAAATGAATTTTTGAAAATAAATGGGCTTTTAACTGCGCAGTTATCTTAAAAAAATTCCACCGGGTACCGCCCCAAATGGCGATGGCCGGACAAAGCCTCCTATATAAGAGCTTATTTGACCTTTTTTGGTTAGTACGTGTTAAATGTCCCACACCGGAAACGTTTGGATGAACAAAGTGCTATATTAACACACGGGCTACTCCTCCTATCAGGTTGACCTTTTAGGATGGAACCCCGGGTCTTAACATGGTATCAAAGCCAAATCGATCCATGGTGTGGGGCCCCTTATGAATCGTGATGACACGATTATAAAAATGGCCGGATGAAAAAAAAAACGGACCGATGAAAAAAAAAATGAATGATTGCACGATCCAGACGAAGTGTCTGGTCGTGAGGAGGGGTGTTAAATGTCCCACACCGGAAACGTTTGGATGAACAAAGTGCTATATTAACACACGGGCTACTCCTCCTATCAGGTTGACCTTTTAGGATGGAACCCCGGGTCTTAACAGTACGTGACCTTATTTGCCCCTATTCTCAAAACATTGGTTGTTGCAGTTTAAAGCACAAAACCAACGCTATGGAGTATTTTTAAACAATGCCAAACACCCCTAGCAAGCGGGACAGTAATGGTAAAGGATGCTACTCTCTTGAAAGGTTGTATCAAATCCGTATGGGTAGGTAGCTCGTTTAGTAGCTAGATGGGTAATAAAGCTGAAATATTGACCAAATATCCAAATTCACAACGACCACGAGGCACGAGATCTTCAACTCCTACATAGGGTTGAAGGTTTACCACTAATTGAATCACTTACATTCTTTCAAATGCCTCATCGGATTAGAGCGCTGAGCATAGTAAATTAGTAAGCCTTGAGAATTTAACCTTTTGAAACATTGAAAGGTTGTTTGAAATACTTTGTATGTAAAGTGCAGTTTGAAGCACTCTAATACTAAATCTACAAAATTCCAGTTTTTTACCTATTTATAGATTGAACATCTTTGCAATAGGTATTATGAAGTCACACTACTTTCCTTTAGTATACTTTGCTTTTTATGTTGTTGTTTATACAACCGAAAGGAGATTTATATGTTGTTATTATTTTATTGTCCTTATAATATATATGTGCTCATGTGCGTTTGAACATTAGGTTATGTATAGATATGGCAGCGGGAGGAATGGGGAATATTATGCATATAATGGTTTCCGCACTATTTTGTAACTTTGTACCCGCACTATTGTGTAACTTCCCTGCCTGGTAACCGCCCTACTACTCAACATGTAATTTTTATCTAAACCATAACCGCTGCAACGGGTAACAGTTATAATCGCGGGTAATCATTAAATGAAATTGTTTTCATAATAGAGAACATATCTTTTACGTTACGTTAAATTTTATAATAAATTTTGTAATAAACAAGTGATTTAAGTACCCCAAACTTGCATATGTGATTTAAGTACTCCAAACTTTACATAAAAAATTATTTTAGCACCATGATTATGTGTATTATTTCTTTCAAAAATATTAATTTTTTATGTTAATTTCATCATTTAAAATATTTTAGCATGCATGAAAATACAATTAACATTCTAAACTTTCTAGTAATATACTGCGTATATGGTATTACCTGTCACTTTATATAATTGCAACATTTTCAATTTGATACTTTAAATTATGTAATTAACATCACAAATTTTCATTTTTGAAATAAATAATACAATGATCATGGTGCTAAAATAATTTTTTATATAAAATTTGAGGTATTTTAATTACATAAAGTTTAGGTTGTTTATCTCACACAGTCACACTCTTTCAAAATTTGGAATATTTTAATTATTTTTTTCGTATGAATCAGCTCATATTTTTTGACACTTAAATCCAATTTTTGGTTTACTTTGAACAAAAACGTGCAATACCATCGATTAGAATGTACACATTTTTTTTATGATTCTCCCTTTCTCATTGTGTCAATCCGTCTTCATTATTGATTAAATACGGAGTAAATGGTCTAACTTTTCTCTCCGGTATTATAAATTAATAGTTCTTCTAACCACTATAATCATGAAAAAATTAAACTACTTTGGCGCGCTCCATAACTTTTTCATATTGAATTACTCCCTCCGTCCCACTATGATTGTCCCATTTTACCTTTTCGGTCCGTCCCATTAAGATTGTCTCATACCTTATTTAGTAAAATTTGTGTGGTTCTAAATCGATCTTACTTTATTCTTACTTTATCAATTCAATATCAACCACATAAAGCCACTTTTATTAATAGTGCCACTTTCTCTTGTCCCAAACTTAGGGGGACGGAGGTAGTAACATTTAGTCGATACATATTGAGTAAAACGCTGCCACCCAAACACCCTCATTAGTAATGAGTGAAATAGTTGTTTTCCATAATACATGTAGCTAACACATTAATCATATACGTTTATAACATCAATTGTGCTCTAAATTGATGGCCGTAACCCCATAATATGAAGAACGGCCCTCGCAAATGAAAAAGCTAATTTCAGTTATTGTAGGGATGGGAGTAGTATGGTACATCAATTTCAATCCTAGAGAGTAGACAGCCCTTCTTCACCAGCTCCGGCATCTTCATCCTCTTCGTAGTTAGGATCCTTTCCGTCCAATGCCGCATAATCATAGCCGGAAGGGCCCTCCCAAGTGTACTTCCCGCCGTGGCCCTTCTTCGGATCGTGCTTCAAGGGCAGCCCATCCGCCGGGCGGCGCTCCAGCCTCTGAACACCTTTCTCGGCAAGCTTGCGGTCAAAGTGCTTTACGGCATCAACATTCCGCGGCTCCGCCGGATGGTCGACCGCCGCCTTCATTCTCTGAGATCTCATCTTTCAACTTCCAACAGGCTAGGGCTCTTCGATCTGACCTATTAATGGATGATCAATTTCGTGGATGCGTGAATATATGCGTCGAATATCGATTAGCTCACCGGCTATAAGCGGGTATTTATACTGTTAGCGTCACTCGGGTTTGGATTTTGGAAGCAACCGTAAGGCGCTGGAAGGTTCGTGAAGCAGATCGATTTTTCTTGCATTTTGTTTATCCGGTCAACACTAGACTAGAGTTCTCTACACCCTTCCCTTGTTTATTCATAAAATATTACTTACTCAGTTCTTTAAATAAATGCAACAGTCAACATTTCACATTTGTCGAAACATAACTTTGACCATTAATATATTTAATTTTGTATTAGTAAAAACCAGTGGCGTATCCAGAAATTTTGGCGAGTGGGGGCAAACTTAACTACAATTTAGTCTCATATTTCACAAATAACAAATCACATTATTAATATTGTTTGATTAAATTTAGTTTATAATATCTATGTACAAGTATGAATAAAAAAAGATTAATTTATATTACGGGTGTGTAAAGATGTAATTGCTGATAAAATGTAATAAATTTACCTAAATATAAGTTGAACAGTCTTAAACATAACAAAATTTAGTGAATTTTTTAGCCTTTCATTCTTTTAATATTAAACAAAACACTTCTAATCCTATTTTAGAATTGTTTTCTACATTTAACTCTTAATTTGAGCAATTTCTTGTAAAAATTTGGACATATATAGGGGTTGGGTTGGGGTTGAGTGGGGGCAGCTGCCCCCGCTGCCCCCATAGTGGATACGCCACTGGTAAAAACATTAACAAAATTAGATTTTGAAAATTTACAATGAGACAAATTTAACAATATTTTTTTATAAAAAATATTAATACATTAATAAATAAAATGTCAAAGTAGAACATGAGAATAATGTAAAATTCAACATGTTACATTTATCTAAGAACGGAGGTAGTATGATCTATGGACAAAAATATGACTATGTAACTATAGATATGTTTTATATAATCACTACGATGTATGGAGTAATATTTAAGAATGTTTTCTTTTGAATTGTTTCCAGTCCCAAATCAGGTCAGACCAGACCAGATCAGACTTTCGTAGTTATAAAATACACAGAGATCAGACATTTATCAGACCAGTTCAGATCAGACAAGACCAGACCAGATCTGACCACACTAGACCAGCAAATTTCAATCCAAAAGAAAACATTCTAAATATAGTATAGTCACTCAAATTACTACGGTCACATTTTTGTTCATTACTTATATTTTAGTTGTATACAGTTTAAATACATTGAAAAATATTCAACCGTATAAAAAGAGATAAAGACCAAATTGGACGCTATAGTTACACGTGAATATCATACTAGCTTGTTTGCTACACTTTCCTTTATCATAACTACCTTTATTTTTTCTATTTTTTTCATTCTCTTTCATACTTTTCACCATCTTTCTCACTCTTTCTACACTATTCATTACCCCTACTATTTCACTCTTAAAAAATGTGCCAACACCTATTGTAACAAACAAAAAGTACGGAGAGATTACAATAATAATACTAGTAGTATAATGCGTCAATGTGTCGTGTGATGAGTAGATGTATGAGTAGATTTATGCAACACGCTAGTATGTTCACTAAGAAGCAAGGGAGGATCTATGTACAAACTATAGTGGATTGAAGCTCTGAATAACTTATTTTTTTTGTATTTGTTTCATTTTTTATATTCAGCCAGCCCTTCTAATGTTTAAACCGACTTACTGAGTATAATTACTCTTTAGTCCAGGGCATCATAAATTACTGGATCCGTCCCTGCTAATTAGAAGCACGTTGACGAGCGGCGAGATAAAAGACTTATACTCATTCATCTAAAATATTTATAAATTTTCAACCATTCATCACGCTCATTGTTCTAAAACTTGTTAGGCACTAACCGGGCGGGTGAGGGGCGCCTAGCGCCTAGGCGACTAGATCGGATTTTTTGCCGACTATGCTGATTAGTTCGATCTCTACAGTTAGGATTGCCTAAGTCGATTAATCGGTCTAACTAGACCGATTTTTATTACAGTGATCATGCCTAGTTCTATATATTTTCTGATAGACTTATGGAGCACACTAGCCTACTCTAAGGAGTTCAGTATTGTGAACGAGCATGTTAGCTTGCTCTATACTTTTTCTCGCCGAGGGATACTATGTTGTCTTTAAGAGGACTCTAGTGAAGTTTTTTATGCTCAGGCGGCCCAAAAACCATCGTAGTTTTAGCCGGACCAAAAAGAGGCAAGTCATCTAAACAGAGAACTTAAATATACCCCTATATAATATAGAAAGCATGCTAAAAAATAGAAAAATGTAAGGGAAACATGACGTGTTTTAACATAAGTAATTTTTATTTACTTGGTAATACTTGATATTCATTTTTTCTCTATTTATTCGTGTCTATTTTGTAGAGACTACGAAGCCTGAATACTATAAACAGAAATTTAAAATTAATAATGCCCCTGTTTTTTTTCGTGTGGTGGGTTCACTTGAATCGGTTTTGATGCCTAAATTCAAATGTCGAACTAAATTTGAACAATTCATTTGAGTGATTTCAATTTGATTTCTGGCTTTTTTGTGTTTTTCCAAAACATTTCTGTTAATTCAAAACATGGAAAATTGTAAAAAAAAAAACAAAGGCAAACATACATCGTCAAGCAATACTTAGTGGAAATACATTTTTTGGAAAAGCAATACATATATTCAGTGGCGGAACCAGGGGCAGGCGTGGACCCGGTTCGGGCCGCCCGGCCCGGGACCGGCCCGGCCCGCCACTGTGCGGGCCCGGAACCGGCCCGGTTCTCGGGTCTGGGTCCGGTTCGGGCACAGACCCGGTCGGGTTAGCGGGACCGGGCTCGGGTCCTGGTTTTGGAGGCCCGGCCCGGCCGGGTCGGGCCCGGGCCTAACGGTCCAAATTTAAATTTTTTTTTTTTTGCTTCTTTCGGCTCAACGGCCACCCCAAACGGCTATATAGCCGTTGGGTGGTACCGGGGGGGGGGGGGGGGGGGGGGTCAGGGGGCTTTGGGTGGGGGGTGGGGTGGGGGTGGGGGTTAAAAAAAACCCTATAAATACTTCTAATTTTAAACATTTTTTCACATCTCTTCTCCAACTCTACCTAAATCCTACTCTCTACTCATCTCCAATTCTCCATATTCATCTTCTCAAATTCTCTTATTATCCTTTATATTTTATTTTACTATTTAATACTTATACAATTATTATATCTACTTATATATTAATTATCTACTTATATATTATTATCTACATATACTATATTACTTATATTTCTTATCTACTAAATCTCTACTTATATCTCTTAATACATACATACATACTATATCTACTTAATATATACTTTATATAATAAAGTATTAAATATACTTTATAAACTATTACTATATACTTAATACATAATAATATCTACTTCTCTACTTATATTTTATATATACTTATTTTCCAATCTCCAATTCTCCATTATACTCTAATATTTAATTCTTATACAATTATTATATCCACTTAATACATACATTCTACATCTACTTAATATATATTTTATATATTAAAGTATAAAATATAAGTGTATTACTCATCTTATAGTAGTATACTTATATATTATATAATATAAACATTATATTATATATTACTTACTATAACTAGTATTATACTAGTTAATTAGTTAATTAGCATTCTTGTTACATTTTTCATTATACTAGTTAATTAGTTCATTACCATTATTGTAACATTTTTCATTATACTAGTTAATTAGTTAATTAGCATTCTTGTTACATTTTTCATTATACTAATTAAAATACTTCACATTTTATTTAACTAGTTGTTAGTTTGTTACATTTGTCACTATACTAGTTAACTACTTAATTAGCATTGTTGTTACATTTTTACTTGTACTAGTTATTTACTTCAAAAGTTGCATGCTATAATTTTAATTGTAGAGACACACATTAATTCTACTTTGCACAAAATTAGTTTGAAGTATTAATTAAAATAGTTTTAATTAGTTGCATTAGTTTTGTATCCATTATTATATTTGTTGTGAATTAATATTTGTTACATTTTTTAGATGGAAGGTGGTAGATATTCGGTTGATTTGGGTAACCTCCAACGCAATCGAAGAAACGAGATTGGGAGGAAGAAATCCCGCAAAGGTAAAGAACTTGCCGGGTCTTCATCTCAAAGCCGAGATGATTTTGAAACGGGTTACCAAAGGCGAGATGGAGATGCGATGTCCGAAGAACAACTCCAACAAGAATTGGCCCGACATAATAACCGCTTTCTACAACAACAACAAATGCCGACGACCATTGACGAAGAGGGGATTGAGGATGAAGATGCGGAGGAATTGGAACCGAAGACGGCCGAGGAGGAGGGTGCCGGCAGCCACGACGCCGACGCGCCTGCCTCATCCCAAACTGCCACCGGTAATAAAAAAAAGTAAGTCTGAACTAATGAAAAATAATTTTGATAAATGGAAGGACCCACAAACCGGCTATTGGCACGCAACTTGCAAGTGGTGCAACAACAATTATAGTTTGGGAACCTCCGGCGGATACGGATCCGCCGCAAGGCATCTTAAGGCAAAGCACCCCGTGGAGTATGCAAAATTAGGCGGCGGAACGGGGAAGCAAACTCAAATATCGAGGTTTGCGAATTCTCAACCTTTTTGTAATTTCTCCTACAATGATGCACAAAATTTGACTGGTATGGCTAACTTAATTTGTGAAGAAAATTTGCCTTATTTGTTTTCTGAAAGTCTTGCTTTAAGAGATTATGCACAAGGTAGTTTAAATCCTCAATTTAGAAATTATAGTCGCAAAACTGTTAAGAAAGAAATAATAAGGCTTTATAATGCGGAAAAGGTAAGGTTACAATTTTTTTTTGCAAACTTTGATGGCCGTGTTACTATTTGTTCTGACATATGGGAGGATGATTTTCATCATTTATATTATTTGGGTCTGACTGCACATTATATTGATGAGAATTGGAATATGCATAAACGTGTTCTTGCTTTTCGTGAATTTAATGATCGTCACACCGCTGAACATATTTATATTTTGATTGAACGTATTTTAATTGAGTATAATTTGATTGATAAGGTGTTTGCTATTGGTTTCGATAATGCTACTAATAATACTGCTGCTATACCTAGATTGCGTGAGTTGTGTGGTGCCAATTCTTTGATGGGTAGATTTTTTTCATCAACGCTGTGCATGTCATGTTATAAATTTATATGTGCAAGACGGTTTAAAAGCGTTAGGAGATTCCATGGAGGTAATAAAGGGGGGGATTAGACGTATTTGGGGTAATGGTCAACTTAGATTAAAATGGCAAAGTTATTTGACTGAAAGAGGTGTGAGATATGTTGCTTTTCCTAAAGATTTGAGTATTCGTTGGAATAGTACTTATAAATTACTTAAAGTTGTTCTTAGATATAAAGAACATTTTCCTGCTTTTTTAAAAGAACATGATAACTATATTATAAACGCGGCTGAGATCGACACTTGCGAAAAAATTTGTAATGTTTTGATATATTTTTTTAATGCTACTAAAACTTTTAGTCATGTTTATAAACCTACCGCAAACCAATTTATTCCACAAGCTGTTAATCTCGCCGATGCTTTTAAAGAATTTCAAAATGACGTTTTCGTTCATTATTTTTGTGATCATATGAAGGAAAAGTTTTTAAAATATTATGCGCATATTCCCCATATTTATGGTATTGCATTTATTCTCGATCCTCGTTATAGACTTGCTAATTTGGAAGATTGTTTCAACTTCTATTATCTTGCGTTTTTCGGTGAATTTCCAATGTATGACGATAACCCCATAGATCCGAAAACGGAATACAACGAGGTTAGTACTTTATTTTATGCCTTATTTAATGAATTTCGTGCACAATATAGCAACGCTCCCCCTCCCCCGTCACGAACATCTTCATCTAAAGGAAAATCGATTTTTAAATCTGCATTTGGCAATCTTATGAAAAAAACTAAAACAACTCACGTCATTGAACAAAGCGCATTGAATGAGATTACTTTGTATTTAACATATGAAGTTGATTTTGAAGAAAATGATGACTTTGACGTTCTAGACTGGTGGAAGTCAAAAGAAAGAACGTTCCCGATTTTAGCACGGATGGCTAAGCAAGTACTATCAATGCCGGTTTCAACAGTTGCTGTGGAACAAGAATTTAGTTCGGCCGGCAACGTCCTAACGGCATCTAGATCGAGATTGAGCGCGGAGTCTCTTGAGACGCTTATATGCTACCACGATTGGTTGAAGGCCGCACGTAGAACTCAAGAATTGAGCATCACCCCCTCCCAAGATTTTATGGATGACTCAAAAACCGATGGTGGCTCTACCTATGCCGGAGATTCCGATTGATTAGTATTTTAGAATTTATTACAAAATGTATTTTATAGCACTTGTCAAATTTATTTATACTTGTACTTCATATTTCAAAATTGTAAACTTGTACTCCATATTTCAAAATTGTAAATTTGTAGTTGTAGTTCAAATTAATTTGTAAACTTGTACTTCATATTTCAAATAAATATGTGTTCACTTTTTCATATGTAGCACTTCTCAAATTAATTAATTGGTTACAATCTAACGACTTCAAATTATTTTTCTAAAATATAAAGCCGGTTTTTAAATTAAAAATACATTTAGAATATGTAATTTGTTTAAATACTTATACACCTATTTTGTAACATTTGTAAATTATAAATCAAACCACTTTTCTAAGTACAAATAGTTTTAGTTTTACTTAATTCATTAAATTAATTAATTTATTTTACAATATGTGTATAACTTAAAAAAAAAATTAATTCAAACCTCCCAAACGGCTATATAGCCGTTGGGGCTATGGGTGGGGGGCAGGGGGGTCCCGGGGGTTGTGGTGTGGGGAGTGGGGTTCAAAAACATCTATAAATACATCTATTTTCTAACATTTTTTTTACATCTCTTCTTCAATTCTTTTTACATCTCTTCTTCAATTCATCTCAAACTCTTCTCCATCTTCATCTTCTCTTATTATCCTACATTCCTACTTATACATATACCATTTTAAATATGGAAAGTACATCTTCCCTTATGCAAAACAATTTTGACAAGTGGAAGGACCCGAAGACTGGTCTGTGGTGGGCAACTTGCAGGTGGTGCAAGAAAGAGTGTTGCTTGGGGCATTCATACGGATACGGGATGCCAATAAAACATATGAAGTCTTGTGACAAAGGGAAAACAACAACCAACGGTGGCGGAAATCCCAATTGATATTCATTACAAAATGTATTTCGTATTGTTATTTTTTTCTCAATTCTCAAATGTAGTTCTTATTTCAAATAAATGCAATTGAACTTTGTTTTTAATAGCAATTTGTATAATATATAATTAATTAAAAAAAAAATTTAATGGCCCGGCCGGCCCGGCAGGTGGCCCGACCCGTGACCTGGGCGGGTGGCCCGGCCCGAACCGGAACCGGTCATTGACCGGGTCGGTTCCGGGCCTACCATTATAGGACCCGAGGCCCGACCGGGCCTTGACCCGGCCCGGGCCCGACTCGGCCCGGGTCCAACACTAACCAGGGGTGGGCGAGCCAGTGCCGGCCCCGGCCCCACCCCTTCGCCGGAGATGCTAGGCTATATATATATATATATACACACACACAATTTCCACAGCGTCCCTGGTAGTCTTCTTCCTTGCCCCTGCTGTTTTCCGCCGACCTGCTCTCTGTTTCGTTGGACAATCGATGAGTTCAAAGATTCTGCTTTGTTATGTTTTTTACTGCACCCACGACGGCGTCTTAGTAAGTGTAAAAAAGAAATAGAAACGACGTAGCATAGCTCATTGGCATACTTTAATATTGATTGTTATCAGTTATCACTTATAATTATCAGCCCAAAGGCCGTGGCTTGACCGAAGGCCCAGCCGCCCATATTCTAGAACCTAGTTAGTTAAATACGGTACGAGAATTAAATGAAGTTTAATACGTACGCGTTTTATTCGGTAACATGAATGAAAAAACGGTCAAAAATTCGTTGAAAAAAACGGCGACTTTTAAAAAACGTGTTAATACGTATACGTGTATAATACTTTGTCTATTACAAAAATTCGGACGAAAAATACGGGTATTATTTTGAACATTTAAATGATATATTTCATAAAATAACATATATAGTAAAAAAGAAATAAAAGTATACACATATTCAAGTAGCAAATCTCATTACTACATACAAGAATAGTTCGTAATTGCATAAGTCGATGACAAAAATAAAAACAGTAATTAAGTCCAAGACATAATTTTGAAAAATAATGTCAAAAAAATCATTATCTTTATATGATTATCAAATAACACTCAAGTTAAACTCATTATTTTCATTAAGATGACATATGACATATGACAAAAGTTGTGTGATTGCTACACTTATTATTGTTTGTGTAAAAGTTTATGCTAAAAAAACGGTAGGTTTAGAAAGAATTTAATTATGATATGCTAGCTTGAAATAACATCAGAAATCTTGTAGTATATTACTAAGTAAGTTTTAGTATTTCTGGATGCTATCTTTAACATCATGCAATTAATTTTAGTATTTAATAATTGCACTGTAACAATACAAAAGCACGAGATCATGGGGAGGACGTTTTCATTTTTACTTTTACACTATTGTTGATCTTCTATGCATTTAGTGCCTTCATTCAATTGGTCAATTCATGTTTATGTTTTCAGTAAAATACGGGAAAAATACGTTTTATATGGGAAGTAGGAGTTTTTTTCCTTTTTAAACGGACCAACATTTCCCCCCTTTTTAAACGTGTTTTTTGGTAAAAAAAAAAAAAAAAACATGGTACGTGTTTAAAACGCATTTAAAACGGAAAATGTTGGGTTTTTCTTTGTTTTTTGACCCATGAGGAAAGCCCAAGTTTTGAGCCCATTAAAAGTCTTCTTTGACTTTCTTTTTGGGAGCTAATAATAGAATATGGGTTAGCTACTATCTCAATACATGAGGACAGAAAGAGAGCAGCAGAAAAGAGAGAACAAGTCACAAAACATGAGCTGAAATGCTCATCCCGTTTTTCAGCAGGCAGCAGCAGAAAAATTCCGTTTCCCAGAGATTGAACCGTTGGATCGTCGTGATTTTTGTACAGCAGCTTCACAGCATCTGGGCCAACATTCTGGACGGTGGAGATCGGGTTTTGAGGTCCGGAGGTCGGGTTTCGTTGGTCTGGACAGTAGCTATTTTTCTGGTGATATTTTTCTTATCTTGGCTCTATTTGATTCCATACACCTTGATGTGCTTACTTCCAAGGATATGATGATTTTGTATGCCTCTAGTATTATCTAGAGAAGACTTTGTACTGCTCCTTTGATGATGATAGTGGATTTAAGCGGCCAAAATGGTCCCGTGGTTTTTCCCTAGTTAACGGGTTTTCCACGCTAAAATTCCGGTGTTTGTGTGTGGTGTGTGCTTACTGTTTTAGTTGATTATATTGGTGTGTGGCAGCAATATTGTGTGTGTTCTAATTGCATTAAGAACACCCTATTTGTTTGCATCCTCAAAGGTTCATTCAAGTTGGGGAAATTTTAGCCAAACGGAGATTAATTCCGCATTTTATTAGTTACCGTTTGGGGCTGTTTTTCCCATCAAATTGGTATCAGAGCCGAGTTCTTCTGTATCGAGTTAAACTTGTTTGAATGATGGAAGCAAACACAAGTAGGATGATCAATTTGAATGGTTCTAATTATCATGTTTGGAAAGGCAAAATGGAAGACCTACTTTATGTGAAGGATTATTATTTGCCTGTGTTTACTACTGATAAACCTGACAGTAAAACAAATGCAGAGTGGAATATTTCGCATAGACAGGTTTGTGGGTATATTCGCCAATGGGTTGATGATAATGTTTTGAACCATATTAGCGGGGAAACTCATGCTCGCAGTTTGTGGAACAAGCTTGAACAGTTGTATGCTCGAAAGACCGGGAACAATAAATTGTTCTTAATATAACAGATGATGAGCTTGAAATACCATGATGGAACTCCTGTTACTGATCATTTGAATTCTTTTCAGGGAATCATAAATCAACTTGCAGGAATGGGTATCAAGTTTGAAGATGAGATACAAGGCTTGTGGCTCCTTGGCACTTTACCGGACTCATGGGAGACTTTTAGGACATCATTGTCCAACTCTGCACCAGATGGTATTATCACCATGGAATTAGCTAAAGGCAGTGTTTTAAATGAAGAGATGAGAAGAAAGTCACATGGTTCCTCTTCACATTCTGATGTCTTAGTTACAGAAAGCAGGGGGGAGAAGTCAGAGTAGAGGTCCAGGTAACAAAGGAAAACATCGAAGTAAATCCAAAGGAAAGTTTGCTGATTTTGAGTGCTATCATTGTGGTAGAAAAGGCCACACAATACGGTTCTGCAGGCAATTGAAAAAGGAGAAGAAGAAGAGCGATTACAACAATCAAAAGAACCATAAGAAAGATGAGGGTGGTAATGGCAATGTTGAAGTTAACACTACTACCAATGAGTTCCTTATTTGTTCTGATCTTGATATGGTCAACATTACACATGATGATTCCAGTTGGGTTGTTGATAGTGGTGCTACGTGTCATGTAACATCACAGAGGGATTTTTATTCATCTTACACTCCAGGTAACTTTGGTAATGTTAGGATGGGTAATAATGGACAATTAAAGATTGCAGGCATCAAAGATATTTGTTTGAAGTTTGACACTGGGATAGAGTTGGTTTTACATAATGTAAAACATGTTCCAGATATGAGACTTAATTTGATCTCCGCAGGCTTACTTGATGATGATGGTTACAGCAACAACTTTGGTAATGGAATATGGAAACTCACTCGTGGTTCTTTGATCGTGGCTAGAGGTAAAAGATGCTCAAAGTTGTACATGACACATCCGAAGATCTTCAAGGATAGGGTCAATGTTATGGTGAATACTGACATGACTGATTTATGGCATAAGAGACTTGGTCACATGAGTGAAAAGGGGATGTCTCTTTTGTTGGAGAGAAATGTGTTACCGGGTGTGCATGATATTCATTTAAAGAAGTGTTCGCACTGTTTGGCAGGTAAACAGAACAGGGTTTCCTTTAAGAGCCATCCTCCTTCCAGGAAGGAGAGTATACTTGATCTGGTGCATTCTGATGTTTGTGGTCCTATGAAGACTAGGACACTTTGTCACGCCCCGGACCGACCCGATGACGTGGCAACCGCCGCACAACCCTTCGTGAATATCCGCAGACTATTCTCGTTAGGTAATGCAAGGCTATTGTGTATATCAATCACACTAAGAATACTCATATAAGGTAAATTATAAGTAGCCAATTAACTAGTATAAAATACTAGATTGCAGCGGAAACATAATTTAAAATGTTCATTTGCCACATGAGGCATACATGGGTACACAGACCCTAAATAGAAATTTAAATAATCCATGAGCATTTATTAACTTTAAATATAGTAAATAGAACATGAGAACAGCACGAACCAAGTCTGCTCTAGGGAATCTCCCAAATGGATAAAACTGGTCTCGTGAACAAACTTCAACCTGAAAAAAAATGTCGCCCCGAAGGGTCAGTCCAATTGGTACTGGTGAGGGACGGGCGCTATACCTATGCAAGGTATAACGATCGTTTCATACCTAAGACCCTCAAATAGGGTGATATATATAATATGTAAAATCTTTACTAAATGTTACATATATATAATAATTAAAGTAATCAGCTCCAGGCTGAGATTTTTCTTATAAGGAAATTTATTTTAATGGCACTCGGGCCCATATAATATTTCTTTATAAATGGCCATTGGCCCGCATCAATTTTATTTATGAATGGCCTCGGGCCCGCGTTTAATTACCATTGGGTGTCTCTCACCCCATTTTCGTACAGGCCGTCGCTCCGAGTACGCTTACTTCCGAGATACAGCTGGACTCGTTCACAACCTGTTTCCTACGGCCCGTCCGTCCGAACTTCTTCCTTCCGAGATACAGATAGTTCGTTCACGGTCCGTTTCGATAAAGTACATCCTAAACAATATTATGTATTCGTGGTTATTATTGATACACCAAAAGTGTACTTAACAAGTAACGTGTTCGGGATAGGATTATCTTCTCAGCAACACTACGGGTATGGTGTCTGTACCATGACCCGTCATATACCAATAAATTCACAATTAAGCCTATTTTAATATATATGTAACTAGTTCTATCCTAGTTTTAAAGTTCTTTCTAAAATAAGGCAATTACTAATTTAGTTTAAGCATACAAATTTAAACATAATTAATATTACTAGCTAGTAGAATATGGTTTATAGCATGCTTAAACAAATTTTAGACATCACGACACTTTTATATATCATCTTTAATTATCACAAAATTGTTTAATATTTAGGTAGTCTCGTATATAACCCAAAAGTTATAAAATGTATAGATATAGAACCGATCACTCACCTCTCTTTTTAATTCGGCAAAAGGCGGTTTAGCTAGAATAATACTTCTACGAACTTGAGTCCGGCCAGTTGATGAAATTAGTAGCCGACAGCTCCAGCTTTGGATATTTAATTTCTTATCTCCTTCAATAGTCCAACTAATATATCAACCCAGCAAAAATAATACTTTGGCTCCTCCGTATTACGTTTTACGACTGGCCAGATTATAAGACCCAACTACGGAACTACCATACCGCTGCGCTGCGTCTCTTCTTGACCTCCGACAGAAATCCTTTTCCGACAGGTATTGTGCAGGGTAACAGTGAGAGGTGTTGGCGGAGAGTTAATGCTGACCGGCAGTCCAAGTCCGGAAATTCATAGGCGTCGATGCCGCCATCTTGTTTTGGGATTCTGAAAACTACTATACTCCTACGAGGTTCCCTCTCGGTGGTGGTATTAAGGACGGTAACTAGATTGACACCGATGGTAGCACCCCGACGACGTCGGGCGACGTCGGGCGACAACCTCTAGCTTTGTTTGGCAGAACTCGTTTGACACTATACTAGTGTGTGTATACGGAGTATATTATACCTATATAAAGGTGTGGGTGGGTTTGCTCTCTCCTGCAAGTTCTTCTCTTGAAAAGAGAACTACACCCATAGTAAGTATTATTCTATATATGTATGTAATACGTAGTATATATATAAGTTATATCTAATGGTATTCCTTCTCCCTTCTTATAGTATATATATACGTAGTATATATATCTACACAGCATACTGCTACTCCCTTTATCCTTGTATCCGAGCTTCGAACGTGTATAATTAGATGGGGTAGCTGTTGGGTTATTTCATTAGTCCTCATTCACTGCATAATACTAATGGATGAATCTAAAGTGGGTGGTTGTCTGATCCTTCACGTTGATTTGTTCGCACCAAGACAAAGGGAGGACCAACTTGGCATGCTTATTCACGTTCATTTGTTCTAACTTTTAATCAAGACCAAAAAATATCAAATGAGGATAGAAGTCATGTTACAATGAGTGTCGGCAGATTAAATTTAGACTTCCAATACTATATTTGGGGTTTATTATTATTATTATTATTATTATTATTATTATTATTATTATTATTATTATTATTATTATTATTATTATTATTATTATTATTATTATTATTATTATTATTATTATTATTATTATTATTATTATTATTATTATTATTATTATTATTATTATTATTATTATTATTATTATTATTATTATTATTATTATTATTATTATTATTATTATTATTATTATTATTATTATTATTATTATTATTATTATTATTATTATTATTTATTATTATTATTATTATTGGGTATATAATAATAATTCTCTTAAATAATATTTCAAATCATCCATCTCCATTATACTACAAAATATAAAATTTATACTCCGTAGTTATTTATTTATTAATTCAAACATTGAGTGAATAAGTATATTCGAGAGTGGTGTTATACACTTGGTGGTTGCTCCTACTTTGTCACATTCATTGATGATCACTCCAGAAAGGTTTGGGTTTATACCTTGAAATCTAAAGATCAAGTATTTGAGGTGTTTAAGCAGTTTCATGCCTCGGTTATGAGACAGACTGGAAAGAAGCTCAAATGTATTCGGACAGATAATGGAGGGGAATACATTGGCCCCTTTGATGCTTATTGTAGAGACCATGGTATTCGACATCAAAAGAGTCCTCCCAAGACACTGCAGTTGAACGGATTAGCAGAGCGAATGAACAGAACTTTGATGGAGCGTGTCAGATGTTTGTTGTCACATGCAGGGCTGCCAAATTCATTCTAGGGAGAAGCTTTAAAAACAGCGGTACATGTTATTAATCTAACTCCTTGTGTTCCTTTTTCTTTTGATGTGCCTGACAGGGGTTTGGAGTGGCAAAGATGTCTCTTACCGTCATTTGAGGGTCTTTGGATGCAAAGCTTTTGTGCACATTCCTAAAGATGAAAGATCAAAGCTTGATGTGAAGTCCAAACCATGTGTTTTCTTGGGTTATGGCCAAGATGAGTTTGGTTACAGATTATATGATCCAGTCCACAAGAAACTTATTCGAAGCCGAGATGTTCTATTTGTGGAAGATCAAACCTTGAAAGATGCTGAGAAGAAAGATACAGTTCCTCAACATAATGATGATGTTACTGATTTGGATCCAGTGCCTCCTCAGCATGTAGAACCACCTCTTGATAATGATGTTCAGAATGATGAACAACATGATACTGATGCTCCAGAACAACCAGAGGTGGATGAAGAATTTCATTCAGAGATACCAGTACCAGACGTGCCACCATTTATCCCACTTAGGCGGTCTACAAGAGATCGTCATCCTTCCACCTGTTTTTCAGCTAATGAGTATGTCTTACTCACTGATGGGGGAGAGCCTGAGTGTTATGCAGAGGCCATGGAAGATGAGCACAAAAGGGAGTGGGTTGAAGCCATGCAAGATGAGATGAATTCCTTACATGAGAATAATACATTTGAGTTGGTGAAGTTGCCTAAAGGCAAGAGAGCTTTGAAGAACAAATGGGTCTACAAAGTGAAGACTGAAGAGCACACCTCACAACCTAGGTACAAGGCTAGATTGGTGGTCAAAGGGTTCAGTCAGAGAAAGGGTATTGATTTTGATGAGATTTTCTCTCCGGTCGTGAAGATGGGATCTATTCGTGTTGTTCTGGGTTTGGCAGCCAGCCTTGATCTTGAGGTTGAACAGATGGATGTCAAAACAGCTTTCCTTCACGGTGACTTGGATAAAGAAATCTACATGGAGCAACCTGAAGGGTTTCAGGTTAAGGGAAAAGAAGGTTATGGGTGTAGACTTCAAAAGAGTCTTTATGGGTTGAAGCAAGCACCAAGACAGTGGTACAAGAAGTTTGAGTCAGTTATGGGGGAGCAAAATTACCGAAAGACTACTTCAGACCATTGTGTTTTCTTCCAGAGGTTCGATGATGATGATTTCATTATTTTATTGTTATATGTTGATGACATGTTAATTGTTGGCAAGAATGCAGAAAGAATTACTCAGTTGAAGATGCAATTGAGCAAGTCTTTTGCTATGAAAGACTTGGGGCCAGCAAAACAGATTCTTGGCATTCGGATCACTCGAGATAGAGCTTTGAAGAAGTTACATATGTCACATGAGCAGTACATTGAGAAGGTGCTTCGCAGATTCAACACGGACAAAGCTAAAGAGGTTAGTTCACCTCTTACTACCAACTTCAGGTTGACAGATAAAGATTGTCCATCTTCTGAGAGGAAGATTGAAGAGATGGATAGAGTTCCTTATGCCTCAGCTGTAGGGAGTTTGATGTATGCTATGGTGTGCACACGGCCTGATATTGCCCATGCAGTAGGTGTTGTTAGTCGTTTTCTGTCAAATCCAGGTAAGAAGCATTGGGAAGCAGTGAAGTGGATTCTCAGATATCTACGTGGTACTTCCAAATTGGGTATAACATTTGGAAATGGGGAGCCAGTACTTGTTGGTTATACTGATTCTGATATGGCAGGAAATAAGGACAACATGAAATCCACTTCTGGATATTTGATGACTTTTGCAGGGGGAGCTGTGTCATGGCAATCGAGACTGCAAAAGTGTGTGGTTTTATCCACCACCGAGGCTGAGTATATGGCTGCAACAGAAGCTTGTAAGGAGCTATTATGGCTCAAAAGATTTATGCAAGAGATTGGCTTTATTCAACATCGCTATGTGGTTCTTTGTGATAATCAAAGTACCATTCACCTTGCTAAAAATTCTATGTTTCACAAACGAACCAAACATATTGAGGTGAGGTATCATTGGATTAGAGATGCACTTGAAGACAAACTGTTTGAACTTGATAAAGTTCATACCGATGATAATGGTGCCGATATGTTGACGAAGGTTCTAGCAAGGGAAAAGTTGAAGGTATGTTGCTCCATCGCCGGTATGGCGAACTCTTCCTCATAAGTCAAAAAGGGGGAGATTTGTTGGGTTTTTCTTTGTTTTTTGACCCATGAGGAAAGCCCAAGTTTTGAGCCCATTAAAAGTCTTCTTTGACTTTCTTTTTGGGAGCTAATAATAGAATATGGGTTAGCTACTATCTCAATACATGAGGACAGAAAGAGAGCAGCAGAAAAGAGAGAACAAGTCACAAAACATGAGCTGAAATGCTCATCCCGTTTTTCAGCAGGCAGCAGCAGAAAAATTCCGTTTCCCGGAGATTGAACCGTTGGATCGTCGTGATTTTTGTACAGCAGCTTCACAGCATCTGGGCCAACATTCTGGACGGTGGAGATCGGGTTTTGAGGTCCGGAGGTCGGGTTTCATTGGTCTGGACAGTAGCTATTTTTCTGGTGATATTTTTCTTATCTTGGCTCTATTTGATTCCATACACCTTGATGTGCTTACTTCCAAGGATATGATGATTTTGTATGCCTCTAGTATTATCCAGAGAAGACTTTTTACTGCTCCGTTGATGATGATAGTGGATTTAAGCGGCCAAAATGGTCCCGTGGTTTTTCCCTAGTTAACGGGTTTTCCACGCTAAAATTCCGGTGTTTGTGTGTGGTGTGTGCTTACTGTTTTAGTTGATTATATTGGTGTGTGGCAGCAATATTGTGTGTGTTCTAATTGCATTAAGAACACCCTATTTGTTTGCATCCTCAAAGGTTCATTCAAGTTGGGGAAATTTTAGCCAAACGGAGATTAATTCCGCATTTTATTAGTTACCGTTTGGGGCTGTTTTTCCCATCAGAAAAAAGCTAACTAGGTTCTAGAATCACAAATATGAAACAACCTTTGCCCTTGTAGTCGATAGCGGTTTGACCGGGTCTTCCGATGGGGTGAGGACGGAGCATTGAGGAAACACAAGCCGCAAGCATCAAGCCTTTCTCTGTATGCTCCTCTGGGATGTAGAGGTTCATTATTTATTTGTTAACTTGTTACTCAGTATTATTTAGTTTTTTAGTCTTTTAATTTTGAATTTTTCGTATTTTGGGTTGCGATTAAGGCTGGTTTATTATTAATTGAGGTTTTAAAGGTTGCTTTCCTTTGAGAATTGCTGAATTGAGACATCTTATAACTAGTAATCATTGTTTTTAATTATTTAGTTTAGCATGCTATTAATATATTCCGTACAGTTTTAGGGTAAAACTTTATCCTTTTAATTATTTACTTTTTCAGGATTTAAAGTTTCAGAATTTCAATTATCTTTAATTAGTGTAGGGATTTATATTGTTTTATCTACTATGTACTTGTGTAAATAACTTAAGTAAATAAAAATGACCAATAATTTATATTATATTACATAATATTATTAATGATTTTTATATTTTTAATATTTGTTAGATTACCTATGTGTAGTTGACCCCAAAATTTTTTGGGAATAGAGGCATATGTTCCTACAACATAGGGATCTTCTCCTGGAGTCTCCAAAATCCTTCCCCATCTTGGATCCCTAACCACGTTAATATTTGGACTCCAAAACGTTAGCCCGGCAGGCAGGGACGGATCCAGGATTCTGAGTCAAGGGGGGCGAAATTTTTCATTAGTGTAGGGGGTGAATTTTTTTTTTGTTAGTGTAGCGAGGTGAAATTTTTTTCCCTAGTATAGCGGGGCGAAATTTTTTCGCTACTGTAGGGCTATGCGGCTATTTTTATTCAAAAAATGATATTAATTCATGCACATCCTGAACGACATTTAAATCTATTACATTCTAAGTTTAGGCGATGACAAAGACATCAACCAATACATTTTTAATAACTTCTACATTGTTTAACCTCATGAATCGGTTATTGAATTGTAATTTTTGTCCACCAAGAAGGGTGTTCGTGAGACATGACTCATGAGAATTTTTCTTAATATTACAATAATAGTATACTAATATGTATGAGATTGTTATTTTTAGAATAATATGCACCACATACACACACACACACACATATATGGTGCATATTATATTTTAATATTTTTATTAATTCTGTAATAATTTAGAGTTTATTATCCATGCAATAAATTATTTTTAGAAAGCAAGAAGTAAATGAATTATGTAATCTAATGATTATAAATATTTATATTTGGATTCATTTCACGTGATCTAAAAATTGTGTAATTAGTGTGTCTGGTATTTAATATTGTTTGATATATGTTTTACGAAATCCAGTACTTGTTATCTAATAAAGATAATTAAACATTACAAAACTAGGAATTCTTATATAATAAGTATCCTAAATCTTAAATAACGAGTTACTCTATTGTTTATTTGTTTAAGTTATGTAATTTTTTTTAGATATTTCTTCTTTTAAATCTCCAATTAAGTATTACATTATGTAAGACTATATATATTAATTTTCAAAATTAAAAGCTAAGGGGGGCGAATCTAATTAAATTATGAAAGTTTTATGAAAATATTACATATATGGTAAAAAAAATTGAATGTCCAAGGGGGGCGGTCGCCCCCCGCGCCCCCCCCCTAAATCCATCCTGTCACTGCATATATTTAATCAAAAAGAGACAAAAAACATAGGAGATTTTTTCTTAATTAATGCTAAATAAAAAAGTATTTACCAAATTGATGTTGAGTTAAGATTATTTCCCAATGTACTGTTAGTGGCTAACTCGGGTTAACAAAAACGGCTTTCCCATTGCCGAATTACATGTAGTACGTACAAGAATTGGGCGCAGGACAAAATTGGAGAAAGACAATAGTGGGACCCAAAAATTAAAAAAACCCCATTTTTTTGTGATCGTAAAAAAACCCCAAGTTTTTAAAAAGTGATTTGACATTTTTATTAATACTAGAATTGTTATAAAAAAAATATATCAAAGTTTATAACATTTTATTATGTTTCATATAACACCAATGTCTAATATATAAAAATTTAATAAATAAATTAACATTGTAGAAAAATTCTGATTTTTAAAGAGTTATAATTTTTTTATTTGTATCCCAAATATTTTAAAAATATATCAAAACTCATATAACTTTTATACATTTCATATGAAACCAATGTTTCATGTTACAAAATTATTTTTAACAGATGAAGTTTCATAAGAGACTAAAAAAATCGCAATCCTTTTAAACAAATGAGGTGAAATGCATTACAAAGGTTTTATTTCTAACCATGCGATATTGATTTCATATGAATCATAATAAAAAGTTATGAATTTTTATATATTATTAGTATCAATTAGATTGCAAAAAAAATATTAAAACCTAGATGTTACAAATAATATATACTTATATGAAATGTACAAAAGTTATGAATTTCGATATATTATTTGTAACAATTAGAGTACAAATAGAAGAGTTATAGCACTTTAAAAAATTGAAGTTTTTTTTAAAATTCTAATTTATATTTTAGTATGCATGAAATATTAGTGGCACATGAAAGATAATAAGTTTTGAATATATATATATATATATATATATATATATATATATATATATTCTCGAAATATAATATATATATATATTATTGGAGTACAAAAAAAGTATATGACTCGAAAATACAATTTTGTTCAAAGTGCTAAATTATTTAGGGAAAGTTCTTCAAATAGGACTAAATAAGTTTGAAAATTCCAAAATAGGACTGTCATGTTTTTATTCCCAAAATAGGAGTAATTACTGTCAAGTTTGGAAAATACTGTCATCTTTAAAGTTTGGTACTGCCAAAACATGGCAGTAATTAGTCTTATTTTGGGAATAAAAACATGGCAGTCCTATTTTTGGAATATAGAAGTGCTTTTAGTCCTATTTAGGGTAATTTCTCAATTATTTATTATTTCTTATTAGAAATATCAGACTCGTATGAATGATAATATAAAGTTATGAATTCTTATATATTTTTAAAAATATTTGGGATACAAATAAAAAAATTATAATGTTTTAAAAATGAGAATTTTTCAACAGTGATAATTTTTTTTTTAAATTTTATATATTCAAAATTGGTGTCATACGAAAGATAATAAAATGTTATGAATTTTGATATATTTTTTATAATAATCCGAGTACCAATAAAAAACTCAGATCACTTTTTAAAAATTTGGGATTTTTTATTTTTTTGGGGTCCCCACCACTGCCTTTCTCGAATTTTATCCGGCGGCGCCCAATGCTTGTAAGCCGGCAACGTGATTGCCGATTTTGTCAACCTTAATTAGTCCAGAGCAGTACAAAGGGAAATATTATTAACTCAACATCAAATTGGTAAATAATTTTTTGATCAGCATTAATTTGGAAACAATCTCAAAAACATAGACTTCCGAACAATAAATTAAGGTAAATTACCTCCTACCGCCGGTTGTACCATCCACACTGTACAGCCGACGGTTTTAATGCTCCGCATATTGGTGATGTTGTGGACTTCTTTCCTTCCTTTTTTGACTTTCCTTTTTTTCTTTGACCATCTTTTATTTAATTTTATATTACGTAAGCTCATCTTTTTTTTTCTTTTTCAAATTAATATTCTAACCTAGTTTTTTTAGTTTGTGCATTATAAAATATTTTAGGTATTAATGTTTTGTTTTTCTATTTTTAATTTTAAGATGAATGTTTATTAATTTATTAAATATTTTGTATTAATTACTAACATGAGCTTTACGTTATACTAAAATGAGTATAGTGTGAAATAAATATGCATGAGTGAATATTATTAAAAGAATACGATTATATTTGTAATTCAAGAACGGATGACTATAAATTATTTTTTTATTTTCTCATAGTTACATATGTCGATAGTTTATAACGAATCTACTATAAGTGCATATTATAGAAAATTTTTTATGTTATATTCGAATGAGTATAACGATTAAACGAAACAAACACACACAATGAATATTTGAGCACAAATTAGAGAGTTAAAATGAGCATTTTAATTTTTTTATGCTCATTTAAGTTACGTATGCTCATCTGGTAATGCTTTTATGTTCATTTTAAAATGTCAAATTAATGCATATTTCAAAAATATCATATTACATTACAAGCGCATAAGAGTTGATTACATACACGAGGGCAGAGATCATGATATTCAGTTGCATACTTCTAATACTTAGTAGACAAAGTTTGATGTTCAATGAACAGTCTTGATGTTGCACTAACCAAGTTTACAATTTTCATATCAATGCTCATTATGTAAGTTACGTATGCTCATTTGATACTGATATTATAAAGCTCAAAGAGAGAGCATTTTGTGATGTTTGGTTTATCAATGCATATAATGGTAAATCTATTGTAATGGTGTTTGGTTTATCATAATCAATATAAGTGACATATATTAAAATATGAAAATGTGATTAATTATGAAATAACAGAAAACCGAAAACACAAAACCACATGCCTAAAAAACTAAAACTCTAATTAGGACTAAATGAATTCAGATGTTTTCTTTTGAACTAAAATTTGCCGTTCCGATTTAGTGTGTTCTGTTCTGGTCTGTTTAAGTCTGGTCTGGTCTGGTTTGATCTGAACTAGTCTTGTTTCGTTTGGTAAATATCTGGTGTCTGTGTATTTTATAATTGTTCACGCCTGGTCTGGTCTAATCAGGTGTGTTTAAGTCTGGTCTGATTTGAGATTGAAAAAACCCACAAGAAAACATCCTTCATTAGTACCTCCAATTTCTTAATTTTTTTTCTATTCATAATTGCTGAAATTTGTCTTTTCATATCATATTCAAGAAAAGTTGGACTTTATTCCCTAATAATTTTATTGTATTACTATTATTGTATGTTAGAGTTAGCTTCTTGTTGGAAACATGGTAATGTTTGACAAATTAGTGACGGGAGTTCAGGGCTGGGAATCTGAGGACACGTGCAATAAATTTGTAAAGAACGATTTTTTGTGCACGGTAGTGCATAGATGACAGTGAAAATCTTGTGGGTTGTTCGAGCTGAGAAATTCGGATTTAGATTTCTTAAGAGTTTTAGTAGATTCTTGGAAAGTGGGAATTTGAAATTGATCCGGTGGAGTCGGAATCACCTTCTCCTGAAAAAACATTAAAAACAAGAATTCAATAAACTAACCAACTATTTCTTGACAGATCACCAGTGTTCCATGCTTGATGTCCCCACATGTGACACACAGAATTCACAAGGAATGTTATGTGGCCTAGATATACAATTCTTACTCCCTATATATAAAGTCAAATAGCAATCCAAGCCTTAATTAATCATCAATAAATATATTATATCAAAATAATAATTTAATGATCAAAATAATTGAAACCACAACGAATGCATACGTACCATGCACCAAACTATGTACGGAAATCCACCAATTGAAAAAAGAATTGCTCCAAGCATAATACAAGTATGGTGTACTCCGTATTATATAGGTTTTTTGAATGAATTTATAGAAAGCCTGATTCTCCATATCCGCTACATTTGTTAGCTCCTCACGCTGCAAGTACCCACAAACCAAATAATATACTCCGTATAACTTAATTAATGCACACTAGTTGTTAACAGTATAATATTTAGTTAAGATATATTGGGTAATTATTACTACAAAAATAATTGGTACCCTCGCTTTGGCGGATTTGGAGTCGTAGAGCCATCCCATGTGACTGAACCAAAACCCTTGAATGGGACTGTGAGGATCTTTCTTTGAATCAGTAAACCGGTGGTGTTATCTATGGTTACTCACCCAACCAATTGGATCCCCCTATGTATAGGAATAAAACGGAATAACATATTTAAAAATATTGTGCACTTAACCATTTATGTGTGCTCACGTTTGTGATAAACCATGATTTCACATATACCACACTGAAGTACGTACTTCATACCTTCAAGTGCATGACCATTTAATTTGCAACCAATGAACTAATTCATAGAAATATAGAATATACGCTAATTAAAATATTTGTCTTGTGATGAGATTAATTAAATTAATATTTTAAACCCGATACAAATAAATAAGTTCATAAACTTGACAAATCTAGATTTACATAATTGTTAATAAGTAACACTCATAAATTATAATATGCAATCGTGTATGCACATAATGTTGAATTCCCTCTGGAAACTTGTGAAAGAATTAAACGCTATGTTAATATCTAAATTACTTCTTCTATCAGGTTGACCTTTTAGAATGGATTTCTAGGTCTTAAAATATATATAAAAGATACAGGAGGGAGATCATAATAATTAATTAAAACCTGAAGAGCTTGAACACCCCAATAAGCAAGAAAATACTCGAGCCATTTGGGAACCTTGAAACTCTTGTAGGATAAATTCCTATGATAGGAGACAGTGATTCCAAGGCCGGTGAAAATGTATAACCCAAACGCAATTCCAAGAGCATCCCAACTGAAACAGAATGGGGCAAAGAGGCAAAGCATGTGAAATAATGGGAAAGAGGTACTCCAATAGGAGTCCTGACAGATATATTTATAATAGAAGAGTTGCCAAAATACAAAGTATTCCTAAATAGATATTAGGCAGATTCCTAAATATCTATTAGGTAGATTCCTAATTATATTAGCCTATTACACCCCCTCAAACTGTGCGAGAGATACAACGCGCAGGTTGTCTTTTAAAAAAATAAAATTGCAAACTAAAAAAAAACTCTTAGTAAATATATCCGTGAGCGGAAGATTAGAAGGCACATCTTTGACAATAAGATCTCCATGAGAATATATGTCTGCAGCAGCAAGCGGCGAACTCAACAGCGCGCTTGAAGCAAGCACCGTGGTCAGCGACGCAGAGAAGGTGGGCTGCGCGGACATAGGCAGCAGCAGGCGGCGAACTCAACGGCATGCTGGAAGCAAGCACCGTGTTCAGCGACGCGAAGGAGGTGATCTGCGCCATATTAGCCGCGCTCATCTTCAAAGGATCGGAGACAACCGTAAATGTGGCGGTATCAACCTAATCCTAAATAAGGAGTTGCCAAAATACAAAGTATTCCTAAATAGATATTAGGCAGATTCCTAAATATCTATTAGGTAGATTCCTAATTATATTAGCCAATTTTTTTTTTTAATGGGAAAGGTTACCCAATAGGGTACCTGGCAGATATATTTATACTAATAAAAGTTTCCAAAGATACAAAGTATTCCTAAATAGATATTAGGCAGATTCCTAAATATCTATTAGGTAGATTCCTAATTATATTAGCCTATTAAAGCAAGTGAAGCAGAGGCACCGCCACACTTAACGTTAGCTTATTGCCTGGCTGGATAATGCACATATACTTTTCCATTTCTGTAATTAGTTATATTATGTCTAACTCCTTCTCCAGCTCACGAGGATTTCGTAAAAGAAAACAATAACACACTATTTATACTAGCACATAAGTAATGTATCCTACCCCAGTCATGTGCTTGGCTCTTCCACGTACTACAAGTACGTTTGTTGTGACTTTAATTTGTGTACGTAGATTTAGAAGAAAAACAGGTATTTATATATCTTGAATTGGACATTTTGTAGACATCGTCTAGAGTTGGTTTACTACGCAATCATTTTCATTGGAATTAAATTACAAACAACTCATGATTATGTGAAAGCATATTTCAAGCATCTAGCTCTAAATCATTCATAAAGATAGCTGTTGTGTATGCCTTAGACAATATGTGTTCATATCAAGCAAATCCTGTCAATTCGTAAATCGTTTACACAGAAAGTTATTGTTTGTGAATAGATATCGGTTATTTGCGTGCCCATATATATCTTTGTAATTTACATGTGCTTATGTGTTGCTTGGGTGCATGAAACCCGTGTCTTAGCTTTAAGAAAACATGAATTGGATGGACAGTACTTGTCTAGTTGACTAGTTGGCTATGGTAATTTGTAAGTCACAGCTCTCTATATAAATATGAATATATCATCTTTTTGAAATGGGTAAAGAGAGTTTAAGTTATTTGTACACTAAACTAAGCTAAGAATCATTAACTCTATTCCTTGAAATTCTATCTAATTAAGACTTAAATAGTAACTCTATTAATACTCCCAGTACTTAATAAATTACATAATGGGGGTGTTTGTAATAAAATGAGGTTTCAGGAAAAAAATGGTGACTTGAACCCTTTTAGCGTTTATGATAAACGAAAACGCAATTTGGTAAATAGCTGTCTGACCCTAGCGTTTATGGACAAAACCGTTGAGATGAAAACACTGCTAATAGGAGAGTTTTGAGTTAACGTTTTGAAAAATAGTGTTTTCTAATAATTTTTATGCCCAAACAGTTAAATTATCAAACAACTTCTGGAAATCCCCCAACTTATTTCGCTAGTCAAACCTGTTGACTGAATTTGATATTGACGATCCGCTAACATGACATGCTATCCGCTGACCGCTTAAATAGTAACTCTTTCCGATCTCTTCAACTTTGTGAATTTAATAAGATGTACTCCCTCCGTCCCAAAATGATGATCCTGTATTTCCTTTTGGGATGTCCCAAAATGATGGTCTTGTTTCCCTTTTTCGTAAAGAACTAAAAGTGGATTACCATTTATACCCCTCCTTTTTAATGAACAGTAAAAGTAAAAGGATGAACAATACAATAAAGTAAGGTTCTTTAGTCTTTCGACCACACATTCTTAATCTTTGTGCCCAAAAGAAACAAGACCATCAAATTGGGACGGATGGAGTATGTAGTATGTCTTAAATACCTATATTTATATTAAAAAAAAAAAATCCTCTCTCTCAAAATAACTATTTTCATCCGATCTCTTCATGGCCGCATCAATAGTCTTCCTTCATTCCATTTAGCATAGTCAAAACTTTCCATTTTCAAGTTTGTTAATGCACAATTTTGACCGCTGACATATTTCATTCCTTAATTATTATATTGCTAAAAAATTTTAAAATCATAATTTAAATTTTAAATGAGAGGAATTGACAATAGTTCTTAAAAAATTAATTTCTTATACATTAAAAATAAATAAAATGCTATCAAAGTACAACATGCGAATAGTTGGGGTGACATTTTGGAACTGGGAACCGTAGAACTGGTTGGAACCGAACCATTATAACCTGGTTTGGTTCCTACAAATGAGGTACTATGTACTATCGTATTAGTTTTAAGGTTCAGGTCACGTTCCTATAAGAAATACATGCAAAAACTGTTGAGGAACCGCTACTAAAAATAAAAATAATAATAATAGTGATAATAATATAATAACAACAATATTAAAAATAACAATAACCACCACCACCATCACCACAACAACAATAATATATACAATGAATAATATTTAGCCAACAATTGTAAATTAATTATATAAGTATAAAATAACTCGAATAACTTGTAGTGATTGCCTACGGTTTACTTTACTATCTTTTTGATATTTCAAATTATTAGATGTATTATGAATTATGAAACTAATGAGTAGATTGTAGTGATGCTTTTATATCTATACATGTGAACTCAATGGATTTATTAGGGTTTGAAATGCTTGAAGTGGATGTCTTATTCTTGCTACTATGATATGATGATGAACTTTAATTTCTACCACATGACAACGATTTTTATATTTTATTTATTAAATGAAAATTGAAAGTATTCAATTTTTAATTGTTCACTTAATTAATATTTTTGTTTTGAATTTTCAAAATTTTTATGTGGTAGAAAAAGTAAACTATGCGTTAATTCTTAGGTGAAATAATTATTCCAGAAACTGATAAAAGCAAGGACAGAACTTTATTGGTTCGTCCATAGTGGTTCTTGATTTTTTATATAGGAACCGAACTCATATCATTGGTAATTTTTTTTCGTAACAGTTCCACTAATTTTGAGTAAGAACCGAACCGATCCTAAACCTAGCGAATACTCTAAAATTCAATATGTTACAACTATATAAGAAGGGAGATTTCCCTAAATAGGATTAAATAAAAGCAAAATTACAACAATAGGAGATTCAAGTTTAAATCCCCAAAATAGGATTAACTCTTCATATTCTACCCTTTCCCTTATCATTCTAATAGGATTTTTTAAATAATAATAAAACATAAACAAATTAAAAAAACATACAAAATAGATAAAAATTATATAGGCCTCAACCACCACCTCACCCACCTTCCAATGCCGCCACCTCTAGTCGCCAAAAAGAATGCCAAGTTGAAAAATGTCATCGCAATGGCATGCAATTTTGAAAAAAAAAAGCTGGATATTTTTCAAAGAGTAAAAATGTCATTTTCATGACGTTTTCAGAGAAATACGACATTTTTTTACATCAGATGGCATTTTTACCCGGCGACTGGAGCTGGTGGTGCTGGGAGATGGAGGACGCGGTGATAGTGGCCTACATATTTTATTAAATATTTTTTAGGCATTGTATTTTATTTTATTGTTGACTTTTTTTAAAGTTTTTTTAAATTTTTTATATTTTTTATTTTTCTTCCACGTTTTTATGATTAATTTATACATATTTTATTTATTTTTATATTTTTTATAAATAAAACTATAATTTTCTTATGAAATCTATTAGGAATTATAGGAATTGGATAGAATGAGAAGAAAGGACATATGTTAGTCCTTTTTTGAGAATAAAAAGATTATAGTCGTATTGTTGAATTTTGGGCTAATTTTGATCTTATTTGGGACTAATACTCCACATAAGAATGAAGGTAGCACATTCTTTTCCTTAATTAATATTCATTACAACGCGATCATGCATGTTTTACAGGCAAATACTACCGTACAACCGGCTGTACCTGGAGCATGGTATAGCCGGCAATTTTGTAATTAGCTTCAACTTAAAGCCTAATAGTTAAGTTGTCTTTCGATCCCTGTTTTCTTCCTTTTCCCGCCGGCTCCATTGCCTGCTGATTGCTGGGTTTTGTTTGGTTTTTCTTTTTTCTTTTGTTTCGTTCGTAGGTTGCATTACAGGTTAGTTACGTTGTTGTTTTTCTCCTTCTTTCTTTTATTTCTTTTTTATTTAGGGAAATTATCATTGACCCCCCGAGGTTTGATGCATTATCAATCACACCTCTATACTATAAAAAATATACTCTTACCCCCCTCTAGATCCTTTAATGATGGTTAAATAACTCTTAATCTATATTTAGAGAAAATTATGAATATAATTTCATAATTTTTCTATGAGTTTACTTTTAATATTGTAATTCTATTCAACCACAAATCTGGTCGGGTAATTAATAAATTTGTCCATATTAAAGACCTTTCTATTGGAAGTCGAACCAAATAAAAAAAATGACCAAAACTGACCTTACTCTAGGTAGTTCGTTTTATGCATTTCAATTTGTAAAGTGAGTAAATTTACTCAATAGAAAATGATCAAGATATGCTAAATTTGACAAAAATTGAAACAAATGAACATAAATGAACCAAACCGACTCAAAAGTGAAGTTTCCTACTCGATTTAACCATTAAAAATTGAACGCAAGAAAATTCCCAATTTAGACACTCTTTGTTATCACTGAAAATCAGATCACTATATATAGGTATAATAATAACTTCTAGATTTAAATATTTGACAAAATATGAACATGTTCACATGTAAATTAAAATATTAGTACAGACATTATAGTTTAGGACGGGTTCCACACCCAAATTGGTTAGTGCTAAGTAATTAGGGCGGCCCGTGGCCTTATCTTCAGTTCCAATCCCCTAATTGGTCTAGGTTCGATCCCAATATTTTTTTAACTATCTATATTTATACTTTTAAATGGAATCCATTTTAAAATGTTCTCAATGATTTTAATAAAAAAAATGAACAGGGTCAAAACATGGACTCCAATCCCGATCCCATAAAGTGAGGCCTGGGGCCTTTTATTCACCGGTCTGGTCTCGATCCCGATCTAAAATTAAAAATAAAAAAGAAATAAAACTAATTTAAATATATAAATTTTTAAATTAATTTTTTAACGGTCATTTTACGTCTGAAAAGTTAATTGCAAATTTTACCTAGTTACTAACATTTTATTTCAAACCACTAATGAAAGCGGTTAGTTAAAAAGCTAATTTAATCCGCTATTATGAATTTGCTGATTCAACCGGGTATGAGCTAGCAACAACTACTATTATCAAACACGGTCGTCAACATTTTTAGACCTCCACTTTTGATGACAAAATCAAAGTAAAAGGCAACAAATGTCAATTTCACAATACTTAAAATATGAAATGTCAGGAATTCTAAAGTCGAGGACAAAAGTTTATTACTTACAAAAAATTGACCGAAGTAAGCATTTCTAATACAAATTTCCAATAGGTAACAGTATAGTCTCCTAAAAGTCCTTCACCAACATTTGTTTTAGGTATAAAATAACCCTGCTCATTATTTGGCATTTTTCCCTCGTTACAAAAGTTTCACCAAGATTTCTACAATCTCAGATATATTTTCAAACTTTTAAAAGTATTAGAGATTTATTGTTTTAAGCTTGTAAGTTGTACCTTTCGATTGTGTCTGCTACTAGTCCTATAATTTTACTTACATGTAGATGTAGTTATGCACCTAATAAATTTGTCAATAATAAGGATTATTTCATCATAAAGTACGCATTCCCACGACAAAAGTATGTTCTGGTGGAAAGATTCTTAATACAGATAAATTTATTTATAATCAGATTAAATCTACAAGTGAGTAAATTTATAAAACTAAATTCATACTCTTGCTAAACGTAATTAAGAGTTAATACACTTTCATTAAAGGATAGGGAGGGGGTAACTGCATATTTTCAATAGTGCAGGGACCTAAATGATAATACATGAAACCTCAAGGGAGGTTAATGATAATTTCCCTTTTATTTAACATCCTTTTTGCGCATTTAAAAAACATCAACGTTTTTGCTTTAATTTTTTATTCAACTATTATGAAAATGTATGATTAAAGATGTTATTTAATGTTGGAGTTTGTTGTTGCTTTTTTTCAATCAAACTTCTAACTTATGTTTTTTCAATCTGTGCATTAAAAAAATATTTTAGATATTAATTTTATTTTTATATATTTTAAATTTTAAAATGAATATTTATTAGTTTATTAAATATTGTGTGTTAATTACTCACATGAGTTTTGTATTACACTAAAATGAGTATACTGTAAAATAAATGTGCTTGAGTATATATTATAAAAACAACACGATTATATTTGCAATTCAAGAACAAAAGCCTATAAATATATTTAATATAACACTTTTATATTTATCATTGTTATGTATAATGATAGTTAATTAAATTGTTAATAACGAATTTACTAGATGTACATACTATACAAAGGAATTTATATTATATTCGAATGAGTATAACGATTAAAAGAAATGAGCTTACACAAATGAATATTTGAACACATTAGAGAATTCAATTTAGATTTTGAAAAGTTTAATGCTTATTTTTAAGTTATGTATGCTCATCTGATATTGGTTTTATACTCATTTTAAAATGTCATATCAATGCATGTTTCAAAACTGACATATTACATTACATTTACATGAGAGTTGATTATAAACACAAGAGCAGAGATCATGATGCTTAATGAAAAATGTCTTGATGATCAATTAACAAAGTTTATTATTTTCATATTAATGCTTATTTTGTAAGCTACATATGCTCAATCGATACTGATGTTATGCTCATTTTTAAAATGTCATATAAATGCATATTTCAAAAGTATCATATTACATTAGATGCACATATTGAACTTCATAGGGATTAATTGTAGATATAATCTAATATGTTTCTATAAAAGAAAAAATGTAAAAAGAAGGTGGATTAAAAGATATGAAGCATAGATTGTGATGCTCAATATTAGACTCCTAATACTCAACAGAGTAGGTCTAGGTCTAATTAAAAGTTCATTAATGCTCATTTAACAGAAAGCGTTATTTTCATCTTAATATAGGAGGTTTGATGCTCATCAATGAAAATGTCATAATGTCCAACTAACAAAGTTGTGTATGCTCATTTAATACTGATATTATGCTCATTTTAAAAATGTCACAACAATGCATATTTCAAAAGTACCATATTACATTAGATTCACATATTGAAATTAATATGAATTAATTATAGATGAAACTTAATACGAGTAAGATTTTATAAAATAAGAAATAAGAAAAAGAAAGTGAATAACAATATATGAAGTTGATATCACAATACTCATTACTTAACTCTTAATGCTCAGTAGAATGCGTTTGATGTTCATTAAAAGTGTATTAATGCTCATCTAACGAAAACCGCGATTTTCACTTAAATTACGAAAATGCCACCGTTTTTAGTTGTGATATCAGCTTTCTTGTAATAACACGGTGCTCTTTATTGGACGCTTAATACTCATTAAAATTGGACTATTGCTCATTAACTGTACACTAATGCGCATTTAGCAGAAACCGTGATTTTCACATCAATTACAAAAATGTCACCGAATTATTTTGCTATTTTTCCCTTGGGCCTGTTACTGAGTCGGTTGTACTGTGCTCACCGTAGTACTGTGCTCACATGATTCACATGCTCATTTTTTTATGAGTAGACTTTAAGAGAAGGGAAAGGATGAACATGGGGAACTTTAGGGATTTTTATTTGAATATTACTAATTTTGAACCAATTACCAAAAAAGTGATCACTTTTAAAAAGGGGCAAAAAAGTGATCAAAAAGGTCATATTAATGTCCTTCTCAGATTTTAATGTCACTATCGTGTTTTAACATCACTATCAAATGTCACTGCCACCACCGCTCATGTGACTGCCGCTACCGCCCGTGTCACTGTAACCACCGTCTGTGTCACTGTAGCCACCGCCCGTGTCACTGCGGTCACCGCCCGTGTCACTGCGGCCACCGCCTATGTCACTGTAGCCAATAGTGAATGTCACTGTTGCCGGAAAACATGTCACTATGACTGTTCCAACAAGCGAAACTGCCGCCACCAACACCGCACCCGATTAACCGCCACCCCACTCCACATTCGCATTTAGCCCTGCACACCCAAATCAGGCAGCCACCACTGACAGCTCCCCAACCCCACCTCTACCCACCAGCCCCCCTCCCAACCCCTCCCCAACCCACCAGCCCCCTCCCCTGCCCCACCTCAACACATCAGCCCCTCCCCAACCCCACCTCAACACATCAGTCCCTCCTCAGCCCCACCTCAACACACCAGCCCCCTTCCCAGCCCCACCTCAACACACCAGCCCCATCCCCAGCCCCACCTCAACACACCATCCCCAGCCCCACCTCAACACACCATCCCCATCCCCAGCTCCACCAGCCTCCTCCCTCCTCCCCAACCCCACCTCAACCTGCCATCCCCCCTCCACAGCTCCCATCCCGACCACCAGCTCCCCCACCCCATCTCACTGACCCCAGTCTCATCTTCCCAGCCCAAAAGAACCCCCACAACCTTGCCCAGCAACGCCGCACCACAGCGCTCAAGCCCTCAAGCCTCACACCTATATGGACAACAGTGCTTCGTCGTCAAGCCTTGCCCCTGTTGATCTCAGGTTTGAAAATCGATCTGAATTTCAAATCGAAGAATCGAAGAATTTCCGACGAGATGCAGAAGAGAGGAGGACCGGCGGCTTGGAGCGTCGAAGAAGATGGCGCCATGGCCGTGCGAAGAGAGAAGCCTCCAGACTTTCGACGAGATGCTGCAGAGAGAAGGACCAATAGCTTGGAGCGTTGAAGAAGAGAGCTCCATTGCCGTACGGAAGGAAGATCGGTGATGAAGCCTCCGGAGCTTTGCTGAAGGAAGATTGCAAGATCGATGCTAATGAAATCCACGGAAGACCGCATAGAGGGAGAAGCGGGTACTTCCGATGAAATCGACGGAAGAGGGACGAAAGAGAGAAACGGGTGAGTTTTGCATCAATTTTAAAAAGAGTCGTACTTTTGCCCTATGAAAGTTGGGCGGTAATATCGACGCCATTGTTTCGGAACTTTATATACATGTTTCCCAACACGACCATGCATGTTTCCCAAAAGTGATTTAATTATTGGAGAGCTCTTTGGTGCATTAATTATGTGGATTATTTTGAGGCATTATACATAGCCACGAAATCTCATTGGAAATATATTCCACTTAAGAAATTTCATTAGAAACAGAGAGTATGAAATTAAAAATTTTAAAATAACAATTATAAGAACATGACTAAAAGTTACACTAGTATAGTGTCGTACAATTAAAATTTAACTGTAAAAGTTAAACCCAAATTACCATGACTAAGTTATTACTAGAGAGAATTCCCTAGAGGTTTATTCCCTGCACATATGACACACTTTGTTTTAGGTCCCTAAAGCCCTAAAGGTAAGCTGTTTTCTTTGTCATTCTTTCAAATGATATATGAATATATCTAACTTCATGCCCATCAACCAATAAAAGTTGAACATATTTTTATTATTACATGCCCATCAACCACGTTCTTGTGTGTTGCACTTTCCTTTTTGAGAAGTATTTAAAAGTGTGCTACACTTTACCTATTTGGTAAAATTGTCCTTTACAAATACTTCATTATCCTTAATTTTTTCACTTTTCTTTTCTATTTCATACTTTTTCACTTTCCTTTTTTATTCCATCCATTACCCATACTATTTTTCCCTTAAATTTTGACAAACAATAGACTGCGGAGAGAGTATGTCCCAAAAAAGAAGGGGAGACTCGGTGCACCAACAAAAATTTGTTGATAATAGCTATAAATTACTGACAATTTGTGTTAAATAACAAGTTGATAATGAATATAATAGTTACAATATGAATATTGATTAATAAAATACATTTCACCTAAAAAAGGCAATCTTTGAGCGAATTTAGAAACATTTCACTTAAAAAGAGAGAGACAATATCCATTAATAAAAAACCTTTCACTTAAATTGATTGTTATATATAATCAATTTAATTTAATTACGTAATTACTTAATTAATTCAACAAACAATCTCTAATATAGAAGTTCGATTATAAGTGAGCCAGACCTTATAAATATTGAGTAACAAAAATAAGCAACCCAATTCCAATCACATAGGTGACATAACAGCAAGTCAGTAACTAGTAATTAGTAATTACAGTAGCAGGAGCCCAACGGCCAGCACTTCAATTCTTCAGTGAGGTGAAGGCCTAGAGTAGTGGAGGCGGCCGGAGGCGTGACGTGGTGGCGGCGTCCGGGCATGAGGCGTCGTCCCTCCCTAGCTTTGTCGTCTGCTTCAGCTTGTCGATCTTCTATTCTTACGCTTCTTTAATTTCTTGGGCATAAGTATTGTGCATTTGGGCTGACACGATAACTAATACTACCATAAATTTTTTATTTTTGGGCTTTCAAAATTTATGGGACCTGTGTCACTGCACACCCTACACTTGTCATGGACCGGCCCTATGCACTAGTTAAGGTGTTGTTGTGTGACCGTAAGCTCACGTGTTCAAGTTTTGAGGGCAGCCTCTTGTAAAAATTTGACAAGTTAAGACTTGCGGTTCGGTTTTGACCTAAAACCAAATATAGAATCACAGTAACAAGTTCGGTTCGGTTTCGGTTCGGTTTACACTCTCAAACTTGGAACCACGGTTTGATTGGTTCGGTTTGTTTCGGTTTGGTTTCGGTATTTTCGGTTTTTACCAAAAAAAATTCTCACTTGATTTAAAATTGATATAATACTTAGAGGGATCAAACATATTACATAAAGGATGCAAGCACAATACAACAACAAATAAAATAAAAATGAGAAGAGATAAATATGTCTTGAATTATATGAGTATGCGGGATAGATACAAATGTATATATTATTGATTTAATTTGTTTGTGAGTAGTTCGAAAAAAGTTCATGAATATATACATTCTATATGATATAGTTGAGATGAATATTTATTGTTTTATCAATATAAAATCGTTAAGTTATCTAAAAATAAAAGTTAATTACTACTAATAACTATTAAACACATATTATCATCATTCCATATAGCTACATTATTACATTCAATGAATGTGTAAAAATTTATAAACTAAATTAAATTAAACATAACACAAACATTATTTCTCCAACACTAGAAAACCAAAGACTATTGATGATATTACGATTAATTAGAACTAATGCTTAACAATTAACATATAAATTTCATATTTTAAATAGTTCGGTTTGTTCGGTTCAGTTCGGTTTTGAAGGGTAAAAACCAAAACAAAACCAAACAACTTCGGTTCCGTTCGGTTTTTTACATCCGGTTTCGGTTTCTTAGCGGTTCAGTTTTATTTGGCTGCGATTCGATTTAATTTGATTCGGTTTTCGGTTTTCGTTTTTTCGGACCCAGCCCTAGTACACCCTTGTGTTGGGACCCTTCTCGCCTTCTCGGACTCTCACTTTGTGGGGACGTCAATGTGAACCAAGCTTTCCTTTTTATCTGTCCTAAAAAAGAGTATGTACAATAACATAAATTTTCTAAACTAAAATCATGATTTTCTAAACTCATACACGTAGTAGGAAGTATGTACGAGTAAAAATGTAGATTTTGGTTAAGGTAGTTTCTATGGTACCCATAAGGTATCATACCTTTGTCCACATGGACCAATGAAAAGGTAGCAGTTGAATTATTTAAATCTAAATTAAAGTTGATAAAGTGATGTGGTCCAATCAAATGAATGCTAGGTACGGTACCCCTATTTTTAGAAAGGTACCCAAGTTGTCACCTTTGATTAATATAGAACTTATCTTTACTTGCCCAACTCTCAGCTCTCAACTTGACTCTTCTTCCTCAATCCATTTCGATTCTTACGTTGATCGTTGTCAAGCCCCGACACCGGCGACACAGGGAAGGCGAGGGCAACTCCTTCCTCGAAAGAGTTGGTCCAGCAGCGGGGACACTCAATCGGGCTCTCACATTAGCGGCTGCAGTGCTCCTCATCCGGCGTTTGTGAGTTCCTGCAGTCTGGCGTAGCAAATGCGTTTCTTATCCGGCGATAATCAACAGTTGGTTCAGGCGGTGTCGACCAAGACCCTCTTCTCCGATGGTGATGGCGTCCCACAACGCTGTCTTAGTCCGATCCAGTGGCTATTTTCTCTCTCTTGGAAGACGACGTTAGAGTCCGGCGGTCATCCCGATCGACTCCCCTCTCGATCACAGAGTTGTCTCCAGGGACGGAACTATGTATATGTCTAGGTATGTCTAGGGGGGCCTTTGCCCCTCCCAACATTTTTATTTTTTTAATTATTGGCTTGTAATTTCTTTTTTTTGCCCCCCCCCCCCCCCCCCCCCGACGACACAGGGAAGGCGAGGGCAACTCCTTCCTCGAAAGAGTTGGTCCAGCAGCGGGGACACTCAATCGGGGTCTCACATTAACGGCTGCAGTGCTCCTCAACCGGCGTTTGTGAGTTCCTGCAGTCTGGCGTAGCAAATGCGTTTCTTATCCGGCGATAATCAACAGTTGGTTCAGGCGGCGTTGACCAAGACCCTCTTCTCTGATGGTGATGGCGTCCCGCAACGCTGTCTTAGTCCAGTGGCTATTTTCTCTCTCTTGGAAGACGACGTTAGAGTCCGGCGGTCATCCCGATCGACTCCCCTCTCGATCACAGAGTTGTCTCCAGAGACGGAACTATGTATATGTCTAGGTATGTCTAGGGGGGCCTTTGCCCCTCCCAACATTTTTATTTTTTTAATTATTGGCTGGCAATTTCTTTTTTTTTTGCCCCCCCCCCCCCCTAAATTTGTATTTCCTCTAGTAGTATAGCAGTTCAAAATTTTGTTTATAGTTTATACTCCCTACTACATTTATAATTTTTCAATACTTCATTAAAATATCATATGTATAAAAACACTATATATTCTAGAAGTAGTCATTTTGGAAAATATTAATCTATAACAACAGTATACTTTGAAGAAGTGATTATTATCTCATAAATAATACTCGGTAATCCGTATGTAAAAATATATTATTAATAATATAAGAAAATTATAAAAAAAAAATAAAGAAATTACAAGACTTTGAAAATTATCCGTACTATAGATATCAGTCTTAAAGTATCTAATATAAAAAAAATATAAGAAAAAATTGGGATAATAGGTTAATAAACTTTAAGAGGAGTATATTATGTAATACCGTAGTAGCATTTTGCCCCCCTCACCTACTGGCCCTGCCCTTCAAAGCCGGTGATAGGGGGAGTTACCCTAGGCAAGTGCCTAGGGCCTCCATATTTTTAGGGCCTCAAATTTTTTAGAAATGCTATTTATATATATTTATGTGTGTTATTTGAGAGATGATTGTATTCCTTCGTAATCCCAACTGCATTCTTAAATTAGGATGTCAATCAATTATTTTATAGTGGCATCCATCATTTGATTTTAAATATGTGTGAACACAAATTTATAGTTCGGAATCGAATCAGTGATCATTTCTCTCTATTACTCCGTATTTAGTTTCAATTTTTACAGAGTATATATTCTTTGTATTTTAGTCTTTATTATATTAGCCTTTTTGATCATTGACATTAACTTTGAAAATTCACACATTCTTATACAAAAAAGTGTGTAGTACGGAATATATAATATGAAAATGATATATTTTTATCCTATAATTATGTTCATTCTAGACTCCAAAGATCTTGATTGTATACCTAAAGTAATGCTCTGTTTTAGTAATACTTTATTAAACAAATTACTACTTCGTATTTTATTCACTTAATTAGGATATCAATTCTTAATAAAATTTTAATTTGACAACTTTATCTTTATTATTGATTGATACAGAAATGTTGACTTTATTAAACAATTTCTTATGGAGGTAGTGGTTTTTTTTTTTTGAAAAAAATGAAGGTAGTATTTTGTAATATACTACGTAACACTTTCCATTTAATCTCATCTGTTTTATGCATGTATGTACGATACACTACCAAAAAAACTGAGTATAGGCACAGATTTGGGAAGAGATTCCTTTAAAATTTTCCTAGACGAACGGTCTTGGCACGGATTTCGCACGGTTCTCAGTTCTGTGCCACCTGGCTTCTGCCAAACGGGTTGGCTCGGATATTTATTTGCGTCTCAACCTTTAGCACGGATTTAGGCAATGTATTATCGTGCCCAAAACTTATACATAAAAACCAAAGGAATTGGCTCGGAATTTATTTGGCTCGGAATTTGGTTCGAATTCCATGTCATAGAACCATTTTAATGTATCAAACGCTGGAGCGGATATTTTCGTGCCAAGTTTTCAAAATATAAAAAAAAACGTGTACAGTATATATATTAATATTGAATTGCAGTTAGCATTCAAGTGTAACAATAAATAAAAAAAATGGCAACCATTCATGTTCAAGCATTCATCCACATCATCTAAAAAAAAGCATACATAGAAACAACATTAAACATCCCAACTTAAACGTTAAGAAAACTATAAGATGTCTAGAAACAAGAAAAGTAAAAGATGTCCGGGTTACACATTCAACATCAACATAACATTACACAAGGCCCACAACGCCATTGGTGTTAATGTCGGGGAAAAGATCATCCATCCTAACAGTTTCATTTTCATTCAGGCAGTTCATAGCAGCAGGGGTCGGCCGGTCGGAGTACGCAAAGCCGAGAGATCAGGCATCGAGACAGACGAGTTAGAGCTCTAGACTTGTCGCATGATCGACATAAACGCGCTCGACATATTCTCCATCTGCGCTCACCAGAGTTGCTCCTGCTGCGCGAACCGGGCTTCCACTTGCGCTTGGATGCGGGCATCAATCTCCTCTTGGGTGGGCCCTGAGTGTCGGCTTGAGCATTCAAAGTTGCTTGAAAGAGACTCCGCTTTAGACCCCGTCCCGTACCACCATCCTCTATAAGTGGATGATTCAGTCTGCACCTTCAACTCATTGTCCTTTTGCTGCATAAGATTTAGAAAGTTAAAAAAGTCATTGAGAATATAAACAGAATATACACATAAGTTCAGAATATATATAAATTCATAACATAAACAGAAAAATAAGAAATTTAAATATTGAACTGTATAACATTCCAATAGGTGTGATTATGCAACATATGATTGCTGGTAGTATCCTCTGCCACCTTGGCCTCGGCCCCCTCGAGCACGACCCCCTCATTGTCCTCGTCCACCACCAGGTCCTGGCAGAGAACCACCCCCACCGCGTGGAGCACCCCCTCGGGCTGCAGTAGCTGGAGCCGCAACAAATGCTTGAGGAGCGGGGGCAATTCCTGAGCCTGGATAAAGAGATTCTGCTGATGATGAAATGGTTAGTGACACAAGAGGGGGGGGGGGGGGGTGAATTTTGTGTGTGTGAAACCGTGACATTTTTTCGCCCAGTTCTAGTGTGGGGAGATGGGAGTTTCGAAATAGTAAAGTGCACAAGGATTTAACGAGGAAAAATCCCTTGGCTCAAAAGGGATTAAAAAACCTCGACCTCCCTCAGAGGAATTTTAAACAACTTCACTAATCAAGCCTTTGAAAGATTACAAGAGTGATTCTCCTAATCTACCCTTGAGCCTCCCCAACTCTATCCTCTCTATATAGGAAGAGTTTCGCTTTTCTACCTTGCGGGTAGAGAGCCTCTTGGCTTTACAGCAAAGCCCTCACAGCACACTTGATCCCAACCCGAGGAAGCTACACTTAGCTAGTCCACAAAACCGAATTAAAAATATAAGGGAATATAAAACTCTATCTAGAACTCCGTATGAGCAGTTTTAGGCGCCTTGGACTTCATATTTTCTCGTGAGCAATTCTCCTTGATATTCTCTTAGTAAAGCACCTCTTCCTTCTTGTTATGTTGCTCGAATATATAGGCTCTGTCAAAATGAATCCGTTGGCCCCTTCCTTTAGGGGCGGGCAAGAATCCTGGTCCCGTTGTCCCATTCCGGTATATCCCGAAACCGTACCGGTGTTGTCCCGTTCCGTTTGGGTCTCATTGATTTTGTCCCGCACCGGTCCCGTACCGGTTTCAAACGGGACGAGACCGGGACATTGGAAGGTTATCCCGAACCGTCCCGTTGTCCCGTTTGTAATAACTACTCCCTCCGTCCCCAATTAAATGTCACATTTTATCATATTGAGATGTCCCTATTTAAATGTCCCATACCTCATTTGGTAAAGTTTGTGTGGCTCAAAATCATTCTTACTTTATTCTTACTTTATTCCTACTTTATCAATTAATATCAACCACACAAACTCACTTTTCTTAAAACTCGTGCCACCCTCTTCCGGGACTTTTAAAAGGGGACGGAGGGAGTATATAGATTTTGTAGCATGTAACTAGTTTGTAATGTCAACTCAAAAAATAAATGATAACATGTTTTTAGTTTTCATGCCCGATTTTTAAATTAAAAATAATACCTAAAATAATTATTTACTAACATAGGTTTTTATCTCACTTTATATATCTATATATGAGTATCTCACAACTAGAACAAATGATTTTGAATAAAATAATTCATTTTTGCTTTGTTTTAAATTTAAATTTCAAATTTTGCTAAACCTAACTAAAATCTAATACGTAGTAGCTTTTAGCTTGTGATGAACATTAATTAACTTTTAAAATGTTAATATTTTAGTGCATGATACTTTAGGAATGCTAATATATATTAATTACAAATGATTATTTTTTGTTAGTTTGGGACGTCTCGAACCGTCCTGAACCGTTCCGAATCATCCCGGTCCCGATTTAAATGGGACAAGACTGGGACAAAGGCTTATCCCGTACCGTCCCGTTATTATTAATTGGGACGGGACCGGGATAACCCTAATCCCGAACCGTCCCGACCCATGCCCACCCCTACCTTCCTTGCAAAGATAATTCTTGCCTTGTTGTATTTGAATGGCTTTCCATCTTGAGAGTTATCTCAATGACCTCTCGCCCAAGATGATGCTAGATATTTTATTCTCTCAACATATTTGTCCAAGCAACGGATCAATGAGGAAAATAATATCTCATGCGCAAATAATACTTTTAAGTACGAATGGATTTTTAAGTTTGGTAAGCAAATAATTACTATACTGAGTGTACTGACACCTTTTCATAAAGCAAGACTTTGATACTAGCAGGAATATTTTTAGCAAGAAGACCTTTTAAAATACTTAGCATGTTAAATGGGCTCCGGCCAGCCAAGTTCAAATGCAGCATTAATGTTAAAAATTACTTTCCAAAAGTTATACGTATTTGTATGTAAAAATACTTAGCATGTTTAATAAAGCAATTACGTATGGAAAGATATCACACAAAAGACATAATTAACCATGCAAGCACATATTACAATCCATATAAACCTAAGTTATATGTCTAAGTATAGTAGTTCTAACCAACTTCCACCTGCATGGTTAGTTAGAGCATCTCCAATGGTAGAATGTGAACGGTGCACATGTGGCATGAGAAATAGCCACATAAATATTAACAAATAAATTATCTCTCTCCTTATTTGAATGATTTTATACAATTTTGGTATGTTTTTCCCTGCAATGTCAACGACAATGTCAACATCTAGACGGTCTCATTGACATTGTGGAGAAAAACTTACCAAAACAGTATAAAATCATTTAAATAAGGAGAGAAAGAATTTATTTACTAATATTTATGTGGCTATCTCTCATGCCACATGTGCACCGTGCACATTCTACCATTGGAGATGCTCTTAGCAATTAATGCATAAGTGAATTATAGATCAGTTAGTCATCAACAAAACTAAATATTCCACTACTAGAAAAAAAGACATTTGCTGCGGTCATTTTGACCCATTTGCTGCGGTTCATGCCCGCAGCAATAGCGGGAGCAGCAAAATCCAAAAAGTGCTATTTGCGGCGGTCGTACCCGCAGCAACAAAGTGCCCGGATTTTTTTTAAAAAATACACTTTTTGCTGCGGTTCCTTAACAACCGCAGCAAATACATATGCCAAATTAACTGTTTTTGCGGCGGTCCTGTACAACCGCAGCAATAAGTGTTCAAAAAATGTGCATCTTATGTGCACATTATTCTCTTTTAATGGACATTTTCAATCAATCCAAATATCAATCAAAATATCAATCCAAATATCAATCCAAATATCAATCCAAATATCACATAACAAAAAAAAGTTAACTAAAAGTTATATCGTTAATACATTTTCGATCTAATATAGAGTTTACAACAAATTGTCACAAACATATATCGCCCATCTATCACGAATTTCATCAATTTCTGTCATTGAAAGCGCCTCATCTCGTAAGGTGCTTTTGTACACCTACAAAATAAAGCATTTCTAATTAGTACAATTAACTACGATTTGGAATATAATTTCATAAAAATAACCCTTTCACATTATAACTAAAACATTTCTCATAAATAAATATATATATATATATATATATATATATATATATATATATATATATATATATATATATATATTTCATCTCGCTCATTCAATTCATCGTCCACGCCATTTCATTTCCTACCATTATCCTCCTCCTTCCCCTTAGTCTTTTAACATCAACTGATGGGTTCTAAAATGGTGATGGTGGACGGAATCCCATTTCCACCCCATCTCAATTTGAACAATAACCAGCTCTCACTCATGGGTCATGGGATTACTGATGTTGAGATCCATTTCCTCCAAATAAAGTACACAACAATTGGGGTTTATTTGGACCTTGAAATTGTGTCACATTTAAGCCAATTTAAGGGGAAAACACCAGTTGACCTCTCTCAAGATGAGGACTTCTTTGAAGCTAATATTAATGCCCCAGTGGATAAAATACTGAGAGTGGTGGTGATAAAGGAGATAAAAGGGTCACAGTATGTGGTGCAGCTAGAGAGTGGAGTGTGGGACTTTTTGGCAGAGGCTGATAAATATGATGAGGAAGAGGAAGCTGCTCTTGAGATGGGGTATATAGGGCATATATAAAAAGGCATATATAAAAAGGCACAAACAGGTACTGTGCACAAGCTAGCAATTGAGAAGGAAATGATACACACGAATGAGTACGAAGGAAGCACAAACCTCAATTTATGAAAACATAACATCAAATCTACCAATAATTTCACAGAAATAATAACCTAAAAATTGATAAAATTCAATAAATTGAATGATATGACAAATGGTTAGAAAACTAAACCTCTATTGAGCAAACAAGGTCCAGAGAAGGTGGAGACTAGTACGGTGACTCTACTGGAAAGGGGGCGGCGAAGTGTGGCGTGGTGTAAAGGGACGGTCGCGGCTGAGAGTGGCAGACGGACGGCTGCTGAAGGAGGCCCGGCGACTCTGCCGGACCTGCGGAGGGGCTCTCCTACACCGACACCGGCCTGCAGTTGGAACGATGGAGACGGCTGGAACGATGGAGACGGCTGGAACGATGCCAACGTGCGGCTGAATAAGGTAAGGCTTCTTGCTAAGGGTTTGATTTGTTTGAAAGAAAAGCTAAGGGTAAAGGTTATACAAAGTACATTTTTATTTTTAAGGCTAAGGGTTTGTTTTGTTTGAAAGAAAAGCCAAGGTAAAGGTTATACGAAGTACATTTTTTATTTTTAAGGCTTATTGCTGCGGTTACGACATAAAAATTTATTTTTGAATTTTGTTTAATTCGAACCAGGGCAATTTTTCAGTGCAATTGCTGCGGTTGCGATTGACCCGCCGCAAATACATAAAAATCTTGTGTTATTGCTGCGGTTGTGCTAATGACCGCAGCAAAAGGGGTGCAGCAATTGACGAAAAATCTAGTAGTGTTCAACAGCTACTCCTGTACTTATAGAATGGGCCGTATGTCTGCCGAAGAGGGAATACCCGGCATGTAGTCGATAGTGGTGATGAGGGATGTTAAGAATTAAACTCACGCACACAAAGAACAATAACGAAGAACACGCAAAATTTGGTAACCTAGTTCGCCACGAATGACTACGTCTGGGGGCGCTACCAATCCAGGAATGTTATTTATATTTTTGCATCAAGGGATTACAAGGGAGAGAGGTTGTATTTATAGAGAGTAAAACATAACCCCTAATTAAATTAGGACGCGCTTGGCCCACATTCGTACGGCCCAATCTGTACGGAAACTGTACGGAAAACTTGTTCGTCAAAAACGGACCATGGATTGACGGATAGGGATTGATTATATAGTCTCTAACACTTTACAAGGGACTCATAACCACGGCCCAAACCAATGATTGCATATTCAATTAAATCACGCACACTCAGAGGAGAATTAATGGCTGCTATAGTTTGTCTGCTAACAGTTTTATTTCAAGCAAATATTGATCCATAGTCTAAGATTCCTTCTTTTTCACATGAGACAGTAAACGTTTCAATTCAATGGAACGAGAAATACATGCAGATGTGAAGCACTTCTGAAGTCTATCCCAAATAAGGTGTGAAAATTTTAAATCATAGACTTCCATAAGCACATCTCTAGCTAGGGTAGGAAAAAGCCATGATCTGACAATTTGATCTATTTTTAGCCAATGTGGATAGTCACTCGTAGTAGGCAATCGTATCTGAATATACCCATCCAGGACTCCAAATAAACTGTAAGAGACTAAAAAAGATTCAAACCGAGTTCTCCAGGGCAAACAATCTTCAACCTCGGACAGAAGGGCAGTCACAATATTATTCACATTAGGGCTAGAAAAAGCCAATTGTGATGCCAAGGAAGATAAAAAGCTTTGTGAATTATTGAAACCTAGCAAAGACGTAGCCGCGGTCTGCTGTAGTGGAGCCACACCGGGATGGCCAGTGAGTGTCGTGCCAGAAAAGGTTGTGGAGGAGCTGCCGACATCCTGGAAAACTGGAGGCGGTGGAAGCGATAGCGCCGGGATCGTCGGGGCAGATGGTGTCCAGGTAAATGGGTCGGGCATGCCAGAAAGACGATAGTTGTCGAGCGGCTGAACTCCACGGAGGCGCTGCGACAAGGAGGCCGACATCGGAGAGCGATTCTGCGCGGCTGTGAGAGGAGGCCCGATCGGCATGGACACCTGCGGAAGAGAGGACTACATGCTGCTTGAACCGGGTGGTTGTTAGTCGCCGGTAAGCGTTGTGGTTGGAACAGGGAAGTCGGAGCCTCGGAGGTGGGCTGCGCCACCGTAGCGGGCGCCTCAGTGGTGGCGGCCGTAGAGTTTGTATGGCCGGCCATGAGGAAAAACGATAGTGTTAGAGATATTTTATGGTGTTAAATCATGTCTTACTTAAGTGTATTTGTGTTGCATTTAGTCTAATTAATAGACTATTATTAGACTAGTTATTTTAGGTAAAGCCTTGTAATGTGTGCATTTGGGCCACCTCCATTAAAGGGCCCAATCACACTTAGGTCACATCACCCATTCCCTAGGCATATAAATATTGCCTTAAAGGGAATGGGATCAGAGGCCTTCCCAGAAATTCCCTGCGCAATAGCCTAGAGCTAGAGAGAGTTTACGCTACCTTGAAATATCATTCTGTAAAACTCATTCTCTATCAATGGATGGTTTCATTCTATAAGCTTTATTTATATTTCTAGAATAGAAACAGGGACCAACAATTGGTATCAGAGCCGAGCGTGTGACCGATTGAAGTTTCTGCAATTTAACGATCGATTGAAGACAGAAGAAATTTTTGCGCGAAACTCATCGACGAAGTTTTTTTTCTTGTTGAGCGATCTTCTGGACTATTTTTGTTGTTATTTTTGCAGGAAAATGTTTACAGGAAAGTGCTCCTAGGATTGCAAGGATTCATTCTGTAAAAAAAATCGCTCCCAAAAATTTGGCGTACAGGTTAAGCTGGAATTGAGCGATTCTGCATTTCGCGCAACTCCTCTGAAAAGACGAACAAGTTTAGCGCAAAAGGACTCCTGCGCGATTTCAACTGTGCGCATGTTTGTTTTGCGCGATTTTGATTTGAGCGAAATCTGAGCGATTTTGGAGTTGAGCCGTCTAGAGCTGCGCGATTAACATTTTTTTTAAAAAAAGGGGGGCCTCCTGCGCGATTTGGCATTGAGCGAACTTCTGCTCGATCTGGTCTTGCGCGAATCCAAGACGAGCGAAGTTCCATTGCGCGAAACACAGGTGCGCGATTTGTCTGCAGAAAGCGAGTTGCGCGATTCAGGTGAACAAGGTCTGCGCGAAATAATCTTACTTTTCCCTTCCCTTGGAAGAGTACACTTTTTGCACTTACCCACTTCAAGAGCTAATTTTGAGCCCAATTCAAACCTTGTGGTCAAACTCTAAAACCAAAGGTCTACACTTTGTCAAAGCTTCAAATAGTCAACCTTGAGATAAAAAAAAAAATTAATTAAAAAAAAAATCAAAAATCAATCAAAAAAAAAAGTCAAAAATCTCAAGGTTAAGATTAATTTTTCTCAAAGTCAAAGCTACATTTTCAAGAGCCACTAACCTGCAGAAAAACTTCAATCAACCACACGTCAACGATCAACATTCAACAATCAATCATGACTGCCCCAACCGCTGCTGATAAAGTGACTGCCCTCTCTGTTAAAAACAAGAATGCAGACAGCGCTGTAAGCACTTCTAATCCTTTTGCTTATACTTGCTCTAGAACTGACCCACACGATAGAATTAAGGAGCTTGAGGAAAAATTTAATACGGGATTTAGTGTGTATAACAGACTACGTATCAATTCAGAGAAAATCATCACTAAGCTCACTGCTGAGAATAAAAGACTTAGCACTAGTGAGAAGGAACTAACAGAGAAGCTTAGAATTACCGAAAAGGAAAGAATTAGACTTTTTGGTGTTAACAATGTACTTATGGAAAGGAGGGGCGCCTTGTACACGAAAATTAAAGAACTCGAAGATCTGTTAGCCAAGAAGGACCAAACAGACCAGACTATTTTCCTTAACCAGCCTAAGGACACTCGTTTCTATAACGCCAAGGAGGGCCTGGGTTTGACCAATCCTCAGAACCTGAAAAAGGTTAACTGTAGACAACTCTATGATGTTAGATACATGAAAATAGGATTGACCAAACTCATGGCCTTCACTGGAGCTGAAGAAACGAATGCCCTCGAGGATGAAAAGAGAAAGAAAAAGGCTGGTGTCGAAGTTCCTTTTGACTACACAGAGTTGAACAAGAGTTACAAAACGAAAGAACCTCCCCTGACTCCTGCTGAAGAAGTTATAACTTATGCTCCTGAAAAGGAAACTGTGCAAGACGGAGAGGAACCTTCAACTTCAGAACCTGTAGTCAAACCAGCATACATTCCACCTCTTGTGAGAAAGTTTGCTGAGTTAAAAGAATCTTTTGAAAAGGAGAAACATGTTTTAGAAAAAGAAAAAGATCAACTTTTGAAAGAGATATCCATGTTAAAAACATCCTCTCAGTCCATCACAGTTTCTCAACCCTCTTCCCTCTCTTTCTCAGAAAAATGTTTAGAAAATTCAACCAACAGTTTTAAAACTTCTTCCACTCACTTTGAGCCTCCTTCTCAGACCGGAAACCATGTGAAGAAGAGAGTTGAGAAGAGAGGAGAGTGGATCAAGGAGAAGTTAAGGAGGAAGAAAGAAGAAGAATCTCATCTAGGAAATAAGAATCAGCGTTCGAGTGCCTTGTTTTATGCCAAGAATAAGTCTAGATCTGGCATTAGTGAGCTTTCAACTAGCAGTACTAGAAGTGGTGTTCCTAGGAATTTCCAAAGCGAACCCTCGACTAGTAATGCTAAAAGAGTGGCTCCTAAATTTTCTAGTTCTAAGACATCTGTTAAGAAACGCTGCTCCAGTACTTTTTCTCTGAATTGTGTTAAATCAATGAAAGCTTGTTGTTTTGAGTCTGATTCCTCATCAAACAAAGACAAGAATGTGAACGTTCAGAGATGCCCAAAGAAATCAACTTCTGTGAAAGTGAACGTTGAGGGGGAGTACAAATTACCATGTTTAAGGTATCCCCTCAAGGTTCGCTCAGTTAAACACTTGAGAAGGCTCTCTCAGGAAACAATTTTAAAAGATTATTTGTCTGAACATTCACTCACTATTAATGAAACCTCTCTCGCTCCAAAGTTCAAACAACAATGGGTTCCTAAGGCCGAAGCTGAGAAATTAAGAATGCCAAACACTTCTCAATCAGCTGACCTAGGGTCCCAAATAAAACAAAAGCTGAAACATCTCTTTGACGTTGATAAGGAAGGACCCATCTGGAGGTGGGTACCAAAACGCACTTAATCTGTTTTGCAGGTCCGTCATGTGTGGTACCTGATCCGATTGCTCCACACACATGGCGGGTGAGAAGAGCTGTGAGCAATCAACTGGTGCACATTATCAAGGGGAGTATTGGCATGTATACTACCCCACTGAGCAGAAAATCAACAAATGCACACTTCAACACCAAAACATGCCAAGAAGAAACAACAAGTGCTTATTCTGAGGGGGAGTGTTTCTTTTTCACTCCTCCTGGTGCCTTACAAGAAGAAAGCACATATCAAGGGGGAGTTTTCTACTTTACTCCCCGGGTGACAAACAACACCTTGCACACTCTGAGGGGGAGTTACAATTTTCTCCTCCTGATGCAAATCAAGGATCAATGCAAGACAACCCAAGGACGTTATGGCAGAACCAGTAGCAATCAAGACAACTCAAGGATGTCGTGGTGGTTGTTCTCAAAGGCCGCGAAATTTAGAAGGCCCTAAACAAAAATCGTCAAAGCACCAGGGGTGTATCTCCAACAATTCTGGGGAACACTCAACTAAGCAAGAGATGCCTCTGGTGCGAGAATTCTGAAACCCACCATTGACAACACCAAGGTGACCAACACCAAAGAGTTCATATATCAAATGCTCCAAACACTAGAATTGATAATGGGACGGAGTTCAAAACAAGGAGCTGACTGGGTTCTACGAAGCTCAGGGATTTACACAACAGTTCTCTGTAGCTAAAACACCAAAGCAAAAGGGTGTCGAAGAACGATCGAACAGGATCTTGGTGAAAGCAGCCAGAACCATGCTAATACAATCAAAAGCTTCCTCATTTCATGTGGGCTGAAGCTATCAACACGGCTTGCTTCACACAGAACTGGACGGTGATTCACAAACGATCCGACAAGATGCCCTATGAGATTGTGTTCAAGGGTCTCTCTAACATTGCCTTCTTCCGCATCTTCCGCTACAAATGTTACATTATGAACAGCAAGGATGCTAGGGGACAGCTTGATCCGAAAGCAACTGAAGACAAAGAGGCTCAATCATCTTCTGAAGTAGGAGGACAGGGAGACGAGACAAGATCGGATGAGCACGTGGTATTAGATTCTCTGTTCGAGCACTTTTACAGTCAACCACGTGCATCACCAGCAACAACCACTACAAATTCTCAGACCTTCCTTTTATATGCTCCCACCGCAGAGGAAACACTCACTCCCACTCAGAATGATGATGAGCACACATATGATGAAGCTGAATATGAACCATCTACCCCGCATAATGATCAACTTGAAGCAACTGTAACGCAAGAAACCCCAGAGGCACAACCAGATCAAGAATACGCTGATCCAGATCATTCAATCATAACTCCACTACCTCTACAACATGAGAGAAAGTAAACGAGGGCACATCTGCCAGAACTAATAATTGGTGATCCATCAAAATGAATCAGTACCAGAACCGCTTCAGCCAATGAGTGCTTATATTCATGTTTCCTGAGTCAGAAAGAATCAACAAATATGACTGAAGCATTGGCTGATCCGGATTGGGTGATTGCAATGCAGAAAGAGATGAACCAGTCTGAAAGACTGAAAGTTTGGACACTGGTGCCTATGTCTTATAGAAAAACCATTATTGGCACCAAATGGGTATCCAAGAACAAGAAGGATGAGGACGGTGTGATTATCAGAAACAAGGCCCGCCTGGTAGCAAAAGGTTACAATCAACAAGAAGGAATCGACTACGATGAGACCTTTGCACCAATGGCGAGGATTGAGGCCATCAGATTATCTCTTGATTATGTTGCTCACAAAAGATTCACCGTCTGTCAGATGAATGTAAAGACTGCATCTCTGAATGGAGACCTGAAAGAAGAGGTCTATGTAGCACAACTTGATGGATTCGTAGATCCCGAATGCCCCAAACCCTAGAACAAGATGAATACGATGAACTGGCCAATAAAAAGACATCATGGAAGAAATGATCATGTTAGGCTATGCTATGCCGATCAAGCTCATCTCCCAGGTCAAACCCGACAGACTACCACGACCATGGAGGACTCTGATGGCAACCTTGAACAAGTGCTGCATTGCCAAACACAATAGCTTCAACATGTGTATCATCTATCTTCTGACTACCTTCCATGGTGTGGCATTCAACAAAAACGACGATTTTGTCTCGCTGATCTGGGACGACATTAGGAAGAAGAAAAACATCGATCCATTCAAACATCTACCATATATGAGATGGTTTTCTATGCTGATGCGACGTGTCTCTAGAACAACTCCAACTATCCACCAAAGACTATCTACTGAGATTCTGAGAACGTCAGCACTCCATCCCTCAAGTACATTCAAATGGTGACTGAGGATCCTACACTCTTACCATTCACCAGACTTGTGTCTTTGCTGCAGCTAGCTAATCTGAATGATCCATCTGTCTGACGCTACTGCTAGAAGAACAATATCATACTCCCTATGGCTCAGATAAACCCCCCTGAGCCTACCCTGGGGAGTCAGCCGAGAGATAGTGAGGGTCCTGAGAGTTCTACCCAGCCACAAAGACCAGTGGCAAGTCGGCCCCATGATGATCAGACTACGTCTGCTGAGGGACAACCCCAAGTTGCTGAGGAGATTTCCCATGATTCGCCAAGCGTAGCCAGAACAATAAACGCTGACGATGAGGGCTCCGGTAGCAAGGCTAGCAAGCGCAACAAAGTCAACAAGGATGATGAGATTAATGATGATGCGGACGACAACGCTAATCAAGCCAGGGAGCCTCCAGTACAAAAACGCCGACTCATTATCAGACTCCCCACGGAAACAGAAAGAGAGGCGTCTTACTCACGGACAAACAAAGAAGGAAATATCATAAGTGAGACGCGCTCCAAGCATCAAAATGACATACTTCCTCATCATTCACTCCTACATAAAGAATACAAACCGCAAGCAGCCTGGCCAAAGAATTAGCCATGTTTGACGAGTGTACAAACCTAGATGTAGTAAACCGGACTGACCCCATAGGAACAGAAGCTGACTTTCTCAGTTTCCGAGTAGAAGACGCAGCATCTAGTCCAACTGTGCATGCACAAGCCACACCTAGCCACTCTGCTGCCTCCCAACAGGTAGTAGTTTCACAAATAGGGGATCATATACCCACCTCTCTGCCCCCTTACGGAGCAGTTGAGGACATACATAGTGGTCTATCGCCCCGGGCCACTACCCTTTCTTCTATCACATTGAGTCTAGGTGTCACACTCCCTACATTTTCAAATTTGCTAGGACACATACACTTTTCACACCACCTCACTCTACAGGTCCACTTTCCCTGTCAACAACGATCGGAGATACTTCGATGATGATCGGAAGTCCTGCCGCTCAACAGATAACTCAATTATTATCTGCAGGCCACACACCAGTAAACTTTACTGATGTTGTGACAACGGTTACTACCCCTGTAACCGGACAACCCTAACCCTACCGACCTTGCAGTCATTCAGCAGCGTTGCTTGGATTCCACCATTAAACCATGGGTGCACGAAGCAATAACCGCTCGGGCATAGGAATTCAGGACCACCCCGGCGCTTCTTAATGACATCATCAAACCCTAACTCAACCCTCATCCTCCCACTCCCAACAGCAACTCACCCCAATCCTTATCCTATCCCATTTACAATGCCATTCGATGACCTAGCATCCATTATGCTAGCGAGAATTCTTGAAAATGAAGAAGCTCCACTCACTGACAAACAAAGAGCTCTTTTTGTAATACCTGAAACCGAAAGCAGATGCCATGACAGTCTCCGCGGTCACAAACATTTGCATGAGGACTCCAATGATTCGGCTCCTCATGAGGGGGAGAATAAGAGGCAACGGATACTCGAGCATGGTGCTTCATCTAGCCAACAACCCCAAACTTGAACCCTCAAACAACCTAGATTAAATGCAAGAATTCTCTCAAGGATGCAAATTTTAAGGGGGAGTTTTCAAAGTTCTCCTCCCAAGCGCCAAACATCGTCAAAGACATCCTACTCAGTGCTCCAGTTGAGGGGGAGTACAAAGAGAGAATAAAGAAACATATCAATGAGAGAGATGTCCTAATGGCTTAGCAAACCCAACTAAGCCTACCCAAGGGACAAAGCCGAGAGTGAGTGAGTAACTGAGTGAATATTATGAGAGTGAGGAAGCAGAAGGCTCCGATGAGCAAGAAGACAATAATTAATGACAAATCTGCTACCTCAAATGAGCTATCAATCGATGAATCAATCCCAGTCACTCAAATACTCCGGACAATCCCCATAGGTTCAGGACTGAATTTATTCAGATCCCGGGTAGAAGTCGCTGCATTTTGTCCAAACAGCGCGTGCACAACCCTACCCTAGACCACTCACCTGTCTCCCAACAGACATGTGTTTAATCACTGTTCACGGGGAACCTCATCTCTTATCACCGTCTCCTTCTGAGGCGACTGATACTGACTACAGTGGCCCTCAGCCCCATGCCACTGAACTTTCATTGATCACGTTGTGTCTAGTTATCTTACTCCTAAATGTTTTGAATTTTCTAGGACACAGACACATTTTTAGAGTCAGTTGCAGGTCCAAGTGACCATGCAAGAACTTCCATAGGCTCATCTTCTATAGATGCAGACCGATGATTGGATGGAAGTCCTGATGTTGCAACATAGAAATCACCAACATTTTCAGGCCATCATTTAGAGTTCATCTCTATAGTGATGATAACGGGTGTCTACATGATCCCGGGGGGCTACAATTATCTATGCTGATCCTAGTGATCATGCCATAACAACCAGAGTGACATCTACTTCAGATGTTTCACAATGATTGGTTGGAAGTCCTGTTAGAGTTACAACGTTTCTATCATTATATACAGGCCACACATCAATGTTTACACTGATGTTGTGTCCACGGAACACCACAGTGTCTCCGGTTCTTATCTTTTCATTTTTTTGCATTTTCAATTTTCCAGAATAAAAGAATAAAGGCAAGACATCTCGATTCATTGGATTGTCATAAAGGGGGAGAGTGGTCCACACGTTGTTTACTCTCAAAAATCATTCTCGGACACTTCTCTCCTCCAGCTCAAAAACAATGGCTCTCTACTCTCTCATGTTCATCAACTGCCAAGTCAGCTTCAAATCTAAAGGTCATCCATGCTCACAAGTCAACCATCATTTTCCGCTGTGCCACCGACAACTGTTCCTCAAAAGCATTCATGATCAAACAGTCAGAAAAGGCTACATTCTAGAGGATACAGAGGTCGGATGATCAAATATTGAAGATGAATCCCTTGTGCACCTAGATCTCTTCAGAACATTCATTCTAGAGGCGCCATATGACTTCATTCAAGCTGATCAAGAGCAGTTTCTGGAAAGCAAGGACTAAAAGCAAGATTTTGAAGAATCCCTCAACCCCCGGCATCAAAGAACAAATTGAATCAATAACACCAAGGGGAAGACTGTAAGGATTTCTTCATGAAGCCTTTCCAAGAAGACAAAAGAAGCTGAACTGCATTGAAGATCAAGATAAACGAGGAGCAACCCAACAAATCTCATCTATGCTCTCCTCCACATTGATGAAGCAACACAAACACAAAGATACCCGCGCTGCAATGCTGAGTAAACAAGATTGAACACCAAGGGGGAGATTGTTAGAGATATTTTATGGTGTTAAATCATGTCTTACTTAAGTGTATTTGTGTTGCATTTAGTCTAATTAATAGACTATTATTAGACTAGTTATTTTAGGTAAAGCCTTGTAATGTGTGCATTTGGGCCACCTCCATTAAAGGGCCCAATCACACTTAGGTCACATCACCCATTCCCTAGGCATATAAATATTGCCTTAAAGGGAATGGGATCAGAGGCCTTCCCAGAAATTCCCTGCGCAATAGCCTAGAGCTAGAGAGAGTTTACGCTACCTTGAAATATCATTCTGTAAAACTCATTCTCTATCAATGGAAGGTTTCATTCTATAAGCTCTATTTATATTTCTAGAATAGAAACAGGGACCAACAGATAGGAAGCAAAAAGAACCTAAACGACTAATACCATATACGTAGTACAAAACAATAATTTTGGGAAATAATGACGTACCCTATTGGGTGCTTTGAGGATATATTTATACTAAAACTGAGTTTAGAAAATTAGATAGTAATCCTTATATACACTACAAAAAAACATCGAAATAGGCACGTACTTGACACGGATTGAGCAAGTTTGGCACGGACTGTAACTTATTTTTGGCACAGCGCCGTGCCAAATAGCTGGTGACAAAACGACTTTGGCACGAAATTTGGCACGGATTTAACGCATCCGTACCAAATCCGTGCCAAATACCCTATGAATTTTGGCAAATCCGTGCCAAAGCTCTGAGCCAAATCCGTGCCAAAATCGTTGTTTTTTTGTAGTGATAATTACATTCGATAAATCTAGCTCCAAATTCCAATGACTGTGGGCTAAAACAAGACGATGATATTCCTTTGAAGTTTTGGAAAGATTAAGATCTTTAATGACAGGATTAGCCGTGTAAAACTTAAAATTACACGTTTGGACTATATGAGATGGAATTTGTTGTCGTTATGTGTGTACGTGTCGTGCTACCCATGGATCTCACCAAGCTGCCATGAAATTAAAGAAAGAAAAGAATACGAAACAGTGGGATTTTTCTTATGACTTTGTGGCTCTCCTTGGCCACATGTAAATGGTGAGGAAAGCAGCTTCTCCGACATGCTTGAAGTTTGATCAGACTTCAAAATTGACAGCTCTAACGTTTTTGGAAGTTTTATAAAGTTTCGCTGGCTAATTTTGAAAGTAGAGGTTCCCTATAAGCAGGGGTCTCCAGATACTTTGTCTTGGGAGGGCGGTAACTTAAACAAAATATTTTTTGGGAGGGCGAAAATTGCTTTTTATTATATATATACACTAAAAAAAATTGTTGTTGGGGGGGGGGGGGCGACCTCCCCCCTGGGTCTGTACTACAGTCCGTCCCTGCCTATAAGTCTATTACATATAACAACATGGGTTATGTGGACACATCATATTCATCCGTTCTTTTTTAGTTGCAACGGTCAACATTTCACATTTGCCAACGCACGTCTCTGATCGTAATTATATCTTAATCTCTATTAGTAAAAAAAATTAAAAATTAGATTTTGAAAATTTGTTATGAGATGAATTGAAAAATATTTTTTTAAAAAAAATAATTTTCGTAAAATAATAACATAAAATGTAGTCAAAGTAGAACATCTGAATAGTGTAAAATTCAACATGTTGCGATTAAAAAGAGACGGAGGATATTATATGTGAGGTGATTAGGGACGGAGGTGTGTGTATGGGTATAGGGGCCATGGCCCTCCTAACCTTTTTATTTTTTAGTAGTATTAGTATTACATACTATGTATGAAATAAGGAAAAAAACGATTGGGTCAAAATTACGAGATAGGAGCTTGCATTTGAGATGCTTTCCAATAAAAATTTTTGATGAAATTTTGTGAACATGTATTTCTTGAAGTGTAGATTATATATCCACCGAATTTCAGCTTATATTCCAATCGGGAAGTCCATTAAATAAATTATGAAAAAATACTGCGTTATTTATTTATTTTTTGACGCAGTGCTCTCAATAATTTATTTAATCGACTTGTCGATTGAGTTTTAAACCGAAATGTGAATAATCTACATATCATTGTCACCAAATTTCATCAAAAAATTCCACCCAGAAGCACCACAAACGTTGCATTCAGCCAGTGGATCCCGTCAGGTAATTTTGACGGGATCATTCCTCATGAAATAATTACATATACATGATTAAAAATCTGACAGAATATGTTTTACTCCTCAAATAGATCTTATTTGGTTCTATTAAAAAATAATTTGATTAGAGTTTGCCAAAATATGAATGAATAAGACCTATTTTGAGAATAAAACAATAATTATCCTATTTATGAAATTTATTTTTATTTTAGTCCTATTTAGAGATTTTTTTTTGTTCTTTGTGTTCTTTTTTGGCCCCCGTTATATATGACTAAATCCTGTCTCCGTCCCAAATCATGGACGGAAGAAGTACTTATTTGGAAAGTACACATTTCTCTGAACGGACTATATGTGGTTTGTCTGCGAACATGTTATGTCTTTGAACAGGTTATTCGTAGAAAAAATATTGTATTTACAAATATATGTATTGATGTGCACAAAAAGCGTCTGCAACAAGCATGGCTCTACTATTTATGCTTGTCCAATTTTTTGAGTCTAAAGATCAAGTTTTAATGCATAGAGATGGGCTAAAATGTAGAGCAAAATTCAAGGTTATTTTCTTAAAGACGAAATTTGTTGTTTTCTGAATTTTAGTTATTTGTAAAAATTTATGGGAATACCGCATACAAATATCATGCAGAAGTACTTTAGGAGATATACGTACCTATAAGGCTATAATTAAGTAGTAAATTATCTAAAGTATAAGTTGAATATATAAATGGGAGTTCCTTCAAATTTAGATCTAAATAGGAGTTAGCATGTTTGTAGTAATTTGTTGGGCTAGTCAGCTGGTTTCTTTGTATTTTTATAACTATCCTAGTCTGGTCTGGTATTGTCTGTTCTGATCTTGTCTGTTCTGATTTGATCTGATCTTGAACATATTACGGTCCAAGTAAAAACATCCTTACTTTGGTCGTTTATGCTGGTAACACTATTCCAAACACTTTTATTATGTTGTGTAAATGATAAACTCTGAAAACAGATGTTAATGTATATATGTCCTTGACGGTAATTCATGGCAATAATGTGCATCCATATGCGACCAGAATTTGTGATTGAGTTTATTTTTTATACTTAATACGGAGTAGTACATCATAAAAAATTAATTAATGTCCTTAAAAGTCATTTAACGGGTTATCAGCGATATGATTGTAAACAGTTATTAAACTAAACACCATTTGACAAACTGTTAATCCTATCAGCTAATTAAAATAGCCAACCAAAACTGTTGTCACCAATCGGCTAATAGAATCAGCCAACAACTAACAGCCAACAGCCAATTGCCAAAACACCCCCACTGATAATTTATAATGTACTTCTATCAAACATTTGAAACACTGTTTTTGAAACTGAAGAAACACATTTGAATGCAAGTAAGCAATGGAATATACCAATCTTTTACTCACTTATATCAAAATAAGTTCCCAATTTATTTTTGTATTGTCTCAAAATAAACTTCATGTGTCTTTATAAGAAAATATTACTCCGTATCATTTCACTACATTCAAATAAAACCTCGACCACACATTTTTATTTCACTGATAAGTGTGTCCAGCCGTCCAGGGACGGAACTATGTACGAAGTATATGTCTAGGGGGGCCTTTGCCCCTCCCAACATTTTTATTTTTTTAATTATTGGCTTGTAATTTCATTTTTTGCCCCCCCCTTCCCTAAATTTGTATTTCAATTCCTCTAGTAGTATAGTAGTTCAAAACTTTGTTTATAGTTTATACTCCCTGCTACATTTATAATTTTTCAATACTTCATTAAAATATCATAGGTATAAAAACACTATATATTCTAGAAGTAGTCATTTTGGAAAATATTAATCTATAACAACACTATACTTTGAAGATGTGATTATTACCTCATAAATAATACTCGATATTCCGTATGTAAAAATATATTATTAATAATATATTATGGAGTAGTACTGGAGATATCAGTCTTAAAGAATCTGATATAAAAGAATTATAAGAAAAAATTCGGATAATAGTTTAATAAACTTTAAGAGGAGTATATTATGTAATACTCCGTAGCGTTCCCCCTCCCCACCCTCACCTCTGGGCTCCGCCGCTGAGTGTGTCAATCGTAACAAAGTGTGTAATTCAAGACCGGTGGAGCTTGTTATTAAAATTCTGTATTTATTATTGTTACTACGTATCATTTATCACGTTACAATGGAAAAATCATAAATATACATTTGGACCCTCACATATTGCCCATATCGAAATATAACCTCTTAAATTTAATTGTGTAAAGTCATCTCCTAGTTGTCTGATTATTTGTAAATGCGGCTCTCAACTTCATTTTTTATAGTTTTAACACTAGTTTTATTGACAATAAAATTAGTTTCGTCCAAGTAAGATCAGAAGTATCCGCCTGAATGGAGTTAAGCCATAAGACCAAACAGGACCGTCTCTAGCAGTTTTGGTACCCCAGACAAAAAATGATCAATAAGATTAAACAGTACTTAAAATTAATAACAGAATTAAATGTGAAGTGATTAGAAATTTATAAAACGATTTTTTATGCAATGTAAAAGGTAACACTTGATTTAAAATTGATATAAAGTATGTTAAAATAGAAGTTCTTTTAAGAAATAAATACAACTATAAAAGTACTACCTAATAACTTATCCATAGAACCGAAGAAATAGAAGTTTTAAATAATCAAGGAATTTTATCAATTCAGAATTCAAAAGATAGATGAATTATCAATTCAGGACTTGAAAGATGAGATGTATCGGTATAAGACTCGAATGATGGAAAACTATCAATCTAAGATCTTACGTTTTATATGTTTTGACTTATTTAATCTTTTAAGATTTTCATTGCTAATTTTTTATAAACTTTTCTTCACAAAAGCTCATTAGTTTCATAAAACTATACAACATTTAAAATTTTTAAAATAAAAAATTAATAAAATTCATGGCAATTTAGGTTCTAAATTGATAATTTTCAATCATACTTGTCTTAAATTGATAGTTTCCCATCATTCGAATCTTATATCGATAAATTTCATCTTTTAGGTCTCGGGTTGATAATTTATCTATCTTTCGGATCGTGAATTGATAAAATTTCAATATTCAAATACGTAGTATCACGAATTAATTAGTTGGTTAATCAATACTGAAATTTCAAATCAACAGGATCATTTTTTTAGAAAAGAAACTGGATAATTGTTGGATAAGTGGATTGCAGAATTGGCTAGTGGCTATTCTTTGTTGCCTCATGTAATCCCAATGACCGTATACGGTACAACATACGAATTTATTAGGGAAATAGTCTACGAAGTAATAATAATAGTCTAAATAGATAAACTACATTACTTATCTATTCCCAAGGCTAATTTCTTCCTAATTTTCTATTGGGTCATCCATCCAACGGGCCAGCTTCCCATATTTGTCAGAATTTGTTTACGGAGTACTCATATTTCTTTGTACAACTAGTAGTTTTTATACCCACACAGCCGCTGGCCACTCGAAATACAGGTACTAGTTTAAAAAAAATGATGCCCCCCTTGGGAGTGGTGCCCTAGGCCATTGCCTAGGTGCCTATCCCATATGGCCGGCTCTGAGACCAAATACAGTGGTGAGGTATTAGGAGTCCAAAATGTTAAAATGACATTTTTAGATTCCTAATTTCAGACATTGGTTTAGTGTAGAGGGTATTAAAAATGGGTTTGGGGAGGGAAGGGTTAAATTTGGAAGAGTTTTAGACAACCAAAAAGAAAAAGGGGAGTGGGGGCATACCTGCTGTGCGCAGGCGGGGAGCAGAGGCTGGGAGCCGAATTAATTTCCATCGTTGACGTCATGATGACGTCAGCATGATGTCAGCATGCACTAGCAACGGCTGGTTTTTTTTCTAAAAAAACCTTTTGATAGATCCAACGGCTGTGATGATCTTGGCACTGTTTGAACGGGAAAAAAAATGATCCAACGGCTGAAATTTAAATCAAATTGAAATAATTTATTTTATTTTTCAATTATTTTTAATTAATATTTTGCTCAAAAATCCAATATAAACACCTCATTCCTTCTCATTTTAATCACATATCTCTAACCTCTCTCATTCTTCATCATATTTTCTCACTATATTTTTGTTATGTCTTCCTCAAGAAGGGGTGTTAATTGGAGTGCTAAAGAGGATGTTGTTCTATGCAACGCCTGGGTCACCATATCCGAAGATGGTGCCATTGGAATAAATCAACCGGGGGAGACTTTTTGGGGCCGAACTCACGAGATATTTTCGGCACAAAGTCATGTTCCTTGAACTCAAGATTCAATTGAGTCCCGTTTTAAGATCATCAATAATCAATGTTCTCGATGGAAAGGTTGTGTGCGGAAAGCGAACGCAACCCCGAGGAGTGAGTCGAACCTAGACGATTTGGTAATTTCTAAACTACTCTATTATTTGATTTTAATTCATAAAGTATATATTAATATATTTTCGAAATATGTATAACAATATTAATATTTTAGAGTATATTCGTATAATATTAAGTATATATAACTATGTAATTAAAGCATATATATATATATAGAGAGAGAGAGAGTAATCTTCCGGTCAGGAATTTCCTGACCGGAGCGCCGTCCGGCCTCCTCATTTTGGGGGCCTTCCCGATTGCATTTTTTGCTCATATTTTGTTTTTATGTTCCTCATCAATTCTAGTTCATCCATACCAAATTTCAGCAAACAATTCAATCGGGAAGGTCATCAAATGATTTTTGCAAGTTAACTGGTCCGGAAAATACATATTCCGGACCAGTTAACTTGCAAAAATCATTTGACGACCTTCCCGATTGAATTGTTTACTGAAATTTGGTATAGATGAACTAGACTTGATGAGGAACATACTCAAAAAATTTGAGCAAAAAATACTACCGGGAACTGCCCCAAACGGCTGAGGCCGAACGGGGGTCCGGTCAGGATATTCCGGACACGCCACTGCACGCATGCTCAAATTTGTATAATATTAGTATGATATTAGTATATAATTATATATTAGTTATATTAGTATAAAATTAGTATATGTATTCGTATAATAATAGTAGTATATATATTCGTAATATATATTAGTTATATTAGTGTGTATATATATATATTAGTTATATTAGTGTATATATAAAATATTAGCATATATATTCGTACAATCGTAGTTATATACTTCGTATATTAGTTATATTAATTAGTTATATTAGTTAGATTAGTATATATATTCGTTATATTAGTTACTACGTATATATTAGTGTATATTAGTTATATTAGCTATATTCAAAATATACATATAACTATGTAATTAAAACATTTAATTATATTACTATGCACCTTACTCCTTTATTATTGTTATATTGTAGAACTTTCAAGCCAAAAACATTTTCATGAATGATAACAATGACAAGACATTCAAATTTGAGCATGCGTGGCGTGTCCTCCAATTGTGTCCGAAGTGGTACCAACAATACGAAGCTCCGGTATCCTTCTCCCGGCCAATATCGTCTCCACAATCGCACGATTCGCCCACACTCGGAGGTAGTGCTAGCTCTCCCTCGGATGGAGAGCCACTTCAACGTCCCGAAGGCCGGGACAAGCAAACACTACAAAAAAACACGCCTGTAGTCACGGACTTAGTCACGGACAGCAGTTCAATTTTTCCGTGACTAACAGATGTAGTCACGGTCGCTGGCCGTGACTAAATCCGTGACTTAATGGGCGTGACTAAATTGAAGTCACGTCCAACAAACCGTGACTAAATTTAGTCACGGACTAGTCACGGTCGGCGGCCGTGACTATTATACTCGCCGGAACCCCACTCCGGCGTATTAGTCACGGTCAGAAGCCGTGACTAAGTTTTTTTAAAAATTAATATTAGTACTCACGGCTTTGGACCGTGACTAATCTTTCTTATTTTCAAAATTTTTAAAAGACCGCCCGCGGCGGTAATTTAAAATTTTGAAATTAGTCACGGGTGTCGACCGTGACTAATTGGTTTTTTTGGGAAAAAAAAATTTTGTTTTTTATTTAAAAAAAATAATAATTTCGGATTAATTATAGTCACGGATAAGGCCGTGACTACTTTTTTTGTTTTTTTTTTTTAAAAAAAATTCCAGTTTTCGTTTTTTTTTAAAATGTTTTTAAAAATTACTTTTTTAAAAACGGATGTTTACAAATTAAATTTAAAAATGTTTTTTGAAAAATGAGTTATTGAAAATATTAGACTATTTTTTTTTAAAATAAATACATTTTAAGAGTAAAGACATACAACAAATTCAATAAATATTGTGACAAATTTTTAAATGTTTTGAAATACAACAAATAATAAATGTATGATGATTACATGTCCCGTGGGACTCCATTATGATAAAAATTGGGATTTTCTTCTTCTTCTTCTTCATCATCATCAACAAGAAACTCATCTGGGTTCACGGGGGGTCTTCGGGGTCAGGTCGGGTTCCTCCTCGGGGTCCTCCTCGGGGTCCTCCCCGGGGTCCATGGCTCGGTGGACCACTACCTCCTCCGGATGACCTCGCAAAGTCAAAGGACATAGATCCGAAATTCGGCGAAAGCATAGGCATGCCACCGTATCCGGAGTTGGGAAAAAATCCCATACCGCCCATGTGCGGAACATGAGGAGTTTGCTCAGGGTGGAATACGTACGGGGGAGGAAAAGGCTGTTGCGGAGGCTGGAATCCGGCACGCATGTACCGTTCCATCTCCTCCAACCGGGCTTTTGTGGCCTCATCTGCTTTCCGCTGCTCCTCCCATCGCCGTTCGTGCTCCTCCAGTTCACGCTGCATTGTAGCAATACGGGGATCTTCTCCCCGCCTTGACCGAGAAGAGGAAGCGCCGGTGCTTCGATCATACAAAATCCGTTGCCCCTCGGCCCCCAAGCACGGAACCCGGCCCTTGTAAACCCCGGCCGCCTCAATGGCCGCCTCATCATCCGCATCGGAATCGAGGTCGTCCTCCTGGGTCAAGCCTCGTGCCGCACGCTGCCTGTCGAGGGATTCGTTGTACTTCGTCTGCATTTTCAAAAATATTTTTTAAATGCTACATACTTAGATTTGAAATGTTACTAAATAACAAAATATGATGTTACATACTTCGAAGTCACCGAGGCGGGGTGGCAAATCGGCTTCAGATTCCTCGCCGTGCTTCGTCCAGCAATGCTTGACGAGCCGGAGAACATCAACCCTCTTCTTCTCAGGACCAGCCTAAATGGTGTGAAAAAGACTTAAGTAAATTTTTTATAATGAAGGACTGTGATGTTGTAAGGTTTTTTGAATAGCACTTACAAGAGTTTCTTTATGGGCATTCTGAGATTTACGACCTCCGTGCCACTGCATCTCCAAGGCCTTCTCGGACATCCGGTTTTTCTTACCGGATTCACTTCTAGCCAAGAATTTCGGATCAGAAGACCAGTGGTGACAAAGGTTGGACCACACTTCATCCGAAACCCATTTAGGCTTTTTCCCACTTTTTCGCGCACGTTTAAAAGTGGCGCGAAGCCAGGTCGAAATCCTAGCATTGTAGGCTTTAAGAATATCGGCACAGTTTGCGTGAGTCCAACGATAGCGAGCCTTTATTAAAACAAATTGGATTAATTAATCACCAGGTATATATTAGGCCAATACAATCAGGGAGGGAACATTCATTTATTTTTACCTTGAACAGGTTCCACCATAGTTCGCGAACCTTGGGGTCAACATCCGACAGCGTGGCCCAAGTGCCAAGAAAGTGTCCTCCGATTATGCTTTTGATGCCTTTGAACACTTGTTTGTCACTTAAAAAAATTAATAGTATTTATTTATATAAGATTTGGTAAGATTATTTAACATTATATAAAATTATTGAAAATAAGGTTTTTTCATAACTACTTACAAAAGAACTTCTGCAGGCGTCACCCAAACAGCTCCATCGTTGTTGCGCTCCGCTTCGGACATGGGCGCATAGTTAGGGCGGGGAGCCGAGGTCGATTGTTCGTTGCTCATCTAAAATATATTAATTTATTTTGTTTTTTGTTAGAACGCTTATAATAGAAAATCAAATTTTTACGTAAGTATTATCAATTGTCAATGTACATAACATATTAAACTGGGTATAAGTTTAATATCAGGGTCCAATAATTGCTAATAAACAAATACTATAATTATCAAGGAGTTGACACAGTCGATCGAAAAATCAACCGGTTGGAGCTTATCAATGAGTTGACCGAGTCGATTCATTGATAAACTCCATTCTGACGATTCTTCAGGCTACGCCTTGAACCATGGATGGGCTACATCACATATAGCGACATAATGTCAGTACATGCGCTTGAGAGAGTCCATCGATGACTCAAGCCATAGCCAGAAGAATCCACAGATTGGAGCTTATCTAAGAATTGACTAGGTCAACTCATTGACAAGCTCCAACTGATCGATTCTTCGATCGACTGGGTCAACTCATTGATAAATTATAGGATGAGTTTATTAGAAATTATTGAACCACTCATATTAAACTTATACACAGTTTATTAAATTTTTATAGGGAAAAATAATAAAAATACCCCAAACTTTGAAGGGATGTGACAAGAGCACCACAAACTTTCATATGTAATTTAAATATCCCAAACTTTATATAAAGTTTGGGGTGTTTAAATTACTTATGCAAGTTTGGGGTGCTTACCTCACACCCTTTCAAAGTTTGGGATATATTTATTATTTTTCACTATAAAAATTTATACAAGTATTATCATAAATTGCCCTTGGAGGTAACATGAGGGGTCCATATTTTTTCATAATAAGTTCTTCTATATGAGGGGTCCATATTTTTTCATAATAAGTTCTTCTATAGCATATTAAACTATCTATTAGTTTAATATGAGGGGTCCATATTTTTTCACAATAAGTTCTTCTATAATTTGGCAATAAATTGCCCTTGGAGGTAACATGTTAAACTTTTTGCAAAGTTTACATGAGAGGAGATCATTTTTTTATGTTTTAGATATATCATTTTAAAATAAATTCAAAACAGTTTGTTAAATCAAGTTTTTAAAAAAGTTTTTATTAAAACAGTTTTTATAAAAACAGTTTTTATAAAAACTGTTTTTATAAAATCTGTTTTTATAAAAACTGTTTTTTACAAAAATCTGTATAATAAAACAGTTTATATAAAACAGTTTATATATATCAATTTTTATAAAAACATTTTTTTAGATAAATTATAAAAACAGTTTATATTAAAAGTGTTTGTATAAAAACAGTTTTTATTAAAACAGTTTTTATTAAAACTATTTTTTACAAAAATCTGTTTAATAAAACAGTTTTTAATTAACAGTTTTTATAAAAACAGTTTTTTTTAGATAAATTATAAAAACAGTTTATATTAAAAGTGTTTGTATAAAAACAGTTTTTATTAAAACAGTTTTTATGAAAACTATTTTTTACAAAAATCTGTTTAATAAAACAGTTTTTAATTAACAGTTTTTATAAAAACAGTTTTTATAAAAACAGTTTTTTTTAGATAAATTATAAAAACAGTTTATATAAAAACTGTTTGTATAAAAACAGTTTTTATAAAAACAGTTTTTATATAAACAGTTTTTATAAAAACAGTTTTTATTAAAACAGTTTTTATAAAAACTATTTTTTACAAAAATCTGTTTAATAAAACAGTTTTTAATTAACAGTTTTTATAAAAACAGTTTTTATAAAAACAGTTTTTTTTAGATAAATTATAAAAACAGTTTATATAAAAACTGTTTGTATAAAAATAGTTTTTGGAAAAACAGTTTATCTAAAAACAGATTATAATTTAACAGTTTATAATATAAAAAATAAAAATAATTTTTTATGCTTATACTATTATAAAAAATAGTGATTCGTCCAGTTTTTTTCAGGAATAAATTTAAATGTTTAATATTTTGTTAATGGATATTACGGAAATTATAATTAAACGTGTTAAACTATTTTTGGAAGTTTAACACGAGGGGCTATTTATTTAAACAGTTTTTTTAAAATATTTTCATAAATTAAATATTTTCGGAAATAAAATTTAAAGTAATACATATGTATAGAGAGGCATGCAAATCAAACACTAAACATATATATTAAACATCGTACTAATTGTATAAGCATGCATTAGTTCGAAAACATATTGAGCAAAATTTAAATAAAAAAAGAATATAATATATATGAACAAGAAAATAAAGACAGTTTATTTAATAAGTTTGTTCAAATATTTTCATAAATTACATTCGGAAATTCAATTTTTTTTAAATTTACCATTTTGAAAAACAGTTTATAAATACTTTAATCATGCATATGAACATATATTAAACATAAAATAATCTAAATCATTTAAACATAATTATCATGCATACCAAACATATAAACCGATATTATCATGCAAAACTACAAAGCATGCATATAATAAATCATACATACAACATTTGAGTATAGTATCATGCATTTTTGGATTTTATATCAAATATTAGCAAATAAGATGAAAAGAACACATAACCTTGACTGAGAAAAGAAGGGGCTTCGACGGAAGGCGGCGGACGACGGCGGACGACTGGTTGTGGACGACGGCAACGGCGGATGCTAGGCGGCGACGGCGACGGCGGCGGATGCTAGGCGGCGACGGCAGATGCTAGGCGGCGACGGCGACGGCGGCGGCACTAAGCAAACTGGAAGAGAAGGAAGAGGTAGTTTAGGGTTTGAGATATCTGGGGTGCGTAGGATTTTTTAAAAAAACGCTAAGTGTTTGTTTTATATAATTGTTTAGTCACGGTCATAGTCACGGTCAGGACCGTGACTAAACCCTTCGTAATTGACGATGTCAGCGAGGCGGTCAGAGCCGCCTTTAATCGGAATAGTCACGGTCGAAGCCGTGACTATAACCGTGACTGTTTTTAAAATTTGAAAGTAGTCACGGTCATAATCACGGCAATGACCGTGACTATTGTGGTCAGCGCCCCTCTGACCGTCGGCCCTGACTTCGGCATTTACGAAGGGTGTAGTCACGGTCCTGACCGTGACTACAACCGTGACTATTTAATTTATAATTTCATTTTCCTGCCACCCAAGCATTTTATGCTAAAAAATGACTAATAAAGAACCAATTGACTGAGATATTATGCGTACAAGAATGTGTCGTCTGAAACTATGTACACAACTTATTGAACCGAAAAATGAATAAGGTGTTGTTCTGTTCGTCTTTGTGTTAGTTATTACTTATTGTTTATTCTTATTTTATTCAAATCAGATCAGATTAGAAAAATTCAGACATGATTTATTATTAATAATAATAATAATAATTATTATTATTCTTATTATTATTATTATATCGTTATAATAATATTAATTGTGTTTATATTACTATTATAATATTATAAATAATGTTAATATAATTATTAACATTATTATTATTATTATTATTACTATTGTAATTATATGAATAACTATTAATACCATCGTAATTGTAGTGTGGACTGTGGAGTATTAAATAAACTGCTTTGAATTTATGTGGTATAGAACAGATTAAGGAGTAATTATTTTACAAACAATAATGATGAAAGAAATTATCAAATATGCTTGGAGAAATTATATCACAAAATTGAAATTACAACAGCACAATTACTCGCTGTCAGAATCGTTATTTTCTACATATATAGTGTCTTCTTCTGTATCTGAAGCGTCTATCCATTCACCTTCTTCCTGATATTGAGCATTTTGTTGTGCTCATACATTTCCTCAATTTCGCGCTCAGATGGAATGGTTAGGTCCGGAAGGTGCGTTTCTGGCATGACTTCAACACGTCCGCCATTTGGATCACTTAATTGGACGTTATAGTTGACCGTCTCAGCAATAGGCGGAGGTTGGAAAAATTGTTGCTGAAAAGCATCTAGATCAACGTCCTTGTGTTGAGTTTGTGATTTAATTTTGTTCGGACGGACAGGACATGCACACACCCAAGGATTCTGGGTCCGCCTTGTTGTAGGATATTCTGCATAATAAATCTGCGCTGCTTGTTGGGCGAGTATGAAAGGCTCATTTTTCGGGTACACACGAGAGTGGTTGACGTCAATCATATTATACTTCGGATTTTTGCGCGCGCCACGTGTGGGATCGACCCATGTGCATCGGAACAGAACGCATGTCATCTTTTGCGCACCAGAAGGCATATCAAGTTCCAGAATCTCCTGCAGAACACCAAAAAAATTGGTTTCCGAGTTATCATAACCGATGGTCGGGACACATAACCCGTTGTTCGTTGTTGGTCGACCATGTCCGTAATCGGCTGTGTGATATGTGTAACCGTTTATCATACCCTCGTTGGTTTCGTGCTCAACATGCCATGTCATGTGTTTCGCAGTAGCAGTCGAAGCGTACATCCTTTGCAGTCGAGGAGCTATTGGGAGGTAATACAGTTTAGACAGTGCAGACCTATGTCGTGGTTGCACGCATCAATTTCAACACAAGGTAGCCCCAACTTAGACATTAACTGCTTCATGTGGTAATATGAATCGGGAAGGGTATGATCTCGCGGTAGCATCCCTCCTACTGACTGCAAGACTCTATTCATGCAAGTTTCAGGGAGACTGTATTCGGCTTTTATGTTCATGAACTCAGTAACAGCGGATAGCTGAGAGTATCCCTCACAATCAGCATACAGAGGTTGGTCGACAGCTTTTAGAACATCCTGAAATCTCTCAGCCAAACCTTCATCCACATAAGGTTGATAAAATGTCGGATTTTCATCCGCATCTGGTTGATACGAGGTTGAGGCTTCAGGGGGGTCGTTAGGTGGTTGTGGGGGGTTGAATTGAGACGGTACACCGTATGCGTCATATACCATTTGTTGGTCCCACCTCATTTCAGCACGGTCTCCCCACGCACTCATCTCTGGAGGGACGTAACGAGACGAACCTACCGTTTGTGGTATAACAGATGGATCCAAAGGTTCGCCGTGAGAAGTCCAATTATAATAATTGGGAACAAAACCGACCGCGTACAAATCATACCCAACTTCGTGTGGGTCTTTAAATTTGAGATTTTTACACTTTGAACATGGACATCTTATTTTATCACCACTCATATAAGCCGGATGTTCAAGTGCAAATTCAATAAATTCCCCGACTCCCTCGAGAAAATTTGATTGCATTCCGTACAATACCGCATCTTTATCATACATCCAACTTCTATTTTGTTTATACATTATGCCTGAATATTATAATAAAAAATTATATGAAATGCAATGCACACAATTTTAAGTAATTTATTTCACTAAATATAATCAACTAATTTTCACTTTTTTTAAATGAAATGCACAGAATTCTCAACAATAATGCACAAAATATATGTCCCCTAATGCACAATAATGCAGATAATTTCACTAAATTAAACATACGTTTAATTAAATCTAACTAATTCATTTAGTTAAATTTAACTAAATTTAACTAGTTCATTCCGTCCCCTTTTAATGCATCACTACGTTTAAACCTACGTTTAGCTACCTAATTTAACTTAAGTAACACATCAATAGCTACGTTCAAACCTACGTTTAGCAAACGAATTTTAATTAAATTATTTTTGTAAACCTACGTTTAAACCTACACTAAATTATTACGTTAATGACATTTAATCTTATTAGTAATACACAATTAACAATTCACTAAATTAAATAATATGACCAAATTCAACCCAATAATTTGAACATGTATATAAAGTTATTTGAATTAATAAGCAATACACAATTCACAATAACAATTCACAATTCACTTAATTAACACATTACTAACGTACGTTATTTGAACTAATTTCACTAAACATAAACATCATTACGTTTTAAACCACATTTAGCTAACTAATTTTAATTAAATTATTTTAATTTATAAACCTAAAAGTTTAACTAATTCTAATTTATGACATTACTACGCTTATAGTTAAAACATGTTGTTAATTAATTAACAACCTCACTAATTTAATAGTTTTAATAATTGAAATTGAACCAACTAATTCTAAATAAAAATTATAATTCAAATAACATACCTTATCTGCATAAACAGGGAAAATGATAGAAGATAGACTACATCCTTCGATCTACGGATACTGTATATACTGGGAATGAATTGGTGTGGTTCTGTTCAATGAGCTGCTCCTGCATATATAAAAAATTTAGTCACGGACTTAGTCACGGATTTGTCCGTCACTAAGCAAAACCGTGTCCAATACGCGTCCAACACGTGTTAATGACGTGTAAATGACGTGTTAATCAAAGTAGTCACGGAACTAGTCACGGATATGGCCGTGACTAAAATTATCCGTACATAATACCGTTGCGAATTAAGTTAAGGGAGTTGAAAAAATTAAATTTTAATTATAGTCACGGGTATAGTCACGGATTTGGCCGTGACTAAGTCGTCGGAATCAAATAAACTTCGCCGGAAACGGAAACGGGCCTATCGGAGGACTTAAGTCACAGGCCAAGACCGTGACTAACATTAGTCACGGTCATAGTCACGGTCCAGACCGTGACTATTTTTTTTTTTAAATTTCCGTGACTAGTCCGTGACTAGACCGTGACTAAACTAGTCACGGACCAAATCCGTGACTAAAATCCGTGACTATAACGCTGTTTTTTTGTAGTGAAATGGCCAAAATAAGTGGAAAGGCAAAGGTGTCTAAGTTAGATCCAATGATGACACAATGTTTACAAGAAATGATTAAGCAAGGCAGAGAACAAGCTTCAAGAAGAGCTAAGCGTGATGAGCTTCAACACAAAGCCGTAGAGTCGGAGATTACGAGAAACCAGTATGACTTACTAGCTGCGGACCTTTCAAAGTTTTCACCGAGGAAGCAAAAGTGGATTAGGCAAAAACAAGATGAAATAATGGGGTATTCTCAAAATTCCTCAAGTGATGTTCCCGACACTCCTGCAGAAGAAGTGTACCGTCCCCACTTTGATTTCTAGTTATTATGTTTTGTTGTTTTTATTTTGTATTGTGTTGTAAGTTGAATTTCACATATGTTTCACTTTTAAATTCCATGTTTTGTTATTTTAATTTATTCAATGTGTTATTATTTTAATTATGTGTGCTTATTTAATGCTCATGTTTATTTTTATTTAAATTAAATTTATTTTAGTTACTATAAGTTTGTCACATTATTAAGTAAGATACTAAAAAGATAGAAGTAATTTACACAAACGCGAATATTTTATTAAGACACATAAAAGTTCTAGAAAAACATAAAGTTTTTCGGAAAAACATAAACAGTACAAATACGAAGTTAACACTAGTAAATGAAATACATGAAACACAACTAGATTAAGAAAACACATAAATATTTAAGGGAAGCAAATAAACTACATTCCATTTCCACGGTGCATCCACAGATGGTTTATGAGATCACTTTTAAGCAATGTGTGCACCGAGGAGTCTCTAATTCGATTGTGGCGCATCATATATTGACTCAAGGTCGGACCATCATGGTTAAGATCCAATTCAACAATACCACCAATATAGTCATAGTCTTCATGGTAGCCTTGTGGGGTTGGTTCTTCATCATTCTCTTCATATTCATCTTCCATTATCATGTTGTGCAGTATAATGCATGCCAGCATTATATCACCTAATGTGCGTATGTCGTGCAACCGTGCAGGACCTCGCACAATAGCCCACCTAGCTTGTAAAATTCCAAATGGTCTTTCAACATCCTTACGAAAAGCCTCTTGCATTGAAGCAAAAAGCTTTTTCTTAGGAGTGTCTGGATGACTTATTGTCTTAACAAAAGTTCCCCAACTTGGGTAAATCCCATCAACTAAATAATAACATTGATTATATAGCTTACCATCCACGCGGAATTGTACCTGAGGGGCAGATCCATTTACAATAGCATCAAATATTGGAGAGCTTGCAAGGGTGTTGAGGTCATTGTTGGAACTGGCTGTGCAGATCCATTTACAACAGCATCAAAGATTGGAGAGCTTGCAATGGACCCAATCATTCCGGGAAAGCCTCTTTTCGAGGCCTTTTCAAGAAGACGATGCAGATCCCCGGGGTTAGGGGTTCGTAGGTACCAAGAACCATACACACTAATAACTGCCCTACAAAATTTTTTCATGCACAAAAGTGTAGTTGTCTCTCTCAAACGACATAACTGATCTAATGAATCGGCCAAACAACCATTGGCGAGCATAAATATCGCACTAGTGAGTTTTTGATTAGGAGAAAGAGATACCTTGTTTGCTGCATCTACTGTACTTACAAAATAGGGATCGAAAGCCATGACATCTTTCATAATTCGATCAAATAGAGCCGGTTGCATGCGATAACGACGACCGAAGATACAAGCATTGTAGGTGGGATTTGGATTCCAGTAATCATCCATCAACAAACGGTGTCCAGCTTCCTGACCACGGTCTATGTAATCACGACTACTATTGGAGCTTGTTGTAACCAAAGAAGCCATCAAAGCCATGCGCATGCGGTCGGAATAAGCTTCTTCATCTTCATCTTCATTAATGGATTTGTAAAATGCGGGAAAAGAACTCATGATGTTTTTGGCCTTGTTGAAAATGGGAGAAGTAAAGATGAGGTGTGTGATTCCAATGTCAAGTGAGGCCATGTATTTATAGTAATATAGTACTTTGATGTTCACACCAAGTGGAGGATACATCCAAATTAATATGTTTGGATACACAAAGTGGAGAATATCATCCAATGTGGTATGGAAGAACACACATGGTGGAAAAGAGAATCCAATGTCATATAATGTGCTATGAAAGGACACAAATAATGGAAAAGAGAATCCAATGTGATTTGAAAAGATACAACAAGTTGAGAAGGGAGTCCAATGTGTTATGGATAGACACAAAGTTGAAAAGAGAATCCAATGCTCCAATGTGGTTAAAATCACTCAGGAAAATACGTAAAAAAAATGAAATTTATTGTTTTTACATCGAAATGTGTCTTTTTTATTTTATAATTAATCAGAGAAAAAATTAAAAGGAAAACATTACTTATAATAATTTAATTAATGTTTTACTAAATTGATATGTAAAAAAATGTGCAGAATGTATTTTATTGACGGTGCTGGAATGCAGAGAATAGGAGTCAAAACACTGTTTTTATATCGACGGAGTCCATTTTTTACATTTGGACTCTTGCATCACTCCAAATGGTCTAAGAAAAAAATGTTGGTTGTAAAAAACAAATCTATAAACAATAATAATGATCTAATACAGACAAAAAATGTTTTAGAAAAAGTATAAAGTTGTACTCCCTCCGTCCCTAAATGTTGTTCCAATTGCGGATTACGAAGGTTGACCGACGATAAAGTTAAATGATCCCTGTGAAAACTCGGATTATTTTTAGTAAATAAAATTTACATATTCAGAAACTACATTAAACCCGCTACAAAGTCTGCAAAAAATAATTCAACTTTTATAAAATTTTGATATAAAAAGTAAGAGTTTAAGAGTGATTTAAGTTGACCCTCGATAAGTGAAATGGAACTTCTTTTAGGGACGGAGGGAGTATAGTTTTTGTTCCCACTTAAAAAAAACCTCGCATCGATAATTTTTGTCCGTAAAGTTAGGCCGTAGACAAGAATGTCGATCACAGGTGTACAATTTACACACAACAAATTTCAGGCATAGATAAAATGTTTCATACTCGTCCCGCTATGATTATCTTATTTTACCATTTCGCTCCGTCCCACTAAGATTGTCCTATACCTTATTTGGTAAAACTTGTGTGGTTCTAAATCATTCCCTCTACTTTATTCTTACTTTATCAATTCAATATTAATCACAAAAATCCACTTTTATTAATAACCGTGCCACCATCTTTTGTCCCAAATTTAGCGGGACGGAGATAGTATAACGCAAAAAAGTCGTACACTTTTTTGTGCAACACATTAAGTGGTGTAGAGCCTCACTATTGAGCGTTGGATGGACATTAGAATCTGCACCACAATGTTGTGCCAGCAGATCAGACCGGATGTATGAAAGGATTAATATAAGCCCTGATCCGAAGGTGATGCTGATCCCCATAAAGTGTCTCAAACATTTTTTGTGTGTCAAGCGTTCGTTATCCATAAAATGGGATTTTTCGAACCATTATTTTTATTTGTGGGCTAATTTTGCACAAAACAGTTTTTTTAATAATATGTACAAGAATCATTCAATTTGTTGGCCCGGTTAGAAGCATTTATATATTGTCCGTATTTCACACTTATTATCCATTCCCTCCGTAATTTTAAAATTTTCTCACTTCAAAAGTGGGTAGACTAAGAATGGTGAAAGATGATATAAATTATAGGGAGATTTCAACAAGTAGAACCTAATCATACTAATTTTCCCAAATTAAGACTACAAATTAGCCTAAGACTTAAGTACACCTGCTTTGACCAAGTTACCCTTCCTTTTTAATTCTCCCCTGCACACAAACTCCATCAATCGCATCTTCCCCATCATCGGCTCATCACATCTTTATCTTCCCCATCAGGCTTCACCATCTGCAACATCTCTCGTCATCGGGTAGTTCAACCTCCAGCACAACTGTCGTCGGTTTCATTCGCCTCCACTGCTGCCGCCCCTCTTCGCCGGATTCGCCTCTACGGTCGCCGGAGCAGGTAACTCCTCCTCCTCCTCCTCCTCCTTCTTCTTCTTATCTGATTTTGGACATTGATAAACCCAATTTCGAAGTTCTATTTTGATTTTTTCAAAAGGCCACCAGGTACTCTGCAAAACGTTTGAAGAAACCAGATCCAAAATTAAACTTGCAAACCCTAGACAATACATAGACATTAAGTAATCAATAAACAGACAATAAGTTCTAATAATAGTTCGATAGCAGGCAATACATAGACAATAAGTAGTCATTAAACAGACAATAAGTTGTGATAATAGTTCAATTGCAGAGCAGGTCACATAAAACAATATATACACAATTTACTATATCTAATGATGAAATCGGAGCTTGGTAGACTCCGATCTTGCCGGAGAAGGTTGTTAACCAGAGATGGAGGACCGACGCTGAAGAACAGAGCTAACATGGTGCAGAAGAGGAAATCGTTAGCGGCGTGCATTATTTTAACTTTAAAGGGCAAATTTGGAATGCTATAAATAAGTTTCCTCCTATAGAACTAAATAGGTTATACGAATAGCAAAAACATTAGGTAGTTCCCTATTTGTAAAAGAGCTTTGATTTGGTCCTACGGAGAGCAAATTTCTCATAAATTATTGAGGATATGATGGGAAGATGGTGGAATAATGTGATGGAATGAGGGATAAATCCAAAAAAGTAGTTATAATAGTGTATTATTTTCAAAATTATTGAAGATATGATGGAAAGATTGAGAAATGAGAAGATTTTTTTGTTATGGACGAAAAAGGAAAGTTGGAAGATTTTTTTGTTAAAGAGGGAGTATAAATTTGGAATTTCCGATAAACATTTTTATCAATGGCCTAATTTCAGAAAAATTGTATGGGTGTAAAGAAATTTGATGTTTTTGAAGAGAGTATTTGTTACCACATTAAAGTTATACGAGTAAAAAATTAAGAATGGCTCAATTTTAATAGTGAGGACTGAGGACCACATTTACGAAATTGCGGCAATTATGGAATGACATTTATAAAATTCAATACACCAGGGCTACATTTCAATCAATAATTGCGACACTAAATAAATAAAACAATTCTAGAGTTGCAATTTGCTATTATTGGAACTCTTGGAAAAGTGGTTCTTTGTCAATATTGTATACGTAGTATATGCTGATAGAGTCGTAGACTCGTAGAGAACTAGCTAACATTCTTAAACAATAGCCAATAGGAAGGAAAGTATATGGCAATGTACCAGAATATCATTTTCTCTACGTGAAGTAAAGTAATGATCTAGAAGCATCGGATAGACATACAAGAAGTAAATATATTACTCCTTCCTACAAAACTTTAAGCTGGAAGTTGGGTTATACACTTATACGTATTACGTAATAGAGTCAATTCCCTAAATAGGACTAAAAAGTGGCAAAATTGCACAAATAGGACTACATTTTTTAAATTCCCTTAATAGGACTATTTATGTGTGTTTGGACAAATATACCCTTGTAACTTGTGAAATGTTTTAATTAATAATAAAATCATAAAAACATTAATAAAAATGGAAAAAATACTAAAAATCGTAAAACAATAATAGAAAATTAATAAAAAATATTTTTAAAAAAAATAAAAAAAAATATTTTTTTAAAAAAAATAAAAAATAAATAAAAAAAATCATAAAATTAAAAAAAAAACATTACCACCCCTGCCACCCCCAGCACTACCATCTCCCATCACCGGAGAAAAATATGCCAACATTTTAAATAATGCCATAATGATGGCATATTCAATGAAAATGTTGGCATATTGAAGAGTAATTATGCCATCTTTTTGGCATTTTCAGAAAAATATGGCATTTTTTTTACCAAAAGTGGAAGAAATTTCACCAATCGGAGGTGGTGGTGCTGGGAGGCGGCGGGAGGCGGTGAGAAAGGTATCCATAATTTTTTTCATTTTTTATGGGTTTTTACTATTTTTTATTATTTTTTTAAAAAATTAAAAAAATAAAAAAATAAATTTTTTATTTTATAAATGTTTTATAAATTTTTTATAATTTTTTGACGTTTTTTAAATATTTTTTACGTTTTTTGTGATTTTATTATGAATTAAAGCATTTCATTATGAATTAATACTCTTAGGGGTATTTAGGGTAGAAAATCAATGTTTAGTCCTATTTAGGGAATTTTAAAAATAGTAGTCCTATTTGTGCTTTTTAGGAACTTTTTAGTCCTATTTAGGACAATTTCCGTACGTAATATATGCTGTTATCTGCTTCTAGGGCTTTAGGTAAATAATTCCAACATTTAGGATAGTTTTATTCCTAATTATACTGTTTTGTCCCTGAACTACTCTTCGTCCCCAACTCCCCATTGACCACAACCTTGAGCGCTGGTGAAACTTTGACTTTCCTCTCCCAAAGCTTTGTCACAACCACATGAATGTACAAAACCAATATATATAAAAAAATAATTCTCTATTATAATCAAAACGTAAAAGGTCAACTTTTACCTAAAACAAACGAATAACATCGCAACCAAATAAATAAAAGTATATTAGCAGGCTGCTTTTGTTTAACATGTCGTTACCCCAATGTGTTTCAAAGCAAATTCTAGCTTGAAGAATCACTTTGCACAAAATATCACAAGAGTAATGGCCAAATAAAAACAGCTAGTGATAGCTTCAAAACTAAATACGTACTACATTAGCGAATGCAAAATGTGTGAACCTTGAGAAACCTTCATTTTTAACGGTCAATGACGTCACTTTATGATCGATCGAGTTACGTTATTTGTTACCTAATATTTGAATACAGACTACGGAGTACTACGGGTAATTCCCTAACTAAGACTAAAACATAACTAAAATGCAAAAATAGGAGTCTAATGTTTCATATGCTCTAATAGGAGCAAAAATAAATGGATCGCTAATAATACCCTTAATGAAATGTCTGTTTCCTACATTAAAAATGTAAAAGAGTAATAATGCGGAGTAATAGCGTTGCACGCAGTAGTGGTGCGTGATGGGTTGTAGACAGCTGTGTGTGACTACCACTGCAACAGGTCACGTCACCATCCTTAGTCGGAACCAACCGCTGCCGCTGCCAGACGTCAGCATCGTCGCTGCCAGACGTCACCATCGCCGCTGCCAGACGTCGCCGCCGCCGCCACCGTGCCTGTGCTGCCAAATATCGTCGCCACCGTGTCGGTGTCTCTACCTGCCCTGTGCCATGTTAGTTCCATCAAACAGCTTTGCCGCCAACAGGGACAGAGGTGTGTGTATGAGTAGGGGGCCATGACCCCTCCCAACCTTTTTATTTTTTAGTAGTATTAGTATTACATACTATGTATAAAATAAGGAAAAAACGATTGGGTCAAAATTACGAGATAGAAGCTTACATTTGAGATGCTTTCGGATAAAAAATTTTGATGAAATTTTGTGAACATGTATTTCTTGAAGTGTAGATTATATCCACCGAATTTCAGCTTATATTTCAATCGGGAAGTCTATTAAATAAATTATGAAAAAATACTGCATTTTTTATTTATTTTTTGACGCAGTGTTCTCAATCATTTATTTAATCGACTCGTCGATTGAGTTTTAAACCGAAATTTGATTTGAATAATCTACATATCATGAAGAACATTGTCACCAAATTTCATCAAAAAAATTCCACCCGGAAGCACCACAAACGCATGCATTCAGCCAGTGGATCCCTTCAGGTAATTTTGACAGGATCAATCCTCATGAAATAATTACATACTACGTATATATGATTAAAAATATGACAAAATATGTTTTACTCCTCAAATAGATCTTATTTAGTTCTATTAAAAATAATTTGATTAGAGTTTGCCAAAATATGAATGAATAAGACCTATTTTGAGAATAAAACAATGATCTAAATTCCCGGATTAACCTCCAACGCGGCTGACCATCGAAACAAACAAGACCAGGAGGAAGAATGGAAGAAAAATAGAAAGAAAATATAGAATGTTTAGGCGTAGCAGAGAACAAGGAGATAAAGAAATTGAACGGAATAACCGAAGAAGAAAGGAAAGAAAATAGGTTAAAGGGTCAAATAGGCCCTTGAACTGATGTAAAGTGTTCAATTAGCCCCTTATATAGGAGGTTCTGCCTGGCCGTCGCCAATTGGATCGGTTCCCGGTGGAATTTTTTGATGAAATTTTTTGAGCATCTTCTTCATTAAGTCTAGTTTACTCATACCAAATTTCGGTTTAAAATTCAACCGGGAAGGCAGTCAAAGTATTTTTTGAAGATAACTGTGAAGTTAAACATCGAAGTACATTTCGGAAAATCATTTGACTGCCTTCCCGATTGAATTTTTAGCCGAAATTTGGTATGGGTAAACTAGACTTAATGAAGAAGATGCTCAAAAAATTTCATCAAAAAATTACACCGGGAACCACCCCAATTAGCGACGGCCGGGCAGAACCTCCTATAAAAGGGGCTAATTGAACACTTTAAGTCAGTTCAAGGGCCTATTTGACTCTTTAGCCAAGAAAATAATACGGAGTAAATTAATGTCCAAGTCAACATATACCGGTGATACCCGTTTTCAACCGGCTAAAAGTATAAATTGAACATTTTTTATAGTTGAAGGACCTAATTGGATGATATTATAGTAGAAGGACTTAATTGACTTTTTTGATATAGTACAAGGACTTATTTGACAATTTTCCCTATTTTTATTTTAGTCCTATTTAGAGATTTTTTTTTTGTTCTTTGTGTTCCTTTTTTGCCCCCGTTATGATTAAATCCTGGCTCCGCCCCTGGCCGCCAAAGCCTCCACCACCACCGCCGGATACTGTGTCACTATAACTTCGTCCGGCGCCACCCATGCCGCTTCCGGTGCCATCATCTTTGATTCCACAACAGCAAATCTCAGATCTGAAGAGAATGTTATAAAATGTCATCTCATCATTTTAGTGTCATCTTATTGATGGCATTTATAGTAAGAAATAATTACATAAATATGACTAAGATAAAGATGGTTTACAAAAATATGATTCATTACTAGAATAGTAATGAAATCATAGTAATTCATGTTCAAGTTTTGAACTTTAGTTACCACAGCACTACGTTGTAGTAATGAATAGTGATATTTATGTAAATAAATTTTATTTTAGTAATATTCTTGTAAAAATCCCTTATAGTAAAGCAAAGCATTATTTATTTTGACATCTTTTTTCATGATTTATATTTCCATTGTGATGAGTCCAGTGCCACCAAATAAATGACACTGCCACCAAATAAATGACACTGCCAGAACAATATGTTTTTAATATAAAAAATATGGCACTAAAGATATTGTATTTGGCATCCTAATGTCATAAATTGGCATTGTGCCTAAATAATTTTTCACATGGAAAATATGCCATTATATTGTCATAAATAGGAACTATGTGCTTAAATAATTTTTCACATTGAAAATATGGCATTATTAGAATTTTATTTGCAAAGATGTAATTTTTCATTTTAATATTATAAAACTTACTTTTAAATAGTGATTATGTCAATTTCAGATTCAAATCAGAAAAAAAAATTGAAATTTTACAAAAACATTTATTGAAATCAATTTAAAAATTATAATGTAAAAGATAAAATTTAAAAGAAAACAAAAGCTGAGAGAAAAATTGAAAAAGCAAAAATCGAAAAGTAAGAAAGCAAAAAAAGGACGTGAGAAAATCAAAGCAAAAATTGAAACGGATCTTGAAGGAGAAATAGTTGAAGCAAACAAAAACGGAGTTCTAATCAACCTCCAGCTTCACGCTGCTGCAAGCAAATAAAGATCTCGCCGAGTGAAATAGAAGAAGAAGAAGAAGAAGAAGGGGAAGAAGGGGATCAGAAGAAGGGGAAGAAGCTAGAAGAGGAAGATATAAACTTACCTGTGAATTTGTGATTGATTACTGGTGATAGCGAGAGTCGGGAAGACAATTTTACCATCAAACCGTGGAGGTGAGGAAATCGGTTGTCTGAGAGAAGAAGTGGGAGGAGGGAGAAAGAGATGATCGAGAACAGAGGAGCGAGACCGGAAGAGAAGATAGACCTGCGGAAAGATAAGGGGTATAATTGGAAGAAGAAACTTACTTCGTTAAAAACTCTTATTTAGAAAATAAAATACTTAAACTCCTATTTAGGAACTTGTCTTATGTTTTACTCCTATTCCAGACAATTTCCGAGTACTAAACTTAGGAGCTTGATATTTTCTTGTTTAAGAAAATAATGAAGATTTTTTTCTATGATTTAATATGAATAATACTCATTACTCAACAATATAATATCCATGATCACCATGAGGTTGTGACTGGCTAGCATTAATGTTTTATATTTTTATTAACTCTCAATAATTAATTAGTTTTAAGCTACCAAATCAATATTGGTAGTACATCAACACATTCGTATACACTACAGATTTCATTAGATACAATAAATCTTTGGGAATGAACTAATTCATTCTGAATTTCTGATCAAAATAATACATACAAATTATATAGTGAAGCATGGGAAGGAAAAGATGGGCAATTCGTTGTCCAATGGGCCGCCCGCTAAGACCATTTTGAGTGGTGAGGTAATAGGAGTCCAAAATGTTAAATGTGGAACTTTTGGACTCCTAATAGTGTGTAGTGGTGGTTTATAAGGGGTATTAAAAGTGGGAAAGGGGATGGAGGGTGTTATAAAAGCCGTCAATCCATGTGGCGGGCCGTCGGCTTTTGTGAAGCTATAGAAGAGCCGTCACTTGGAGTGACGACTTTCTTTATCTGGGGTTAACCCCGGCAGTATTTTGGGAATTATTCTTAACCTGACAGTATTTTGGAAATTATTTATTCAATTAGCATTATTCCGGGAAAAAAAACTCCATTTTTCCTTGTTTTTAAACAGCATTAGAGAAAATAAAACCTTCCAATTAAGCCATAATGACTGTATTGATTGAGAATGTGATAATTTCATGGCCAAATCTAAGAGCATCTTCAATGCTATAATATCCACGGTACACATGTGGCATGAGTGATAGCCACATAATTATTAGCAAATAAATTATTTCTCTCCTTATTTGAATGATTTTATACAATTTTGGTAAGTTTTTCCCTGCAATGTCAACAACAATGTCAACATTAGACGGTCTCCTTGACATTGTAGAGAAAAACTTACCAAAACTGTATAAAATCATTCAAATAAAGAGAGAAATAATTTATTTACTAATATTTATGTGGTCATCTCTCATGCCACGTGTGCACCGTGCACATTGTACCATTGAAGATGCTCTAACATACACTTCGCCAAACCACGCCATTTTCTTTTTCTATAGTACTCGTAATCACTATATTTGCGAGATTAAAATTTTAAACTCATCCATTAATCTGCTTCTTCATTTGGTCCATTAAGATGGTGAATTAAACACTATTGCTATCTAATAAAGAGTTTGGAAAAACGGTAAGGCTTAAAAAACAAACAAAAACAATTTATCCTTTCTTGCCAATGGTATAGGGTGCGAAGAACTGATAAATGGAGAGACAGATTACATAGATTAGAGACCGGCCACTCTAAAAATTGTTACCAAAGAAATTTAGAAAAGAATATGCTTCTCAGAATAATTTGCAAATGAAAATAAGATTTATGCATACTCAAGATCAGAACAATCACCAATTAATATGGTCACATAAAACAACTATGTATACAAGCCTTGCTATACAGCATATAAAGAAATACTCATAATTAAGCTTGTACGGTACATGGAAGAATTGTCTTTTTGATGAAATTTTTTACCAACTAAATGATGATCATCTATTTTTCAAATGTAAATATACAATATATTGATTTCAAAAATGGAATACTGGCTCTCCAACGATGCCATCCAAAGCACGTATCTCTACCTCCATTCCATTTGTTAATTGCTTCATCTAGAGCACATTTCAACAATTCCTTCAAATTATTCCCGCTGATATTTTCTATTTTAATCTAGGTTTGCTATATGAAATTGCTTTCTAATTTTCATTATATTTTAATACTAGGAATCATGTTTAACTGAGAACATAACCTCTCAATTATGCAAGTATAAAACAACATGAGAGTAGAATATGGATTGCTATTTCCTTTGAAAGAAATGAAAAGGGATATTAAATGTTGTTTTATGGAACTTTCTAATTATGCCTATGTGAGGTTTGATAAAATGTTTAGGCTTTTTTTCTTCTTTTTTAAAAAACAGCCGTGAAAACTTTCCAATTGAACCACATTCACTATATTGGTTGGAAATGTGATAGTTTAGTGGCAAAATCTAGCATACACTACGACTTTAATTTATTCAGTCATCATGCACAGAATTGAGCAGCTCCAAAAATTAGGAGACAGCCCACCACTCCAGCTGTGAAGAAGCACTAGAGGACAAAAGACAGATAATAACATACAAGATGCCAACGGCAGGAACGCCGGCGGTCACCACTGCCACCGGCGGGCATGAACCTCCTAACCCTCTAGGGGAAACGCAGCGAACCTCGACTATGATTTATCCCCTTGAGGACAAGGGTACGGAAAAGGGTACGCGCAATTTCGCTGCAACAACACCCCCAATCATCTTATGAAATCATGTTCGAAGCTGATACAGTTGCAAATTCCCAGCTGGATTCTCAACAGAAACTTTATGATTGTAGTACTAAACCACCCTCTATGGTAAAACACATGCCCCCTGCTCCACATAAATCTCCAAATTCATCAACATGGGGTTCTGGTGGCAGAAAACTATTTCTGAAATGCTTCAAGACCATAAATGGTACATGGGGGAATCAGATTCAGAAGATGGTCTACCTAAAGATGATGAGGAATAAGATGATTTGTTTGAGGAGGGAGACCCGAAGTGCCCCAATATTCACTTCATAGCTCAACGGAAACAAAAATATCGAAAGGAGTACCATCAGGAAGTAGTAATCAAAGTTTTAGGGAGATCCTTCCCGTTCCCAATCCTAGCACGAAGATTAGAAATGATTTGGGTCAAAGGAGGCATTCTGCAAATTTCTAATCTAAGTACTTGTGGCTACTACCTTGTGAGGTTCACAACAAAGGGGGACTATGTTAATGCAATTTCAGGTGGACCTTGGATGATTGGGGAGCATTACATTACCCTCCATCAGTGGAGGAAGGGTTTGAACCTAAGAAACAACAAGATTCTGACTACAGTGGCATGGGTTCGGTTCCCAGGTTTCCCCATTGAATTTTTTCATCCTGAAGCAATTGAGCGAATTACAAATAAAATTGGCAAACCAGTGCCGGTAGATCAGGCGACTAAAATAGGGGCTCGAGGAACATATGCACGGATAAGGGTTATTAGAGTTTAGGCAAAAGATAGTGTTGAGGAATTAAAACAACTTGTATTGAATCCAGTCATACAAAGTGTTTATATAGTTGACTAGTTATAACCGACTAATAACCATTAGTACAGACTCTAACAACAATACAACTGGAAAGTAATGTACATATAACTTTGTATACTATTCCTAACATTCCCCCTTCAAACTGAGTGTGATTGCTTTGGGAAATCAATCACACTGAGTTTGTCTCTGAACTCAAGGAATGTGGAGGCAGAAAGAGGCTTGGTCAGTGCATCTGCAACTTGCTGAGAGGAAGGAATGTGGAAGACTTCAAGTTGCTTGAGTTTAACTTTCTCCCGGACAAAGAAGAGATCAATTTCTAGATGCTTGATTCTAGAGTGTAGAACAGGGTTGTGAGCTAGTTGTACTGTGCTCAGATTATCACAGTAAACTCTGGGAGTAACAAAAGGAGCTTGAAGTTCTCTGAGTAGGTATTGAATCCACAAGATTTCAGAAGTAGTATCAGCAAGGCTTCTATATTCAGCTTCAGCTAAAGATCTGGCCACCCTCAGTTGTTTTCTTGACCACCAGGATATGATGTTGGGTCCTAGAAATATGCATGACCCTGATGTGGATTTTCTATCTGTGGGATCAGATGCCCAGTCAGCATCACAAAATGCTGAAACTGGCAAGGACATAGTGGATAGAGGTAGAGGTTTGATGACTAGACCATAGGTAATGGTGCCAGAAAGATACCTCAAAATGTGCTTTACGGCCTTCCAATGTTGTTGTAATGGTGAAGCCATAAATTGGCATACTTTGTTCACAGAATAGCTTAGTTCAGGCCTGGTTAATGTAGCATATTGCAGAACTCCCACAACAGATCTGTAGTAGGATGGGTCAGGAAGAGAATCACTTCCTTCACTGGTAAGTTTGCAGCTACTTACCATAGGTGTTTTCACCCCTTTGGAATCAGACATTCCAACTTTGTGTAGCAGGTCTCTAATATACTTTGCTTGTGATAGATGTAGACCACCACCAGGAAGTTTTCTAACTTCAATGCCTAAGAAGAAATCAATGTCACCCAGATTCTTTAAGGAAAAAGAGGAGTTCAATTTTTGTATAATCTGCTGAATCACTGTAGAGTTGTTTCCAATTACTAAGATATCATCAACATAGATTAGAATATAGATCTGTGTGTCAGAGGTTAAGAGAATGAGAAGTGAAGGATCACACTTGCTTTGCTTGAACCCAGCTTGGTATAGGACAGATGTGAGCTTCTGAAACCAAGCCCTTGGGGCTTGTTTGAGACCATACAAGGATTTGTGTAATTTGCAGACTAGAGAAGAGTTTTTGTCCTGAAAACCTGGAGGTTGTGTCATGTACACCTCTTCCTCAAGATCCCCATTGAGAAAGGCATTGTTGACATCGATCTGTTGTATGGACCAATTATGAGACACTGCCAAAGTGAGAAGAACTCTGATAGTTATTGGTTTGACTACTGGAGAAAAGGATTCTCCAAAATCAAAACCAAATTTCTGATGAAACCCTTTGGCTACCAACCTGGCCTTGAATTTGTTGACAGATCCATCTGAATTTTCTTTTATTCTGAACACCCACTTGCAGCCTACAGCCTGTTTTCCTAGAGGAAGGGAGACTAAAGACCAAGTTTTGTTAGTCATTAAAGCATCATATTCAGCTTGCATTGCTGCAAGCCAAGGAGGAGAGGAGAGAGCTTGCTTAACTGAGTTGGGCTCAGTATGAGCTAATAGTAAGGTTGGATTAAGTTTTGGTTTAACAATCCCTGACTTAGACCTTGTTTGCATAGGATGAGTGTTGATTAATGGAATTGAGGGTGAGGAGGAAGAAGAAGAGTTATTATTGACATTGATTTGGGAATTGGGAGGAGGTGAAGACTCAGGTTGATGAGGACTGTGAGGGTGAGTTGATGAGAAAGAACTGTCATTGGTATTGTTTTGAGCATTTAGAAGAGGTTGAGACTGAGATTGATTGAAAGTGTGAGGCTGGGTTGATGATGATGATGAATTGGATGGTGTATTATGAGATGGGTTGGAGGATGTGCCAGATAAATGGATACCATTGGTGGTGTTGGTTATTGATGAGGGTTGAAATATTGTGATAGGTACAGATGATTGAACTGGGACACTATGAGTTGGAGTAGATTTAGTGGAAAAAAGAGTAGAATAGGGAAATTTGGTTTCATCAAAGATGACATCCCTAGAAATATAGATTTTGCCACAGGGAGAGAGACATTTGTAACCTTTGTGATGTGAAGAGTAGCCTAAAAACACACATTCTGAGGAGTGGTAGTCAAATTTGTGTTTGTTGTATGGGCGTATGAAGGGGTAACAGGAACATCCAAAAACCTTGAGGAAAGAATAATCAGGAACAAACCCATACAATTTGAAGTAATGGCTGAGATTAGCAATAGATTTGGAAGGGGTTCTGTTGGTTAGATGAACAGCGGTAGCAAAGGCAGCATCCCAGAATTTTTGGGGTAGAGATGAATGGGAAAGAAGACACAGTCCTTTTTCAACAATGGTCCTGTGTTTCCTCTCTACAACACCATTTTGATGGTGTGTATGAGGACAAATAATTCTGTGAGTAATGCCTTTTTCATTTAGAAATTGAGTGAAGGATCTGAATTCACCTCCCCAGTCAAATTGAATTGATTTGATAGAGACATGAAACTGATTTAACACATATTGATAAAAGTTCTGAAAGGCAAGGAAAGCATCTGATTTCTTTTTGAGGAAATATATCCAGGTGTACTTAGTGAAAGCATCAATAAAGGAGATATAATAAGAATAACCATCAAATGACACCATGGGAGCTGGTCCCCACAAATCAGTGAATATTAACTCAAATGGGGAGTGATATACAGTAGTAGAAGGATAAGATGGGAGTCTATGAGCTTTGCCCATAAAACAGGCAGAACATAAATCAACAACACTTTTATTTATATGAGGAACATTACAAAGATTGAGTACAGACTTAAGGGCCTCAAAATGAGGATGTCCTAGTCTTAAATGCCAAACATTACAAGATGAACTAGACTGAGAGTTATTACATTGAGACATAAAGGAACTAGGAAATTTAGAAGTAACAAATGAAGTCTTGAGGTTGTTGGCAAATGACTTGTAGGATCCAAGTGCTGGAAATGAATGAAACCTATAGAGACCATCTTTTCCCAGAGTTCCATATAGCAAGAGCTGTTTAGAATCCTGGGATTTAACAAAACACTCATAAGGATGAAACTCAAAGAATGCATTATTATCTTTTGCAAACTGACTGACACTTAGAAGGTTCTTGGTTATGGCAGGCACATGTAAAATATTGTTAAGATGCAAGGAAAGAGAAGATTGATAAGGAGAAGAAAAGGATGAAAAACCAATTGACTTAATATCCAAACCTTGACCATTGCCCATAAAGAGCTTGTCAGTTGTTGCAATGGGCTCACTGTGTTACTAGTTGAGAGGATCAGCAGTAATGTGATGTGTGGCCCCTGAATCTGGGAACCAGTTTTGAGTGTAGGGAGGTGGTCCTAGCACAGAAGAGTTTGCACACGCCCAAGCAGCAGTAGGAGCAGTTGAGTTTGGATTTTGATTGTTGTAAGGAAAGGCAGTTGATCCCCAATTGCCTGCTGGTGATGAAACAATGGGAAAATTAGGAGAATATCTTGGTCATGCAGGTTGATGGGATTGGAATGATTGGTTATGATTTGGATATTGATTTGGCATGGAGAAGAAGTTTTGCTGAGATTGTTGTGTTGAATTTGGATATTGTTGATTTGCTGAATAAGGTTGAAATTGGTTTGAAGAGTTAGGGTTTGTAGTATATGCAGGATTGTACCTGTGGTAACATACAAGTGCATTGTGGCCATTTTTACCACAGACCTGACAAGTAATAGGGTTGCGGCCTCCATTGCGACCACCTCTTCCTCTGTTGAAGCCTCCCTACCTCTGCCTCTGTAGGCAGAAGGTGCACTAGAATTTTCAAATTGAGCTACCTGAGCAGAGTGATTCTCTGAAGATGCCTGAGTTCCAGTGTTGTTTTCAGAAGAGATTTCAAGGCGAGCAACATTGGCTGAGAGTAGTGTTTGCTGTGAAGTGTCTCGAAGTTTTCTTAGTCGTTGTTCCTTAGCCAATAGAAGACCTTCCAGTTCTGAGAGAGAAACTGGATCCAGAGTGCTGCGAGAAGTAACAGATGAAACTAACGACTCGTAGTCTTCAGGAAGTCCTTCAAGTATGACATTGATATGATCCTTAATGGAGATTGGTTCGTTGATGGACATTAGGTTATCCACTATGGTCTGAATCCGAAGCAGATAGTCAGAGATAGATCGATCACCCTTACCAGTATTGTAAAGCCCGGATTTCAATTGTCAAGCCTTTGCAACAACAGTAGCTTGAAAGAACTTTTGAATTTCGCTCCATAGCTGATGTGAATGTCTGCAACTAATTACGCGAGCATGTAGTGAGTCAGAAAGCGACGCTAGAAGCCAGGAGAATAACATTTGATCTTGTTGCTCCCAGATGCTATAGGCTTCGTTGATCGTTTTCGTCTGTCCATCATTTCCGACGATATATTGTTCTGGTATTTGGGGTTTTTCGATGAATTTGTATAGTTTATGTGCTCGAATCACAGATTCAACATGATGACGCCAGAACAGAAAATTATTGGAGTCAAGTTTGATTGGCAGGGGATGATTGAAAATTACTGGAGAAATTTGTGAGGATGAAGATTGCGATGAATCGGAAGTTGAGATCGTCATGGCTGGAACGAGAGAAGCTCTGATACCATATTAGAGTTTAGGCAAAAGATAGAGTTGAGGAATTAAAACAACTTGTATTGAATCCAGTCATACAAAGTGTTTATATAGTTGACTAGTTATAACCGACTAACAACCATTAGTACAGACTCTAACAACAATACAACTGGAAAGTAATGTACATATAACTTTGTATACTATTCCTAACAAGGGTGGATGTTGACTTAACTAAACCACTATTATCTCAATACAAGGTGGAAGGCATCACATGTGATATTACATATGAAGGCCTACACCAAGTCTGTTTCGAGTGCGGCAGGTACGTCCACTCCAAGGACAAATGTCCGACTATACATATGGCCAAAAATGAAATGCTTGCACCTAACGTAAATATTGAATGCCCAGCACGAGAGAGACCTGGACCTTATGGGGAATGGATGGTAGCGAAGAGAAGAGAACACCGACCAAGTACAAAAATAGAGAAGACTAGGAAAGAGGCTATGCTTCTCTTGACTTCAAAAGGGACTCCAACGGGGTCACGATTCAACATCCTAAATCAAAATGATGAGGTACATATGCAAAAACAAAAGGAAAAGGAGATACAAAACCATCCCAAAAAAGTACCTCAAAAAACAAAAAGACAGACACAGAGAGGCAAGAAGTTTGATACACCTAATTCTCACACTCCCAACTGATAGCCGCTTTCGCGGCGTTGTAGTAAAACGGAGTCTAACCTTTCGGTTTTTCCCCGAGTATCGTGTCTCTCGAGGAATGGCGGAGGAGCTTCTTGATTTTAAGTCCAGTCACAGGTTATCACAAATTATTGGAAGCTTTCCAAATTAAACTTTTGATTGATTTTCTAAAGTACTTTTTGGAAAGGAAAGTGAATTAAATTGTGCAAATACTAATGATGGCTCAAAAATAAACTAAAGAAAAAATATAATATTAAACATAAATGGATTGATGCAAATAAGGGCAATGAATTGAGTAATTAGAAATGGATATATTCTTGGACCTAGTAATTAGGGAAATTAAAACTAAAATTGGACTAATAATTTCTTTCCTCATAGACAAGAATGCAAACTATTTTCATTAATTTATCCTATTTCTAGGTGTCATTAATGTGTTCAAAATGGTTGACTTGAATTAAATTCTAACCTCATAGACAAGGTAGAAATAATTCTCCAATATTTTAATTAATAAAAATAGCCAAATTCATTAACTAGTTAAACTCATTATTTAAGCAATTGAATTTATCTCTCATAGACAAGATGTAAATCCCTTTCATTAAATTATCCTATTTCTAGGCCTTATTAATGTGCTTGAATATGGTTGGCTTAAATTATTTTCTAATCTCATAGACGAGTTAGAAATAATTTTCCAAGAATTTAATTAATGAATATGGCTAACAATTATTAATTACTATTTCATCATTTCAAACAACTAGTCCAAATTATTAATTTTAATCCCTAATTTTCGGTCAATAAGTCAATCCATATTCCTTTAGTCAATTCATGCCCAAACAAATTTAACTCATAAACATCATTTTTTCATTTAACAATACAATGAATAAATTCAACATTAACAAGGAATTAAGCATGTATAATAGCGAAAATTAAACAAAAATAATATTCTGCCAAAATAAACTTGTAGAACTAAAATATCACCTTATGGAATTTTTCCCGAATTTTATAACCTAAAATCCAATTTTAACAACTAATTGATAATTTTCCCAATATTAACTAGAAAATACAAAAAAAGCAACTACAAATATTCTAAATTCGTTCTAAATTTTATATTGACTACTAGGAGTGATATTACTGTGAATTAAACTAGAATTAGGACAGAAACTAATTTTTTGCCTTTTTTGAGTATTTAATTTAATTTATGCAATAATAACAACTAAATACCGGAATTAATTAAAATTTACTTCTACTTCGTAAAAATTAACTTTATTTTGATAAATAACTACCTTGAGTCTAGTAAACAACTATATAATTAATTGGAATGGATTTAATGTCAACAACTATTTTATTCAAATTTAAGAAGAAAATGCGAAATAGTGGAATAATTTTCTGAAAATTTTAGAAGCACAGATAGAAAAAAACTAAGTACAGATTCAGATTCTACTCATTGAAAGGATGAAAATACATATAAAGAACTCACAATTTGGAGCTAAAATGAGAAAGATATGAAAGATTGAAGTTGAAGGTGCAACAATGGTGGAAATCCGAGCTTTGAAGAGGAAGAAGACGCCCTTTTTGATCTGATTTGGGCTTGAAATTGGTGTGTTTGAGTTCAGCAAAAATCGGGCAATTTATAGGAAAAATTTCCCCGAAGGCGGCCAACCAGGCGGCCGCCTTCCGCCTCTCTCCGGCCGCCTTCCGTCCTCGTCGCCGACAGCGGTCGGTGGCCGGTCTCCGTCAGCCGTAGGCGGCCACAGAGGGCGGCCGCCTTCCGCCACAAATGGCCGCCTGCCGTCTTGTCGTTGGCAGATCGGATCCTGGCGGATCCCGGCGGATCCCGGCCGCCGCAGGCGGTCCAGCAGGCGGCCGCCTGCCGTCCTGTCTGGCCGCCTGCCGTCCTGTCTGGCCGACCGGTGGTTGGTTTCGTCCCCTGTGCCGCAGGCGGCCACCGAGGGCGGCCGCCTTCTTCCTCGTGTCGGCAGCCTTCGGTCTTTTCCTGGTCCCGAGTCAAAGCGAGGTTGACTTCTGATTTTTCCCGTAGGCGGCCAACCAGGCGGCCATTTTGGGCGCCTATTTGGGCGCCTTCTGCCACTTTTGTCTGGCAGATGCGGCTTTTCCTGCTCTTCAACTTTGTCTTCTGAATCACCTTGATAAAATGCTTGCTTCTTCCGGTATAAATGCATTTGTCACTCAAATTGACTCATTTTGTGCTCAATTGACCCGAAATCCCGCTAAACATATTATGGATGTGATTTTTACCTGATTTCATGAAACTTGAACCAAAATATATAAAATGTGTCTTTTCTTTCTATTTTCATTCAAAAATCGCTTAAATTTGATAAGAAAAATAAGTACAAAAATGGACTTATCACCAACCTTTCAAATGCATCTCAACATGGGTTATTCCCCCGGAGTCACTTAAGGCTTCAAAAGATCATGCATAACAAATTAATGATTGATTAAAAATACCCTTAACCAACCAGAATCAGACCATCAAATCTGTACATAACCCAAACCCTCCTACAGATGCAATATCATTATCCCGAATTCCGGATGTAATGACCTTTTCATCTAGATCATCCTTGAAACCCCAAACCTCGAGTACACAACACAAAGTAAAGGATAAAGAGGTATGTTCAGAGCTGGCTGCTTCAGATGGTAAACCAAAATTCCAAGTGGGACAGACTCCGCAAAACCATACCTTGACAAAACTGCAGCTGCCTCCCAGGTTACCTATTGCACCTGACATTGAGATGGAAGTGCCAAGTCTTACAGGCTCGATTAAAACCATGAATGATCAGTTGCTACTCATCAAAGAAAAAGAAATCACAACACCGAATGACCAAATGATGCACGAGAAGGACCAAGCAGGGACATCCCACTACCACTTGGTAACCACAACGAAGTCTCTTTCCGCATATTGTTATACGTATTTTATGGATTTAAATATCTTTACTTGGAATTGTAGAGGTGCAGGTAGTAAGCGGTTCTCGCGTGTGTTCAAAGAACATCGCATAAAGTATAACCCTAAGATAGTAATTATTGTTGAACCTCGTATTAGTGGAGACACGGCCCAAGAGGTCATCACTAAAATGGGATTTGATAAAAATGATTTTGTTGATGATGTTGGGTTCTGGGGGGAGGGGGGGATTTGGCTGCTCTGAAGGGGCATCTTGTTTAATAGTATGAGTATTGGATCAACCTCTACTTTTGGTAAATTCTTATGGTCAAAAAATAAAATCCAGGTAAACATGTCCTTTACTAATGCATCCTTCATTGTATCATTTTAGAAGTCCATAGAGCTAAGTCAGCCTCTACAAATAATTAATAATTTTTTTAGGCTCTGGGTGATCTGATTTCTCTTTTTTGTGATAAAAACATTCTTTGACAATGACAATCAGTGGCTTTAGACCTTAAATGTTTTCAATTTGGGGTGAGTTGAGGAAAGAATCATTCATATCAATTTTATACATCAATTATATAGGATTGACTGGCATGAGCTAGCCCCTATACCCATGCTTCTGGTAGGTATGAGCAGACATTTCAGGTTTATTGCAATTTTCCGTCATGTTTAATTTAACGAATTGGGTGGAGGGTCAATACTGAATGAGAACCAAACTATGTTTGGTTTGGATTTGTTATTATTTTTATTGAGTTCTCTTTTATCATTTTTTGCTTTATTTGGTTGTAATTTGTTAATCTTTATTTTAAGCTACACAAAAGATAGTTGATGGACCATCAATGAAAGATTGGAGGACAGGGCATGGTTTTGGGCAAAACATAATGCCCAGCCGTCTCAGATCAATTACCGTACACAGGTATAAATGATAGTCCAATCCAATGAAGTGTGTGTTATTTATATTGTCATATTTTCTTTCTCCATGGTCGGCTTAAACTTGCAAGTGTACAAGTGCCGATGTAGTAATAAAATCCGGTAAAAATACCGAGTCGAACACGAGGAAACGTTGTTTATATGATTCAAAAGTTTAGAATAGAATTTGTAAAAGACTTGGTAAAAGAGTATAGATTTGTTTTGGTTTTCAAGTGATAAAAAGAGCAACCAAGGGTTCGGGATTACTCCTAAACGACTCCTAGCGATTAATGTATATTCTTTTCACCAATTCTTATGAGTGGAATGTCGCTAAAGTATTCTAACTCCTGTTACGGCAGCGAGATTGTGATTAATTCTACGTGTGAATCCCGTCACGGTTCACATTCATCTAAAATTAACCCCATTGAAGATTATGATATTATTAAAACCACCATATTCAATTGAGGTATATTTCTATCCACAATTAGAATATGTCTATCCTTTAAGTGCACGGTTTATAATTCAACGTTAATTGCTCAAATAAACCCAACGATATAATCATACGTTGTACACCGTAGTCATACACATTAAAATATAAAGGAAAGATCATAATAATTTGGTTGAGAACATACATCAAACACTTAGAGTGCGTAAAGTTTCATCCCTAACCTTGACTATGGAAAATTAGCTAGAGCAATTCATAATGAAATTACAAGTATTGAAATGATAAAATACAATGAAATACATAAGAAAATGATACCACAACTCCAAGCTATGGTGGACAATGGAATCCCCAAGTGTAGAACTTCTCCCAAGACCAAGGGGTTGATCTTGGAATGCTAAAGTGGAAGTAAAGTGTATGGAATATGGCCTCCTTTGTTGAGAGGGCTTCAACATGCTTAAATATTGAGCTCCTAACGGCCATTTTTGGACAAGGAAGCAAGCTCCTTAATGGGATTTGGAGCTTCTCTCGAATGATTGTGATGACCGTTGCTTGTTTTAATCAGTTCCAGACGAAAGGCGGGCGACTTTCGCAAAAGCCAGGCGGCTTTTGCGCGTTTAAAATAATCTTCCTCCGCTCCAGGGGCTGAAAACCGGGCACCTTTTGCCAAAAGCCGGGCGGCTTTTGGTTTGATTTATTGGATTAATTCTGCGGCGACGAAAGTCGGCCGGTTTTCACGAAAGCCGGGCGGCTTTCGTCCCTTCTTGTTCCGGATGCCTTTTTCTTCTCTTGGACGTGGAAAATGGGCTGGTAATCAAAGGCCGGCCGCCTTTGGCATAAGCCGGGCGGCTTTTGCTCGTCTTGTGCCTTTTTTTGGACTTAGTTTGTTCCTCGGGATGCGTTTGGTTGAGCTTTTTCCGTCAGTTTTCTTCGTGTGTAATCTATCATCCTTGTATTTGATCCAATCATCAATTTAAAGCACTTCTAGCAAAACGAGGCATATGTGTGAAGATTTTATTCTTTTTAAGCATAAAAGCGTTTTAAGATGAATATATAAAACACGTTAATAAAACGCTTATCACTCCACGTCTGTTTTAGATCATATAACTCTTCCTCTTTGCGTATTTTTACTCACAATTATTTCCTCTATTAATTTTATTTGCTTAGTCTAAACTCCTCCATTATTATTAATGTTTGCAAGTTGTAACACTTTTCTCATTTGTTACGTTGAATGTGCCATACTTTTTTTGCCTGAATAACTTTTGAAGCAACATTGATACTTTTGTTTCCAAAACTAAGATAGGTAGAGATCATATTTTTTTATATCAAAACCAAAACTTTATTAAGGAAAGAAGCAGGGAAATTACAAGGAAAAAACGAGAAGAAAAATGGAAAAACAAAAAACAAAAAGAAATCAAACAACCCAACCCAAATAACAATAAAGAAGACCCCCCCCCCAAGAAGCCCCTAACACTCATAGTCAGTACTCCAACCGAGTTTGTGATCTAGTCTTCATATGATGGGACCGTTGATATTTTTTCCTGTATATCTTAATTTGAGTGTTCAAATTCCCTGTAGGCAAGCAGTTTTTTGGCGTGATAAAAAAAGCTTTATTGCAAATATCATTATTCGTCTCAGAGTCCCAAAGATCGTCCATCGATGAAATAGGAGTTCTTTTCTCGCTCTCCGATGCGTGGCCCAGAAAATCATCCCCAAAGTGTTCATAGAGCTGCTCGCCACAGACCCCCTCACTTACAAAATCTTCAGAATTATCTGTAAAAAAATCCCCTAGTATTATCTTCTCGCTCTCTGATGCACACTTAGTAATTTTCCCATCTTCAGCAGGTCTCTCCTGATTTCCTAAAGAGTCAGCAAGGATTCTTTTGAATTCTTTGAGTAGAAATTGGGAGAGAGAATCAACCCCGTTAGTCATAGTAGTCTCAAAAAAATCCTTTATAATTGCGAATGAAGGGTCAGGAACGGGAATTAGTTCAGAATTATTAACGTCCTCAATAGCAATCATCTCTAAAGAATTCTTAGCAGAACCGCAATGCATAATATCCACCTGCAAAAATGCTTCTGAGATTGAAGAGTGATAATTATCCTCATCCCTTCCTTGCGACAGAGGATCCCAATCAAAAAATGCACTTGTGTTACCCGATAAAATTTCATATGTAGCACATCCAATCGTCTGCATTGGCTCCTTACTTGTGCATCCAATCATTAAAGTAATTGCTCTTGAAATCACAGACAGAAAACAATTAATTCCAAATGCATTTCTTCCTTCAGGTATAAATAGAGAATTGCCACGCTTCTCAATAATTCGAATAAGCCTCCAAAAAAATTAGCATCATGAAGGATAACCGTGGAATTCAATTCTAATCTAGAGCAAGCCCATGTACCAGAAAAAAATTGGGGATAGAGGTCTTTAACCAAGAAGCCTTTACCAAATCAAGGTCAATAACAGTAGTGATCCCATGTTTCATTTCAGAAATACACAGTGCATTGCTATTAATTATATGAAACCGAAAGCATTTACTCTCAATTGAAATTTCACACCCATATGGGGTAAGCTCATACCTTACTAGATTGTGCTTTTTCTGTTTTGTAGCCGTAATCTTTGCCTGGACGTGCGTTTCCCCTGAGCATATTGGCCCTGTTGTGCTTAAACTTTCTAGTTTCAGCCATATTCTTCCAATTCAGCCGAGGTGTTGAGGACTCACTGCCGGAGTAAAGTGTCCTGTAGCCTAGAAGTCTCTTCTTTTGGCGAGTTGCAGGTCGCCACAAACCCTTTCGATGTGGAGCCACCCCTGTGAGAGGGTAAGCAATCCTCGGAGCTGAAGTTCCGTCATCAGCACTGATTAAGCCGCGTCCGTTGGATGGGGTCCAGATTTTGTCCGGTTGCGGTCGCCTCCACTTCCGCCGAAGCCAAACGCGAGACACTGTCGTTACTCTCGTTGAATTTTCGTTGTGGTCGCAGATCCCATCTGGTCTCATCTGCAGAATGAGTTTTATCTCTGATTTCCTCTGTTCCTGGGACATTTACTGAGAAAGATCCGAAAAGGAGAGGAAATCCTTCCGCCCTACTGCTGGTTGACGCACCGGCGTCACCGCCAGGAAGCCCTGGAATCACCAGCCCTAAGTCTCCTATCTCGGGTCTTCTTTCCTCACTTCTTTTTTGATAGGTAGAGATCATATAAGTAGTGTTTTCTATGGGAATAATTAAGTTGGCTCCAGAGGCAAAAGAAAAAACGACTAATTAGCGTCTAACATTTTCTCATGGCCTGTTTTACTCACTTTCATCAAATTCAATATCTTAAATGTGCTTTATACGCATTAGTACTAAATTATCTAAAACAAATGACTGATTTCATTCTCGAATTCCCTAGTTGCTTAATTTACTTACTTAGTTTAAATTTGTTGCCTCGATTCTAATGTTTGCAAGTTCGAAACACATTAGACATTTAGCGCGTAAATTTCCTGTATTATTTTTGTCTCAATCACTTTTGAAGTCGCATTAATACTTTTTCCTAAATGTTGGGAAGTCGGGACTGGCCGTACATATTAATTAATCTTATTCCTTGTAATTAGCTTTTGGGCTGCGGCCACTTTACCATAGATAGGGCTTTGTATCTATTATGCCTTGTATAAATACACTCATACGTATCAATGAAGGAGGAAGAAGAGATTGATTCCAAAATAGCCAATCATAACATGGTATCAGAGCGTGCGAATATCATTCGCTGATTTCGGTCCTGCATATCGCCATAGCAGAACGACGCAGCACCAGCGCGCGTGAGTGTCGCGAGCTATGGGGGTTGATAACACACCGAGGCTAATTCTGGCCTCACCGTTCTACTTGAGCTCTGGAGATCAAACCAGCGATTTAATTACCCACGTTCCAGCCCAAGGACACGCTGCCGGGGAAGTTCGTGCGCACGCAGTTACTGCACTGGAGCCTCCAGCGGCGACGGCACCAGAATCTTCCCAACAGGTTCAGACACTCTTGCATACGATTAATACTGAAACATGTTCCACAGACCGCATGTCAGGTAAGAACCGTAACTTAGATTGGATAATCGACACCGGTGCATCCCGTCATGTAACGGGTGATTTGAAGCGGCTTACAAATGTGGTTCGAATTCGTGATTGTGTGGTGGGTTTGCCCGATGGGCGTTCTGTTGTTGCTACATTGGAGGGACGTGTGTCTCTTTGTGATAATCTTGTCCTTAATGATGTCCTCTACGTTCCCAAATTGAACTGCCACCTTATTTCAGTCTCTCAATTGACTGATCAATCAACATGTATTGTTACTTTCACTAATTCTTTGTGTGCTATACAGGACCTACCCTCGAGAAACCTGATTGGAGCCGGTGAGAGACGGGATGGGTTGTTCTATTTCCGCTATATTCCTGCTGTGCACGCTGTGAGAGTGCCTGCTTTGACAGATTTTGAGCTTTGGCATCGAAGGTTGGGACACCCGTCAGACCGGGCGTCTAGTAATTCTAAAAAATCCCTAAATGAAGCTTGTGTGATTTGTCCGCAAGCGAAACAAGTTCGTGACTCTTTTCCCACTAGTGACAATAAAGCAACTCATATTTTGGATTTAATTCATTGTGATTTATGGGGTCCTTACAAGACTCCGTCTACTTGTGATGCTATTTATTTCCTGACTATTGTCGATGATTATTCTAGAGCTGTCTGGGTTTATCTGCTGCGTGACAAAAAAGAGGTGTATAAATATTTTCTATCATTTTTTTCTATGATTGACGTGCACTTTGTCGTGGTGTGCCGTCAAAATAAATATCAATACAACACTTATACGTAGTATAGCGTAGTAAGGTTCGTATCCACAGGGAAAGGAATACTTTTCTTTTTATAGAACTAGTAACAAAATGGGGGGTTTTAGTTTGATTTGGTTTAATAAATTAAATACGAAGATGAACGAGTTATGTGGTTTAATTAATGAGAAGAAGACTTGGTTTTGCTTTTATCCACTTAATGAAATGTTCGTCGATCCCGATTATATCTTTAACTATCTTCCTCTCGAATACTCAATCGAGGAGTATATCCAATTCATCGAGGGTAGTTATTAATAACGAGACGCGTTCATTAATAAAACTTACTACCGCGTTAATATAGAACACGCGCCGTATATTCACTCGATAGTAGCAATAAAATCAAGATGAAAACGATTGAGATTGATAACCTCAACACAAGCGGTTTATTGGTTTAATCAATATAATTAATTCCCCTTGGCTTATTAACCATGAAACGCATGCATTAATAACCCAAGTTTACTACCGTGAAAGGACCGAATTAATAACAAGCGTATTAATCGACCGATTCTAGTAATAATTAATATATGAAACAAAACTAGTTGATCCTTTAAGTAATGTTCAAAATATTAATATGAAATATGAATAGGAATTAATTAATACTCAAGGAAGAATATTAAAGAAGGTGAATCCTACTATAGTTAATATCAAGATGTTAACTAATTGTCATCTTAGTAACACTCCCCAATATTAACATAGAGGAAGAAATAGCTATTACTATAACTAATGTCAAGATGTTAACTAATTGTCATCTTAGTAACACTCCCCAACATTGATATAGAAATAGTATTTAAAGGAAGAATTAATATTCAAGGAAGAAGATTAAAGAAGATAACTCACAACTTACAAATTCATTAAGCTTCAAAGTAGCAAAACCAAGATGGAAGAGTTTAGCTCCTCATTTGGAGACTAAACATGATAGAAAATATAAAGAAAACTGATGGTCCCAGATAGGGTAAAAGTCTAGAGGGGGGGGTGAATAGACTTTTAAATCTTTTTCCAACTTTATGATGTTTTCCCTCTAGAAAAGTTGATCTATAATCTTTTGAGAGATTAATAGATGCACAGCGGAAGTCTTTACCCTTTATGTGATGAGTGTTTGACCACTTTCTAATTTGGGAAGATTGGACTTTGAACAGTGAGCAGTTGGCTTGGCAGTTGCCTGGATGGCAGGAAACTGCTGAGGCAGCTGCTAGTGGAAAACAGGAGTTTGGAACAGATAATTATGTGGCCTTGTGCAGAATGATGAGGACTTTATGAATATGTGTAGAGCTAAAGAGAATAAGAAGTTTAGCCTGAGCAGAGGTCTGAGCAGTTGGGTAGACCCAGGGAACTGCTAAGCCGCCTGCTATCTATGAAAGGAGTATTTCTGAGAACTGGCAAGCCAAACCGTTTAGTAGTGGTATTCCAAAGCTCGTGTGAAACAGTTGTCTCAAAGAAAAGTGAGTTATTAAGCAGTAGGATAAGCAGTAGAGTCAATTAAGACTACTGCTTAGGATGCTGCTGGCAAACTACGATCCTTTTAGTGAGAAGTGTTGGGTGTGAGCTCTGCTGAGTGAAAGTAAAACAACACACGATATATCCTGGTTCAGAGGTGGTGTAATCCTCCTACATCCAGTCCCACCCTCTTTCAGATGGATTTCACTAAAGTATTCAGCCCAATACACTTAGTGCCAATCTAGCCTTTACAACACTTAGGCCTAGATTGAAGGTTTTTCACAATGAGTATAACACCACTCAAAGTTACTCAGTCCTTAGACTTTTCTCAATTGATCCAGTGGGGATCAAAAGGTACTCTATCTATCTAACTACACTTTAGGATCCGAACAACTGTTCTCCTAAGTGTTTACAACCACTTGAATAATACAAGAAAGTTCTAACCTCCAACTATGAACTAAGCTCTAAAAATGTGAATGTGTTGATCTAATCTAAGAGCTTAGTGAAGCATGAGGCTAAGCAGAGAGTAAAGTTGAGTTTGCACTTTCTCTTTTGCTAGATAGCTCGTATATGCTTTGATGAAAGTATTTCTCTACTTAGGATGCTCAAGCTTGTTTTAGAACTCATGCTTCTACCTATATTTATAGGCCTTCATGGTTGATCAATCTCATCCGTTGGTTGAGATGGATTAATCTTGTGCGTTGAGGGTCTGGCAAGGACGAATTGTACATTTGTCTTCTTGTGCAGGAGCTTTTAATATTTTTGTTTTCTGTCTTGAATGATTGGGCTGCGGTATGGGTGTGTCTTCAGCCGCTGCAGCTTCACTCCAAGAAGTCCTCCCATGCTGTAGGACCGTGTATTTAATTTTTGTCTTTCAATCAATATTCAAAGTATTCGAGCATCTCAAATGTGACCTATATTTAATCTTTGAGTAGAATGATATATGCCGGTAGGACATGAATATCCTATGAAGGTAAAAAGTTACCTTATTGCATTTTTATGTATCCGGTAATATATCATTAATCTTAAAGATTGTACATTTATTTTTGTCACTTATGATTTAAATTTAAATGTTACTTCTGAAAATAAGAATCAATGTAAATTTGTTTAGTATAGTGGCATCATCAAAATCTATCAAAATTGGAGACTAACAATTTCCCCCTTTTTGATGATGCCAAAACTATACAACACAAGAAACAACTGTTTTTATTGATTCGTATTGAGAGTATTGTACATTGGTCTATAGTCTAAAGTACAATAATTTTTAGTCACTTTCGGACTTAAGAACTGATCTATTCTTGTTTCTTCTTAGCAGCTTCTTCCTTGGCTTTGGCTTCTTCTTCCTTTCTTCTTCTTATCTCAGCTTCTTCTTTGTAGAGTTTGTTTTTCCTTCTTGTTGCAGCTGCTTTCTTTGCTGCTGCTGATCTGGAGGAGGAGGGACCTGCTTGAGTTGTCCTTTCCCCCTTTTTGGCATCATCAGCAGGGGTCTCACTCTCTTTGAAGAGTGCTTCTATTTCTGGGTCAGAGTCAGGATCTTCAATTTGCCTCCTTGATGGATTCAGACCATATACTTCAATGGACAGGGCCTTGATATGATTATTGATGTCTACAAGATCTGTTTTTACCTCATCTTTGACTTCGTGTTCCAAGTTCTGAAGTTTGTGTTTTGTCTGTGCCAAGTCTTGTCCTAGTTTCTGGAAGTCCTTGCCTTGCTGCCAGAAGGTTTCTTGAGTTCCTTTGTGGAGAACTTGGAAGTTGTGAGCAATGTCCTTAGTGAGCTGTTCATAGGCTTTAGCATGAGCCTGCTGCTCCATAAGGAATTTCTGAGAGAGCTTGAACATGGCAGGAAACTCCTCATTTCTTAGTTTCATGAGGTACTTTTCATGTTCCTGCACCTTTTTAAGAGCCTGATCGAGGTTAGGTGGAGGAGAAGTTAGGGAAGGTACCTGATGAGATTGTCCTGCTTCAGTTGGCTGACCCGGTTGCAGTCTTTGTAATGCAAGAATTTTGTTTTCTAGCTCTTCATTCTTAGCTTTTAGTGCAGCAATCTCCTTCCTAATTTCATTGGTCAACGCAGACTGCTGAGAGGTTTTGGTTTTTAGTAGAGCCCTCTGTTCAGCATTGAACACTTGTTGGATCATGGAATCTTTTCTGATATGGCTGTGGACTTCTTCAAATCTGATGTCTAGCCTTTCTTCTAGTTGCTTCTTCATTTTGATGAGTCTCTTGTGTAGTCTGACCTCTGCGCGGCTGATGAACTGTGTGGTAGCCCTTCTTTCTTTGATGAAGACATCGGCCAGGGTAGCAGTGTCCTCTTCATTGTCCTCAGGTTCAAGAATGAATGTGTGAGAGTGCTGCTCTATGTTTTGAGGAGACTCTTGAGAGTGCGAACTAGACGTCTGCTTTTGATCAGCAGTGGGCTGATGAGCTACTTCCTCCATTGCTTTGGAGGTTTCTCCACCTCCTCTAGTCTCAAATTTAGATTTTTCCAGAGTCATTTGAAGTTCTTTATCACTAGAAGATGAAGAGGAGATGATTTGCTTACCTCTATTCTGTGGAGGGTTATTTGGACCAGAGTGGTTGTCATCATCATCATCAGAATCACCATCATCATTTTTATCCTCGGAGTGCTCCTCTGGTGATTCATCAGTCAGCTGCCTCTTCTTTGTGAGATAGACCAGATTCATCTGGTGAAGATTTGTGGCTTTGGCTATGTCTTCAGTTCCCAGCCAATTTAGGGCAAAGTATTCTTCACTAATGAAGTTTGTTAGGGTCCTGGCTTGGTGGAGAATTTTGGAGAGTTTCCATTCTCTCCAAGCTTTGACTCTACACCAGTCAGCTTCCAACCTCTCTAGTGGGGTTAATGAGTGGTCTGTTGGCGAAGGTGGAGCCTCCTGTTCTCCTTCCTGAGTGGCCTGCTCATGGAATTGGGGATGTATTGAGAGTGGAGTAGCAGATATAGCAATACCTTCAGAATGAGAAGCATGAGCATGCTGGTCTTCCTCTGATCGGGAGCCCTCACTTTCTTCATGAATGGTGGGAAGTGAGGAGGCAGCTGCTTCCAGTTCTTCTTGCAGATTTCTTTCTGTAGTAGTTTCTCTTCTTTGCTTCTTTGATTGGGCTTCTTTATCTTCTGATCGCAACCTCTTCAGAGATTGGGTTTTGATCTTATTGAATTCGATCTGGATGGGCTCATTGGAGAGAAAGGTGTCTTCTGCCCTTGATATTTGTGGAGCCCCAGCTTTAGAGGTTTGGTGGAGGAATTTCCTCCAGTTGGTTTCTTCTTTGATTTTCCCTATTATGCCTTTTCTCTTGAGGATTTCTCCAATTAAGAAGCCATATCCTAGCTTAGGTAAAGAACCATCCTCTGCTCTATCCGTGTGAGATTTGTTGACATATCTCACAAGTTCTTTATGTACATATCTGGACCAGTTGTGTGGGAAACCAGATATTATTGCAGCCATAGCAGGGGCCCTTTGTGCATTCATTTCATCTAGGGCTGTGGTTCTGCAGTCTATGCATTTGTACAGGATGTCCATAAGAAGGGAATATTCCTGTACCATCAAGCCCTTCTTCACCTTGAGAGTGTTGAGATGTTGTGCCTTTGGAAGAAATACCAATTCTTTGAAGGCCACTTCGTCAAGGGTGATGTTTCTTACATCAGGGGCTTCGTTGCCAGGTAGAGATAGCATATCCTTGATGTCTTCTTCCTTGATTTCAACTTCGATTCCAAGAACCCTTGATTTCAGAGTGCCAGAGGTTGAGTTGATGTAGAACTCTGCCACTATTTCTGGATAGAAGCAGGGATAGGGGTAGGTAGCCATTCTTATGAGGCCAGTGGACTCAAGCTTTCTCAGCAGTTCCCTCATTAGATCAGGGTTAGCAGCTTTTTCAATTATTTTGGGAGTGCTAAGAATGGATCCGGTGGATATAGATTTTGCTAATTCGATGAGTGAGGTCATTTTCGTATTTTGTGATGGTGAAATGGAAATGTTGAGAGTGCGGTGGTGAAGGTTTGAGAGCTTTTGAGAAAGTAGAGTGAGAGTCTGAGTGCTTTAGAATAGGTAGAGAAAGATTGTAAAGTGAAAAGTGTTCAAGGATTGTACGGATAACGCATTTATAGGTTATCCGGAACTAGCCGTTGAGATATAGCCGTTGGAGAAGACGGCTGGCTTTTTCAGCATTGAATGTATTCACACATGAGGCTCATTTATGGTTAGATTTGTTGTTTGAGATCGAAAAGTGCCTTTGTGGAATCCTTGATATGTGGGGATCAAGATGGTGTATACCACGTATTCTGATTCCATGTATGTTGGTCAATAGTTGACCCAACTGCTGGCTTGAAGTAGGGACCTGCTCCTGGGGCAGGCATCTGCTGGAAGGCATCTGCTCGAGCTTCTGAGCCAGGGTTGTCTTTGACTCTAAGAGAGTATTAATGCACTCCTTCTCCTTATGTGGGCAGCAGTGGGCTAGTTGTCAGTCACCTGCTGAGCCAGCTGCTTGCTAGAATGCAGTCCACTGCTGAGCCAATCTCTCGAATTTTTAATACCTTGCAATATTTGAAAGCCTGATATCGACTTTCTTGGACCTTGTTGCTTCATTCCTTTTGAATTGTGAGTAGCCTGAGATGAATACCTCTGATAGTTCCCCCTCAACAGATGGCTAGGAATTCCCCCTCGATTTTGGAGTAAGGATCCCCTTTAATGGATGCAGGGTTATTCCTTTGCTTGATCTAGATCATCTAACATACCAAGTTCTTGCCTTAGTTGGTTGAATCTAGCTTCATTCAATGGCTTGGTGAAGATGTCAGCCAACTGCTTTTCAGTAGGGATGTACTCAAGCTTGATGGTCTTCTTTTCAACATGCTCTCTGATAAAGTGATGTCTGATTTCAATGTGTTTGGTTCTTGAATGAAAGACTGGATTATGAGTGATAGCAATAGCACTAGTGTTATCACACAGTATGCTAATCTCCTTTGTTTCTTCTCCATAATCCTTCAACTGCTGTTTCATCCATAGTATTTGAGCACAGCAGCTGCCTGCAGCTATGTATTCTGCTTCGGCAGTGCTAGTAGCAATTGAGTTCTGTTTCTTGCTGAACCAAGAGACAAGTCTTCCACCAATTAATTGACAAGTTCCTGAGGTGCTTTTTCTATCAATTTTGCATCCGGCAAAGTCAGATTCTGAGTAACCATAGAGTTCAAAACCTTCATTTGTTGGGTACCATAGTCCAGAGTTAGGATTGCCTTTTAGATACCTCAAAATCTTCTTGGCAGCTAGAAGATGACTTTCCTTAGGCTTTGATTGAAATCTTGCACATACACCAACTGAGTAGGAGATATCTGGCCTACTAGTTGTGAGATATAACAAGGAACCAATCAATCCTCTGTAGAGTGTAGGATCAACATCTTTCCCATCATTATCTTGACTCAAGCCTTGTGAAGTATTCATGGGAATTTTCACAGTGGACTTGTTTTCAATTTGGAACTTCTTCATAAGATCTCTTGTATACTTTGCTTGGTTGATGAAGATGCCTTGTGGGGTTTGCTTCACTTGTAGTCCCAAGAAATAGTTCAACTCTCCCATCATGCTCATTTCAAATTTGCCTTGCATGAGAGTTGAAAATTTCTCACATAATGCTTGGTTTGAACTTCCAAAGATTATGTCATCAACATAAATTTGGACAAGCAGCAAGTATGGTCCTTCTTCTATCTTGAATAGTGTTTTGTCTACTTTTCCTTTAGTAAACCCATTATTCACCAAATATTCAGAGAGAGTGTCATACCATGCTCTTGGAGCTTGTTTGAGTCCGTATAGAGCTTTGTGTAACTTGTAGACTTGATCCTTCTCTCTATTGATTTCAAAACCAGGAGGTTGCTCCACATAGACCTCCTCTTCTAGTAGACCGTTGAGGAATGCACTTTTTACGTCCATTTGATAGACAGTGAATTGCTTATGGGCAGCATAAGCCAAGAAAATTCTTATAGCCTCAAGTCTGGCAACAGGAGCAAAGGTTTCATCAAAATCTATTCCTTCTTCCTGGCAGTAGCCTTTGGCTACTAGTCTTGCCTTGTTCTTGATAATTGTGCCTTCCTCATCCATCTTGTTTCTGAACACCCATTTGGTTCCTATCACATGTTGATGATAGGGTCTGGTCACAAGCTCCCACACATTGTTTCTCTCGAACTGGTTGAGTTCTTCTTGCATGGCTTGTATCCAGTCAGAGTCAAGTAGGGCTTCTTCAATTTTCTTGGGTTCAATTTGTGAGATGAAGCATGAGAATAGTGCCTCTTTTTGAATTGCTGATCTAGTACGAACCCCTTCATGGATGTTTCCAATAATCTGTTGTGGTGGATGTTGATTCAGCCATCTAATGTCAGATGTCTGATTGATGTTGGTTTGGATTTGTTGGTCATCCTCTTCTTCTTCTTCGTCACTATCTTCTGGTAGAGTAGGGTGATTAGGAATTTCATGAAGGTCTGGAAGGATGTTTGTGGGTGAGTCACCTGCTGGCAGTGAGCTGACAGTTGAGTCAACTGCTGGCCGTGGACTGACATTAGATTCAGTTATTTTTTCTTTATCATTTCCTGGAAGGAAGCTTGGAGCCTTTCCAGTGTCCCTTTTAGATGACTCACCTTCTTCTTTTGATTGAGCAGTGGGGTGATTTTCAAAAACCACGTGGATTGATTCTTCTACCACCAGAGTTCTTTTGTTGAGAATCCGGAATGCCTTGCTTGTTGCTGAGTAGCCCAGGAAGATCCCTTCATCAGATTTGGGATCAAATGGCTTGAGATAGTCTTTTCCATTGTTTAGAATGAAGCATTTGGATCCAAACACATGGAAATGACTAACATTAGGCTTTCTTTCTTTCCATAGTTCATATGGAGTCTTTTTGTAAGTCTTATGAATGAGACTTCTATTCTGGGTGTAGCAAGCAGTGTTGATGGCTTCTGCCCAAAATCTTTTGGGTAAACCAGCTGCTTCTAAGATTGTCCTTCCGGCTTCCTTGAGTGTCCTATTCCTTCTCTCAGCAACACCATTTTGTTGAGGTGTTCTTGCTGCTGAAGTTTGGTGATGGATTCCATTTTCTTCACAGTACTGAATTACTATAGAGTTAAGGAATTCAGTACCTCTATCTGACCGGATCTTTTGAATTGAGAGGCTTTTCTCATTTTGAATTAGTCTCATCAATTCAGGGAGCTTCTTTTCTGTCTCATTCTTCTTCTTTAGGAATATGGTCCAGGTGTATCTTGAGTAATCATCAACCACAACTAGAGTGTACCTTCTACCACTTAAGCTCGTTGGTTCAACTGGTCCAAACAAGTCAAGGTGTAGTAGACTTAAGGGCCTGGTTGATGATTCTACTTCCTTTGATTTGAATGATACCTTGGTTTGTTTTCCTTTTTGACAAGCATTACAGAGGTGGTCCTTTTTTAAGTTGATTTCAGGAAGTCCTTTCACCAATCCTTTTCTGGACAATTTGTTGATTGTTTTGAAGTTGAGATGGCTTAATTTGTTGTGCCATTCCCAACTCAAATTTGAATCTGCTTTTGTCACCAAGCAGATCCCTTCCTTAGCTGAGCTCCAATCAATAATGTACATGTCCTTCTTCCTTCTACCAGTGAGCACAGTTTTGTTATTTTTGACATCTCTAATCAAGCAGATGTCTTTGGAGAATGTAACATTATAGCCATTGTCACAGAGCTGGCTTGTGCTTATGAGATTGAACTTTAATCCTTTAACATAGGATATGTTTTGGATTGTAAGTCCATTGATGGATAGGTCTCCAGCTCCTTTGGTTTCTCCTTGTTTTTCCACATTCCCAAAAGTAACTTTGGGTCCTTCGCTTGCCATATAGTTTGACAGGAGCCGCCTGCTGCCTGTCATGTGCCTGGAGCAGCCTGAATCTATGTACCATGTCTGTGAGTCAACTGCTCCAGCACCTTCCTGTATTCATCATTGTTGAGCAGTAGCCCACAAGTTAGTGGGCAACTTCCTTTGTACAAGTTTGGGCATCCATGCCCATCTAGAACCATTTAGTTCTAAGCAGATTGGTCTATAGCCATTTGAAGTATTATAATCATGGGGGATGGCTATGTAATTGTTAAACCTTTTTCTTCTTGAAGTGGAAAATGGATTATTGACTTTTGGAGGAGACTGCTTAATGTTTTGACTGTGGTTGGTCTTATTGGTTGATTGCCAACGGGTTCTTGGGTTTTGATGGTTGGGAAGTTTTTGTCTATACAGGAGATTGGATTTTGATTTGGGAGCAGGCAGGTTCCTTCTTATGGGAGCATTCTGGGAGTGTGGTTTTAGTTGGGTGGGTTTCCTTGTGTCTTGTTGTTTTGTGGTGGTTTTTGTGATAGGAGAGTATTTAGGAAAGTCTTTCAATGGTTGGGATGAGGGTGTGTCTCCTGATCCTGTTTTCTTTAAGTCTTGAATTTCCTCACCAATAGGAATAGTGAGGGAGCTCAGCCTTTCTTTTAAACTGATGTTTTCAAGTTCAAGAAAATCTTTCATTTTTATTACTTCACCCATTTGAGCTTGGGCTACTATTAGATTCTCTTGAAGTCTACAGTTTTCGTTCATTAAAAGTAGGTGATCCTTTTGAAAGTTTTCAAATTGATGGAGTAGAGCTTCCATGTCTATACTGGATTGGCTAGAATCATATGAGCTATTTGAAGAACAGGAAAATACCTCATCATTGTCATTATCAGTGGATCTGGCCATAGAAAGGTTGTTGGAGATTTCAGCATGGTGCATTCCATAGAGACATATCAGAGTCTCTTCCTTACTTTCTGATGAACTGCTTTCATCACTTGAGCCATTTTGATAGTCAACTGATTTGATCATTGTAAGCTCATCCTTTTCATCCTTGGTTCTCCAGTCATCATATTTGTTTTGGTTGGACAAAAGATTCTTTGTCAAATGTTTGTCCATATTTAGAAGGTGTGTTGGGAAGTGGAGTGGTTTGGATCTTTAGTTCAAATTAGTCAGAAACTGACTCTAGGAACACACTGCTTTGATACCACTTGATGGTCCCAGATAGGGTAAAAGTCTAGAGGGGGGGGGGGGTGAATAGACTTTTAAATCTTTTTCCAACTTTATGATGTTTTCCCTCTAGAAAAGTTGATATATAATCTTTTGAGAGATTAATAGATGCACAGCGGAAGTCTTTACCCTTTATGTGATGAGTGTTTGACCACTTTCTAATTTGGGAAGATTGGACTTTGAACAGTGAGCAGTTGGCTTGGCAGTTGCCTGGATGGCAGGAAACTGCTGAGGCAGCTGCTAGTGGAAAACAGGAGTTTGGAACAGATAATTATGTGGCCTTGTGCAGAATGATGAGGACTTTATGAATATGTGTAGAGCTAAAGAGAATAAGAAGTTTAGCCTGAGCAGAGGTCTGAGCAGTTGGGTAGACCCAGGGAACTGCTAAGCCGCCTGCTATCTATGAAAGGAGTATTTCTGAGAACTGGCAAGCCAAACCGTTTAGTAGTGGTATTCCAAAGCTCGTGTGAAACAGTTGTCTCAAAGAAAAGTGAGTTATTAAGCAGTAGGATAAGCAGTAGAGTCAATTAAGACTACTGCTTAGGATGCTGCTGGCAAACTACGATCCTTTTAGTGAGAAGTGTTGGGTGTGATATCTGCTGAGTGAAAGTAAAACAACACACGATATATCCTGGTTCAGAGGTGGTGTAATCCTCCTACATCCAGTCCCACCCTCTTTCAGATGGATTTCACTAAAGTATTCAGCCCAATACACTTAGTGCCAATCTAGCCTTTACAACACTTAGGCCTAGATTGAAGGTTTTTCACAATGAGTATAACACCACTCAAAGTTACTCAGTCCTTAGACTTTTCTCAATTGATCCAGTGGGGATCAAAAGGTACTCTATCTATCTAACTACACTTTAGGATCCGAACAACTGTTCTCCTAAGTGTTTACAACCACTTGAATAATACAAGAAAGTTCTAACCTCCAACTATGAACTAAGCTCTAAAAATGTGAATGTGTTGATCTAATCTAAGAGCTTAGTGAAGCATGAGGCTAAGCAGAGAGTAAAGTTGAGTTTGCACTTTCTCTTTTGCTAGATAGCTCGTATATGCTTTGATGAAAGTATTTCTCTACTTAGGATGCTCAAGCTTGTTTTAGAACTCATGCTTCTACCTATATTTATAGACCTTCATGGTTGATCAATCTCATCCGTTGGTTGAGATGGATTAATCTTGTGCGTTGAGGGTCTGGCAAGGACGAATTGTACATTTGTCTTCTTGTGCAGGAGCTTTTAATATTTTTGTTTTCTGTCTTGAATGATTGGGCTGCGGTATGGGTGTGTCTTCAGCCGCTGCAGCTTCACTCCAAGAAGTCCTCCCATGCTGTAGGACCGTGTATTTAATTTTTGTCTTTCAATCAATATTCAAAGTATTCGAGCATCTCAAATGTGACCTATATTTAATCTTTGAGTAGAATGATATATGCCGGTAGGACATGAATATCCTATGAAGGTAAAAAGTTACCTTATTGCATTTTTATGTATCCGGTAATATATCATTAATCTTAAAGATTGTACATTTATTTTTGTCACTTATGATTTAAATTTAAATGTTACTTCTGAAAATAAGAATCAATGTAAATTTGTTTAGTATAGTGGCATCATCAAAATCTATCAAAATTGGAGACTAACAAAAACACTAATCTAAACTGAGCTAAAGAGTATATATGAATTGGTGATTTTATGGGAAGGAAATGGGGTGTATTTATAGGCTTTTGGGAGCTGCAGGGCTGTGTACCCGATCGGGCTTCAAGGCCACTCGATCGGGTACTTAGAGAGCTTCCCGGAAGCCAGAAAATTGGGGCATACCCGATCGGGTATGTCGGTCACCCGATCGGGTATGACACCCGAACGTGGTTAAAAATCTTCCCGCATGATGCCTTGTTCCCGGATTTGATCCGATTTGATTTTTTAGAAGGGTACCCGACCGGGTATAGGTCATACCCGACCGGGTACAACATAAAAAATCAGGATCTTTATTTGTCTTGAGATTTTTGCATCTTCCTTCCACTTTCCTTGATCTTTTAAGGTCCAATCTTGATCCTTTGGATGATCTTTGACCTGTTTAGCTCAGAAAAATCCTAATCTAACCAAATTACAAATAAAAATGAAAATAAAGTGTTACACCAAAAGTGTGTAATTTCCACAACTAGAACTAATAAAAACTAGTTAAAAATACAAATATACAATCGGAAATTACATGAATATCAACTCCCCCACACTTAGCTTCTTTACTCGTCCTCGAGTAAAGTCAAACGTTTAACAGTTCCAAGTCCTCAAGAGTTCAACAATCAATAAGAAAAAGCAAAAGACCACCAAGGATAAAACATGAGTTTTACATTGAATGTTTAGCTCAATGAACAATATCTTCTTGGGTTTTATGGCCTTCTATGCTCATCTCTTTTCTTCTCCTATTTTCATGTTCAAGAGATTAAATGATGTCCTGTAAAAATATCTCTCTCATATCTCTCATTTTGCCTAGGAGCCTTTTCAGGTTTTCATCCTAGCATCTCTTTTTATTTTCCACCCTTTCCACTCACTTTCCTTGATTTTTTTTTTTTTTTTTTGAGCCATTTTTGCTTAGATTGCCCATTTTTGGGTTTTCAACCTAACTAGCATGATTATTTTTTTTTTTTTTTTTTTGAAGAAGAAAATAATGCCAGTTTACAAGGTATGAAACATAACTACGTACCAATGAGTGACTCCCCCTCACTTAGCTCGAAGCACTGTCCCTAGTGCTCGTCTCCGTCATTTCAGCCAGAAATGGGCATCCTCATAGCCCGGAATTGGTTCCCTCGCAATGGAACTTGCGGTTGGTTCCTCTTTGGTGCCATCTTTGCCCCCCCCCCCCCCCCCCCCCCGTTTTTTTTAGCTTGGATTCGGACTTGGGGTTCTTGGGGTGGGATCTCGGATTTTTTTTTTTTTTTGGTTTTATGAGGAGAGGGTAGGAGTGATGGGTATGAGTGTGTAGAGGAATGGTGCGAAGAGTGTTTTGGTGGTGGTATGAGAGGATTTGGTTGAGTGTTGGGTGAGTTATGGAAGCTTGAAGGTTCGAAAATGGTGGGTTTGGGGTGAGAGATTCGAGTATTTGAGTGTTGGGGAAGATGAAGGGATAGATTTGGGGTTGATTTGGGTTAAAAAGCTCGAGTACCCGATCGGGTGGCCCGATATACCCGATCGGGTAATTTAATTCGAAGGTCATTCTGGTTTTGCAGATTAATTCACCCGACCGGGTGACTTGAATACCCGATCGGGTATTACGTCGTTTTTTTTTTTCTGCTCCAGGGGTTCTCACCCGATCGAGTTTGGGGGTACTCAATCGGGTAATTTAATTCGAAGTAAAATCTTGAATTTTTGGAACTATACCCGATCGGGCCTTAGGGATACCCGCTCGGGTACCCTCTTGAAAATTTTCTTACTTCCCGATCGGGTTTCTTCGAAGCCCTGCCTTTTCATATGTACCCGATCGGGTATAGCAATGGTGCCCGATCGGGTACCCTACCCTGGGACGTGTTTTTGTCCAGTTTTAACCTCTTTTTAGCGCGGATCCGATCGGTTAAGTGATGAAGACCGATCGGAGGTTTTCCCAGGCTTTTCAAAACATGGTTTTCCCTCATTTTTCTTTTGAGAATTTTCCCCATTCCCTCAAAGTTGATATTCAAAAACAAAAATTTTTAAAAAGAAAAGATGAAAGATGCGTACCTAAGCATGGGTTGCCTCCCAAGAAGCGCCTTAGTTAACGTCGTGGCACGACGTTATATTTTTTTTTTATTGTTTTTATGTGGGATCGTGAATATTCCCTGTTTCATTCTTTTTCTTCGGCCTTTTCCAGTAAGGCCGAGATTTCTTCTTTGTTATCACCTCAAACACAAGTGATTTACTTTCGTATTTAGGTGCCTCTTCTTTCAAAATAGATTTTTCTTGTTTAATTCTTTCCTTAAAAAGTGAGGTCTCCTTGGCTTGTTTTCCAACAAAAACGTTTGGTGTTTGTGGTTCAAAAACATTTAGAGAACAAAGGGATTGGTTTTTAAATTGTTTTTTCGTAGAATCAAAGATGTTGAATTCTACCTTTTGGTCATCAAACTCCAATGTTAATGAACCATTAGATACGTCTATTTTTGTTTGGGCGGTTTTTAAGAAAGGTCTCCCCAAAAGGATGGGTGTAGTTTGGTTATCGGCTTCCATTTCAAGGATATAGAAATCAACAGGGAAGACCAAATTTTCAACTTGTACTAGCACGTCCTCTACTACACCCTTTGGGTATGTGCAAGACCTATCTGCCAATTGGATTACCACCCCGGTTTTATGCATAGGGCCAAGTTTTAGGGACTTGTATAATGAATATGGAATAACATTGATTGAAGCCCCTAAATCCAACAAGGCCCTAGGAAATAAAGTGTCCCCTATTTTGCATGGGATAGTGAACATGCCTGGGTCATTGCATTTTTCCGGGAGTTTCCTCTGGAAAATTGCTGAGACACGTTCACTAACCTTTACCTCTTGTTTTGCCTTCAATTTATCTTTCCTTTTCATTGTGCATAGTTCTTTTAAAAACTTTGCATAACGGGGAACACTTTTGATCAATTTGAAGAGTGGGATGTTTACCTCAGAATCGGCGAAGGTCTCGTAGAGGTCCCGATCATTCTTCAGCTTTCTTGTGTCCTTCAGTGCTTCGGGGAATGGAGGAAGTGGCTCATATGATGAAAGTGGAGGGGATTTAGTTTTCGTTGGTTCCCCCTCGTTTGGTTGAAAATCTTCTCCAGGATCAACCCCATTTTCAGATTGTTTTTCTTCCTCATGCACCTCCTTCAATGTTGGCTCATCCCTCAACATGATTGCATTAACATGTTGTCTCGGGTTTTGCTCCGTTTGAGATGGGAGTTTACCCGAGTCTTTTGCCTCAAGTCGGCTCACCGCAATTGAGATCTGGCTCATTTGATTTTCCAAGTTTTGGATGCTAGATTTCGGTGTTTCTTGGAATTGAGCCACACTTTGTTGCATCGTTGAAATGTTTGTAGCAAGTGCTCGGATCATGTCTTCAGTGGACATATTTGAGCTCGAGGTTTGGCCTTGGTGATTTGGGAAGGATTGTTGAAAGGGCTGATTATGTTGTGTTTGAGGGTTCCCATATCTCAAATTCGGGTGATCTCTCCACCCGGGGTTGTAAGTGTTAGAGTGTGGATCGTACCTCTTTTGTTGATGAGATTGAAAACCCAAGGCATTGACTTGCTCTTCTTGGAGATTTGGGCAAGAATCGGTTGGATGCCCCTGCTGTGTGCATATGCCGCAGACCTTGACCTCTTGGGTTCTAGGATTTAAGAGGAAATCCTTAACCAAAGAAGTCAAGCCGGCCATTTGACTTTCCAAAGATGAAGATGATTCCGCTGCGGCAACTTTACGGATTGAGGACCGCCCGTTGTAATGCCTGGAATTCTCGGCCAACTCCGAGATCAAGTTTGTCGCTTGTGAGGGGGTTTTGTTGACAATGCCACCCCCACAAGCGGCATTTACCATTCTTCTATCATCATCAACAAGACCATCGTAAAAGTAGAGTATGAGGTCTTGCTCGGTGTAGCCATGATAAGGGCAGCTAGCACATAACTTTTTGAACCGTTCCCAATATTCATACAAAGTCTCATCATCTTTTTGATTGATGTTACTTATTTGTTTTTTCAAAGATGATGAGATGGAGGCGGGGTAGTACCTTTCTAGGAAGCATTTCTTCATTGCTGCCCATGTATCTATGCTTCCCGAGGGAAGATAGAATAGCCAATCCTTAGCCGTGTCTTTCAGTGAGAATGGAAAGGCCCTCAGCTTGATCTGTTCTTCAGTGACATTATTTGGTTTCATACTAGTGCAAACTATATGAAACTCCGCAAGGTGTTTGTTTGCATCTTCGCCCCTTAGGCCATGAAATGAAGGGAGTAGATGAATGAGGCCCGACTTGAGCTCAAATGTAGCACCTTCATCAAGAGTGGGGAAGGTGATACATAGAGGTTGTTGATTTAAGTTAGGAGCCGTGAGCTCCCTCAACGTTCTTGTTTCTTGAGCCATAGTGATTGGCTCTTCGTTCTCGCTGGAATAAGAACTAGCACTTGATGATTCCTCCGAAGAAGTATTCGGAAATAAATTCCTAAACCTCTCGAAGGCTTGTTCTGTTTCGGGATTTGTTTGGTAGGTGATTTGGTTTATAGATCGGTGTTTAACCATATACTCAAACAAAGCTCAGAAATAGAAAATAAGAACTCTTTATATTTTTTATTTAATTACTTTTTTTTTTTTGAAATAAAATAAAAAGAACAATAATTGCCTTTCCCCGGCAACGGCGCCAAATTTGACGTGCACTTTGTCGTGGTGTGCCGTCAAAATAAATATCAATACAACACTTATACGTAGTATAGCGTAGTAAGGTTCGTATCCACAGGGAAAGGAATACTTTTCTTTTTATAGAACTAGTAACAAAATGGGGGGTTTTAGTTTGATTTGGTTTAATAAATTAAATACGAAGATGAACGAGTTATGTGGTTTAATTAATGAGAAGAAGACTTGGTTTTGCTTTTATCCACTTAATGAAATGTTCGTCGATCCCGGTTATATCTTTAACTATCTTCCTCTCGAATACTCAATCGAGGAGTATATCCAATTCATCGAGGGTAGTTATTAATAACGAGACGCGTTCATTAATAAAACTTACTACCGCGTTAATATAGAACACGCGCCGTATATTCACTCGATAGTAGCAATAAAATCAAGATGAAAACGATTGAGATTGATAACCTCAACACAAGCGGTTTATTGGTTTAATCAATATAATTAATTCCCCTTGGCTTATTAACCATGAAACGCATGCATTAATAACCCAAGTTTACTACCGTGAAAGGACCGAATTAATAACAAGCTTATTAATCGACCGATTCTAGTAATAATTAATATATGAAACAAAACTAGTTGATCCTTTAAGTAATGTTCAAAATATTAATATGAAATATGAATAGGAATTAATTAATACTCAAGGAAGAATATTAAAGAAGGTGAATCCTACTATAGTTAATATCAAGATGTTAACTAATTGTCATCTTAGTAACACTCCCCAATATTAACATAGAGGAAGAAATAGCTATTACTATAACTAATGTCAAGATGTTAACTAATTGTCATCTTAGTAACACTCCCCAACATTGATATAGAAATAGTATTTAAAGGAAGAATTAATATTCAAGGAAGAAGATTAAAGAAGATAACTCACAACTTACAAATTCATTAAGCTTCAAAGTAGCAAAACCAAGATGGAAGAGTTTAGCTCCTCATTTGGAGACTAAACATGATAGAAAATATAAAGAAAACACTAATCTAAACTGAGCTAAAGAGTATATATGAATTGGTGATTTTATGGGAAGGAAATGGGGTGTATTTATAGGCTTTTGGGAGCTGCAGGGCTGTGTACCCGATCGGGCTTCAAGACCACTCGATCGGGTACTTAGAGAGCTTCCCGGAAGCCAGAAAATTGGGGCATACCCGATCGGGTATGTCGGTCACCCGATCGGGTATGACACCCGAACGTGGTTAAAAATCTTCCCGCATGATGCCTTGTTCCCGGATTTGATCCGATTTGATTTTTTAGAAGGGTACCCGACCGGGTATAGGTCATACCCGACCGGGTACAACATAAAAAATCAGGATCTTTATTTGTCTTGAGATTTTTGCATCTTCCTTCCACTTTCCTTGATCTTTTAAGGTACAATCTTGATCCTTTGGATGATCTTTGACCTGTTTAGCTCAGAAAAATCCTAATCTAACCAAATTACAAATAAAAATGAAAATAAAGTGTTACACCAAAAGTATGTAATTTCCACAACTAGAACTAATAAAAACTAGTTAAAAATACAAATATACAATCGGAAATTACATGAATATCAATGATCGCAACGCAATTTGCAGCAACTGTGAAAATTGTTCGTAGCGATAATGGGACTGAATTTAAATGTATGTTGCCTTACTTCAATGAGCATGGTATTTTATTTCAAAGTTCCTGTGTTGAGACGCCGCAACAAAATGGACGGGTTGAACGCAAGCATAGACACATTTTGAATGTTGCTCGCGCTTTAATGTTTCAGGCCGATATTCCTATCTTTCTTTGGGGCGAATGTGTGTTATCTGCAGTTTATTTAATTAACCGTACTCCATCTGGTGTACTAGGCGGTAAAACCCCGTATGAGGCTCTCACTGGACGTGTTCCTGACTTCGGTCATGTACGGGTATTTGGGTGCTTATGTTTTGCTCATAACAAGAAATCCAAGAGTGACAAATTTATTCCACGAAGCACACGGTGTGCATTTGTTGGCTATCCACATGGACAGAAAGGGTGGAAGGTTTATGACATGGAAACCGGTGACATTTTTGTCTCGCGTGATGTGAAGTTCCATGAGAACGAATTTCCGTTCTCTATTGCTACTGCCACGGACGTGCCTCCAAATAATGAACAAAGTACTCTTCCAGTCATCCTGGATGATGAGGTAAGTATGGGTGAGCATGATGACACTACGGATTCCATGCATTCCCATAGTGCGGCTTTGGAAAATCTGCCTCCTACTCCTCCTAACCATGCTACGGGTACACCTCCAGCAGCTTCCCACGGGGCCACACCATGCACCTTTTCAGGAGCCTCATCTAGGCCGCGGGCAAAGGGCAAAGCGTGCTTCAGTATTACTTCGAGATTTTGTTACACACATTCAGACACAACACCCATCCCCGTCTCCTCCATCTTCATCAGGTTACTCAGGTATGTCTTACCCTATAGCACCCTATGTGAATTGTGATAAATTTTCTCCCCGCCATAGGGAGTTTCTTGGAGCACTACTTGCAGGTCTGGAGCCACGATCTTTTAAGGAAGCTATGACAAATGCAGGGTGGCGAGAGGCCATGAAAAACGAAATACGTGCTCTTGAAAATAATCAGACTTGGGTTCTGGAATCTTTACCTGCAGAAAAAAAAGGCCCTTGGGTGCAAATGGGTCTATAAAATCAAGCATCGCTCCGATGGGACGGTTGAGCGTCTCAAGGCACGATTGGTTGTATTTGGCAACTGATATTCATGTAATTTCCGATTGTATGTTTGTATTTTTAACTAGTTTTTATTAGTTCTAGTTGTGGAAATTACACACTTTTGGTGTAATACTTTATTTTCATTTTTATTTGTAATTTAGTTAGATTAGGATTTTTCTGAGCTAAACAGGTCAAAGATCATCCAAGGGATCAAGATTGGACCTTAAAAGATCAAGGAAAGTGCAAGGAGACAAGAAAGATTTCGATTTGGAGAAAATACTCATGTACCCGGTCGGGTATTGCCTATACCCGATCGGGTATTTACTTGATTCGATTGTCCAAATCAAATCCGAGAACAAATGATCGTGGGAGAAGATTTTCGTGAAGATTTGTCACATACCCGATCGGGTATGCCGACATACCCGATCGGGTATGCCCAGAAAAGCGACTTTCTGGGCAATTTCCTAAGATACCCGATCGGGTATCCTATATACCCGATCGGGTATCAGACCCTGCAGCTCCCAAAAGCCTATAAATACACCCCTTTCCTTCACAATAAAATCACCAATTCACATATACTCTTTAGCTCAGTTTAGATTAGTGTTTTCTTTATATTTTCTATCATGTTTAGTCTCCAAATGAGGAGCTAAACTCTTCCATCTTGGTTTTGCTACTTTGAAGCTTAATGAATTTGTAAGTTGTGAGTTATTCTCTTTAATCTTCTTCCTTGAATATTAATTCTTCCTTTAAATACTATTTCTATATCAATGTTGGGGAGTGTTACTAAGATGACAATTAGTTAACATCTTGACATTAGTTATAGTAATAGCTATTTCTTCCTCTATGTTAATATTGGGGAGTGTTACTAAGATGACAATTAGTTAACATCTTGATATTAACTATAGTAGGATTCATCTTCTTTAATATTCTTCCTTGAGTATTAATTAATTCCTATTCATATTTCATATTAATATTTTGAACATTACTTAAAGGATCAACTAGTTTTGTTTCATATATTAATTATTACTAGAATCGGTCGATTAATACGCTTGTTATTAATTCGGTCCTTTCGCGGTAGTAAACTTGGGTTATTAATGCATGCGTTTCATGGTTAATAAACCAAGGGGAATTAATTATATTGATTAAACCAATAAACCGCTTGTGTTGAGGTTATCAATCTCAATCGTTTTCATCTTGATTTTATTGCTACTATCGAGTGAATATACGGCGCGTGTTCTATATTAACTCGGTAGTAAGTTTTATTAATGAACGCGTCTCGTTATTAATAACTACCCTCGATGAATTGGATATACTCCTCGATTGAGTATTCGAGAGGAAGATAGTTAAAGATATAACCGGGATCGACGACCATTTCATTAAGTGGATAAAAGCAAAGCCAAGTCTCCTTCTCATTAATTAAACCACATAACTCGTTCATCTTCGTATTTAATTAAATTAAATCACTCAAACCTAAACCCCCCCTTTTGTTACTAGTTAATTAAAAAGAGAAATATTCCTTTCCCTGTGGATACGAACCTTACTTCATTATACTACGTATAATTGTTGTATTGTATTATTATTTTGAGTGCACACCGCGACAAAGTGCACGTCAAATTTGGCGCCGTTGCCGGGGAAAGGCAATCATTTTTCTTTTCAATTTAATTCAAGAAAAATAAAAATAAAAAAATTAAATAAACAAAATATAAAGAGTTCTTACTTTTTCTATTTCTGAGCTTTCACGAGTATATGGTAAAAACCCGTTCTATAAACGAACTTACTTACCAAACAAACCCCGAAATAGAACAAGCCTTCGAGAGGTTGAGAAATTTATTTCCGCACACACCCTCGGAGGAATCCTCAAACGCTAGCTCTAGCTCTAGCGAATCCGAAGAGTCATTCCACATGGCTCTCGAGACAAGGACCTTAAGGGAGCTCACCGCTCCTAATCTAAATCAACAACCATTGTGTATTACCTTCCCCACTCTTGATGAAGGTAATACATTTGAGCTAAAATCTGGGCTCATCCATCTACTACCATCTTTCCATGGTCTAAGAGGCGAAGATCCGAACAAACACTTGTCGGAGTTTCATATTGTGTGCACAAGCATGTGCCCAAATGGTGTCACGGAAGAGCAAATAAAACTGAGGGCTTTTCCATTCTCTTTGAAGGACACCGCAAAAGATTGGCTTTTCTATCTTCCTTCAGGAAGTATCAACACATGGGCGGCTATGAAAAAACACTTCTTGGAAAGGTACTATCCTGCCTCTGTCTCATCTTCTTTGAAAAAACAAATAAGCAACATTGAACAAAAAGAAGATGAGACATTGTATGAATATTGGGAGCGTTTTAAGAAGCTATGTGCTAGCTGCCCCTATCACGGATACACTGAACAAGACCTCATCTTATACTTTTATGATGGTCTTGTTGATGATGATAGAAGAATGGTGAATGCCGCTTGTGGAGGTGGCATTGTTAATAAAACTCCTTCACAAGCGACAAGCTTAATTTCGGAGTTGGCCGAGAACTCACGGCAATTCAGCCGCAAATCATCAACCCGAAGAGTTCTTGCTGCGGAATCCAGCACCACCGCTCTAGAAAGTCAAGTTGCTGGCTTGACTTCTTTGGTAAAAGAACTCCTTCTAAAACCAAAAATTCAGGAGGTCAAAGCTTGTGGCATTTGCACATCAACTGGGCACCCCACTGATTCATGTCCATCACTCCAAGAAGAGCAAGTCAACGCCCTCGGTTTCCAAGGACATCAACAAAGAAGGTATGATCCTTTCTCAAATTCTTATAATCCGGCATTGAGGGATCATCCAAATTTGAGATATGGGAACCCTCAACAAGCCACCTCATCTTCTCAACCACCTTTCAACACCCAAGGCTCAAATTCTCAATCTAATATGTCAACTGATGAGATGATCCGAACTTTGACCTCAAACATGGTTACCATGCAACAAAACATGGGAGAATTTCAACAAACCATGATACAATTCCAACATGAGACAAAGTCAAGCATAAAAAATTTGGAAACTCAAGTTAGCCAAATTTCAAATGCTGTGAGCCGACTTGAAGCAAAGGACTCGGGTAAACTCCCATCTCAAACGGAGCAAAATCCGAGGCAACATGTGAATGCCATCATGTTGAGAAGTGGGACGACATTGAAAGAGGTAGAGAAGAAAGATCAAGAGATTGAAGAGGTTGACCGTGAGGAGGAAGCTAAATTCGAGGAGGAGTCAACAAAAGCCAACCCCCCTCCATTGTCATCATATGAAGCAGTAGCTCCTTTCCCCGAGGCACTGAGGGAAACAAAGAAGCCAAGGAAAGATGCGGATATCTATGAGACTTTCACCAATTGTGAGGTAAACATTCCACTCCTTCATTTAATTAAAAGTGTCCCTCGATTTGCTAAATTTTTAAAAGAATTATGCACAATCAAGAGGACACAACACTCAAAAGGAAAACAGAAAGTTGAAATTAGTGAACATGTTTCGGCAGTTTTTCAAAGAAAACTCCCAAAAAAATGTACTGACCCGGGCATGTTCACTATACCGTGCAAGCTAGGAGACACAATTTCTAGGGCCATGATAGACTTAGGAGCATCAATTAACGTGATCCCCTATAGTCTTTATAAATCCTTGAACATTGCGCCTTTAAATAAAACTAGCGTCATAATTCAACTGGCCGATGGATCAACTGTTTTCCCAAAGGGGATAGTGGAAGATGTGCTAGTTTCGGTAGGTGATCTGGTGTTTCCTGCCGATTTTTACGTACTTGAAATGGAGAGTGATGAACATGAAGTCCCTATTTTATTAGGGAGGCCATTTTTAAAAACCGCTAATTCAACAATTGATGTTTCTAGCGGACTTTTAACTATGGAATTTGATGGAAGGAAAATAGAATATAACATTTATAATTCTATTAAAAATCACTCTTCCTTTAAAGAATCAATTTTGATCATGGAGGAATCACTAGATAAACCACCGACGGTTGAGGTGGTAGCAAGAAAGAAAGCTCGGCCTTACTGGAAAAAGCCGAAAAATAAAATTGACACAAGGCCAAACAAGGCCTTAAAGAAGGATAAAAGGAATGTTTATGATCCCACTTAATTCAGAAAATAAAATAAAAATAACGTCGTGCCGCGACATTAACTAAGGCGTTTTTTGGGAGGCAACCCAAGTTTGTATTTTGATTATTTGCATTCAGTTGAGTGTCTGTCTCCAAAAAAAAAAAAAAAAAAAAAAAAAAAAAAGGAGCGCTTCAGGGGAAGGTACCCGATCGGGTTACACCATCACCCGGTCGGGTATATTTAATTGACTTATGGGAATCCCTACGGCGTGATTTTCCCGATCGAGTATTACCCCAACTCGGTCGGGCCCGACCCCGGAACAAGCCAACCCGCGTATACCCGATCGGGTATGTCAGGTCACCCGACCAGGTACCCGAGTTTTTAACCCAAAAGCCTAGCCCAAAACCCACATTTTCGAACCCCCTCTCCAAAATCCTCCATCTTTAAACCTTCTTTCTTCACTATCTCCATCAATACTCACCCAAACTTCCTCATACCACCACCAAAACACTCCCCTTTACAAACCAAAAAAAAATCCCCATATTTTCTCCTCTCCATAAAACCCAAAACCCCAGCCCCCCGAAATTCAAGCTCCAAAAAGGCAATCAATAGCACCAAAGCAGGACAGGGCCGCAAGTTCACAGGCTAGGGGACCAATTCAGGGCTACAAGGATGTACATTCCAACAAGGTTATTACGGAGACGAGCACTAGGGACAGTGCTTCGAACTAAATGAGGGGGAGTCACTCATTGATACGTACTTAAGTTTGATACCTTGTAACTGGCATTATTTTTTTGAGCAAAAAAAAAAAAACAAAAAAACAAAAAACAAAAAAAAAGAGAGAAAAAGAAATGCTAGTTAGGTTGAAAACCCAAAAATGGGCAATCTAAGCAAAAAGGGCTAATAAAAAAATTGAGTGAGTGGAAAGGATGGAAAAATAAAAAAGAGATGCTAGGATGAAAACCTGAAAAGGCTCCTAGGCAAAATGTGAGATATGAGAGATATATTTGTTTTTACAGGACATCATTTAATCTCTTGAACATGAAAAGAGGAGAAGAAAAGAGATGAGCATAGAAGGCCATGAAACCCAAGAAGATATTGTTCTTTGAGCTAAACACTCAATGTAAAACTCAAGTTTTATCCTTGGTGGTCTTTTGCTTCTTCTTGTTGATTGTTGAACTCTTGAGGACTTGGAACTGTTAAACATTTGACTTTACTCGAGGACGAGTAAAGAAGCTAAGTGTGGGGGAGTTGATATTCATGTAATTTCCGATTGTATGTTTGTATTTTTAACTAGTTTTTATTAGTTCTAGTTGTGGAAATTACACACTTTTGGTGTAATACTTTATTTTCATTTTTATTTGTAATTTAGTTAGATTAGGATTTTTCTGAGCTAAACAGGTCAAAGATCATCCAAGGGATCAAGATTGGACCTTAAAAGATCAAGGAAAGTGCAAGGAGACAAGAAAGATTTCGATTTGGAGAAAATACTCATGTACCCGGTCGGGTATTGCCTATACCCGATCGGGTATTTACTTGATTCGATTGTCCAAATCAAATCCGAGAACAAATGATCGTGGGAGAAGATTTTCGTGAAGATTTGTCACATACCCGATCGGGTATGCCGACATACCCGATCGGGTATGCCCAGAAAAGCGACTTTCTGGGCAATTTCCTAAGATACCCGATCGGGTATCCTATATACCCGATCGGGTATCAGACCCTGCAGCTCCCAAAAGCCTATAAATACACCCCTTTCCTTCACAATAAAATCACCAATTCACATATACTCTTTAGCTCAGTTTAGATTAGTGTTTTCTTTATATTTTCTATCATGTTTAGTCTCCAAATGAGGAGCTAAACTCTTCCATCTTGGTTTTGCTACTTTGAAGCTTAATGAATTTGTAAGTTGTGAGTTATTCTCTTTAATCTTCTTCCTTGAATATTAATTCTTCCTTTAAATACTATTTCTATATCAATGTTGGGGAGTGTTACTAAGATGACAATTAGTTAACATCTTGACATTAGTTATAGTAATAGCTATTTCTTCCTCTATGTTAATATTGGGGAGTGTTACTAAGATGACAATTAGTTAACATCTTGATATTAACTATAGTAGGATTCATCTTCTTTAATATTCTTCCTTGAGTATTAATTAATTCCTATTCATATTTCATATTAATATTTTGAACATTACTTAAAGGATCAACTAGTTTTGTTTCATATATTAATTATTACTAGAATCGGTCGATTAATACGCTTGTTATTAATTCGGTCCTTTCGCGGTAGTAAACTTGGGTTATTAATGCATGCGTTTCATGGTTAATAAACCAAGGGGAATTAATTATATTGATTAAACCAATAAACCGCTTGTGTTGAGGTTATCAATCTCAATCGTTTTCATCTTGATTTTATTGCTACTATCGAGTGAATATACGGCGCGTGTTCTATATTAACTCGGTAGTAAGTTTTATTAATGAACGCGTCTCGTTATTAATAACTACCCTCGATGAATTGGATATACTCCTCGATTGAGTATTCGAGAGGAAGATAGTTAAAGATATAACCGGGATCGACGACCATTTCATTAAGTGGATAAAAGCAAAGCCAAGTCTCCTTCTCATTAATTAAACCACATAACTCGTTCATCTTCGTATTTAATTAAATTAAATCACTCAAACCTAAACCCCCCCTTTTGTTACTAGTTAATTAAAAAGAGAAATATTCCTTTCCCTGTGGATACGAACCTTACTTCATTATACTACGTATAATTGTTGTATTGTATTATTATTTTGAGTGCACACCGCGACAAAGTGCACGTCAGCAACCATCAAGAGGAAGGTATTGATTACACTGAGACGTTTGCTCCAGTCGCTAAAATGGTTACGGTCAGGACATTTTTAGCGGTTGCAGCAGCTAAAAATTGGGAATTGCATCAAATGGATGTCCACAATGCATTTCTTCACGGTGATTTGAACGAGGAAGTTTACATGAAGCCTCCTCCCGGATTTTATCCTACTCGGCCCGGGGTTGTCTGTCGGCTGAAGAAATCTCTATATGGGTTGCGGTAGGCCCCCAGGTGTTGGTTTGCTAAGCTAGCTGCGTCTCTACGTGCTTATGGATTTTTCCAGTCTTATTTAGATTATTCTCTATTTATTTTTCGCCGAGGCGATATTTGTTTGAATATCCTTATTTATGTGGATGATCTGATTATTGCTGGAAATAATTCTAAAGCCCTAAATGATTTTAAACAATATCTCAGTACATGTTTTCACATGAAGGATTTGGGTGTGCTTAAATATTTTCTCGGCATCGAAGTGGCGCGCAATTCTGAGGGCATTTCTTTATGTCAACGAAAATATGCACTGGATATTATATCTGAAACTGGTCTACTAGGTGCCAAACCTGCTGCATTTCCAATAGAGAAAAATCACACATTAGCTTTGGCTACGGGACAGTTGCTCACTGCTCCGGAGTCCTATAGGCGTCTTATTGGTCGCCTAATTTATCTCTCTTTTACACGCCCGGATTTGGCGTATGCAGTTCATATTCTTTCTCAATTCATGCAGGCACCTCGTCAACAGCACTGGGATGCCGCACTTCGAGTTGTTCGTTACTTAAAAGGGACCCCAGGACAAGGTATTCTCTTAAGTTCTTCTTGTGATCTGACTTTAACAGGATGGTGTGACTCTGACTGGGCTAGTTGCCCACTTACTCGTCGCTCTCTCACTGGATGGGTGGTGTTTCTTGGTGATTCACCTATCTCTTGGAAAACCAAGAAACAACACATCGTGTCTCGCTCCTCTGCGGAGGCAGAGTATCGTTCCATGGCGGCTCTTACAGCAGAATTAAAATGGCTTAAAGGTCTGCTTCTTAGCCTCGGTGTCCCACATCCTCGCGCTATGTCTCTATTCTGCAATAGCAAATCTGCACTTCATATTGCCCAGAATCCAGTTTTTCATGAGCGTACGAAACATATTGAGGTTGATTGCCATTATGTTCGTGATGCTGTTCAGGAAGGCCTGATTATTACACACCACGTTTCGACTACCGATCAACTAGCTGATATTTTTACCAAAGCTCTGGGAAAGCAGCAATTTTTGTTTCTCCTTCGCAAGTTGGGCATTTATAACCCGCATGCTCCAACTTGAGGGGGGGTGTTGGGAAGTCGGGACTGGCCGTACATATTAATTAATCTTATTCCTTGTAATTAGCTTTTGGGCTGCGGCCACTTTACCATAGATAGGGCTTTGTATCTATTATGCCTTGTATAAATACACTCATACGTATCAATGAAGGAGGAAGAAGAGATTGATTCCAAAATAGCCAATCGTAACACTAAATATTTAAGATAATCAGCGAGCATAGAAAATTTTGAGGGAGGCATTATATTTGCTCTCGTGAGAAAGTACAAAAAAGACTAATTAGAAAATGGTGTTTCTCTTTGCTTAATTTACTTGCTGTCTTCACAAATATCTGGTAAATCTCACTTATTCACACTATTCAGTATAAGAGCATTTAATATAAATGACTAATTAGAAATTTTCTGTTTGCATTTTCTTACTTGCTCAGTTCATGTTTCTTGGACAATTAATATAGCCATTTTGCATTTTCTGTTACATTTTTAGGTGAGATGATATGAGGAGATGTACCGGAAATGTGATTATGTTATACTTTTTTTTACTTCTTGGTGATAGAGGATGATATTGTACAATGTAATTATACATTATAGAATCTGTAGAGGGTGATAGAGGTGTTTTTGAAATCCTAAAATTTATTACCCAAATTAATTTGTATATACTACGTACATTATATGGAAAATAATATTTTAATAAATCCAAAGGGTTGCGAATCAATAGTCCTCTTTAGATGATCCTCCAGTGTTAAGATCAATTTGAAGAAGGCTAGATATATGAAATCCTCAACTTTTCTTGGCTCTGCCTATTGATATATATATTAAATTAACATTAAGATTTCAGCATATAATTCTATTGAAAACTACTATGTATCTGGTATGTCCATTTTATTGTTAGTGCCATAATCTATATGTAATTAAGAGAGTTAAGTATCTCGCCTAATCCCTTAAGGACTTTTGCTTAACTTCACTCGAAGTTTGTTCGCCGAGTTAATTCTTTTACTTCATCCTCATCTCCGACTTTCTCCACAAGATTTCGCAAACTGGCATGTACAGGAGGAACCGCTCCCTCAATTATGCAAACCTAGCTTTCTGTCCGTCCAGTCCGATTCTCACTCTTTGGTATACATATATACTTTGTTCAAGACTTGGAGGTCCAATTTGCTTGTAAGTATTTTAATAATTTTTCTTTGAATCCATTATTCCATCGGTTAATCTGATGTCATAGGATTGTTCTGGGTTTTTCATCTCTAAAAGTGATCAAAATTAGTGAGTGTATTAAGCCATATGTGTGATATTATTGAAGACCAGTATGCACATTTTATCATCTTAAACTTTGGATTTTATTTTGTATTAAAATATTTGAAATTTTATTTCATTTTGGTACCACATCAATAATATTAATATTTTTCATACAATATTGAGTTTGATATTGCGTACAAATTGATATATTCATTAGTTTTTCCTCTTGATAATCACCCCTTGAAGACCAGTACGGTGGTGGGATTCCACCCTGCATTCGTAATTAATTGATAGAGATGAAACATTTATGTCCAATTTAACATTTTAACCTCCAAATCAATTACTCTGATCTTTTGTAATTTCTTTATAATATTTGTTGATTTTGACCTTACAACAATTGGTGCTCTTCATTTCTTTAGTTTTCGTACTTCTATTTAGCTTATATTGGTATATTACTAAGTCGGTTTAGTGTACAAGCACTGGAGTGGAATGCACTCCCAAAGAAAATGATACAAAAAAGTAGCAAATACTTCAAATAAACTAGGGGAAATCTGTGTATATATTCTTGTACATCTTAAGCAAAAGTTCGCTTAGAAACTTTGACTATGTGTTGGTATATCCAATGGGTAGTTATTTTGGAAGTATGACCTCTCATGTGAGCTATGGAAGCTATGACATTGACACTATGTTGAATATGAGTTATGTATAGTTTAAAAAGAGATGTTTAGTTTTTAGTATTTTAGGTGAACTTATTGTTTTTCTTAAATGCCTTCAAGATGGTTTTAATAGAGGAGAATATGATTGTAGGCGATCATCCTCAGATTTAATCTCCCATGTTCTCAGCTTTAATTTTGTTTGTTTTCATCTTGCTATAAATATGTATTGGGTTGCACCCGTTGTAGTCCATAAACCATGATGTATGTATGTTTTCCATGTTTCCAATATAAACATTTGGTGATTCTGGACACACAAGTAGTTGGTTCATTTTATTTATTTAGTTTTAATATTTTTCTTTTGAGCTAGTTTTGGCAAAATATCAAGTAAGTTAATGCCCAAGCACTTGAATGAAATTCATTCCAAAATAAATGATACAAAGAGTAGCAAACATTTCAAATAAATCAGGTGATATTTATGTATTTTTTCTTTGTATTTGCTAAACAAAAAGTTAATGTATTTTCTATACCCTAAAAACTTCTACTATGTGTTGAGCTACTGAAACTATGACATGCACCTTATGTCATGCAAGGCCACTGCAAGGGTAACATTGCAAAATGGTTAAGGGCCATGTCAATTTTTTAAGTCTCTTTCAACTTCAATAAAAATAAAAATGCTTTTCTAGCTTGCTGGTCATGCTTGCTTTTACTTCATTAGAATTTTTTTCTTTTTCAGATTTTTCTATAGAGGTTTAATGATATTTTTACTTCAATATGTAGAAGAATAGTTAGCTGGTCTGATTTATTCACTTTCTAATCGGATTTTAGACTTTAGCTTATTCTCACGAGTGTCTTACCTCAATAGTTCTCAATGGCTACGAGTTTTTACTTGAGGTTCATCTGGTATAGTTTAATTTTTTCCCTTTAGACTCGCAGCTGTCTTCCCGAGTTGTTACTTGAGCTTCATCTTTTTGCATTGAGCCACATGTGATTTTTTGTATTGATTATTAATTAGAGATGTAAATGGTTTTAAGGTCTTAACGAGAATGGTTGTAGCACTATACTCTGTAGATATTACTTTGTTATCCTATTATATGTAATAATTAGAACTAAAACGATTCATGAATTGTCATGAAATGTTTTCTAAATGGAACCTCATGTTGCTTGTCTTTTTAATTGGGTTTGTCATTCTTATGTAATGATGATATTTTGAAATTGAACATTGCTCCATAAGCTCTATAATAGTTATAGGGAGTTATGTCTTGCTGCTCTCTGACGTTTTGAATTGATTATCTATATTTTAATATAAAAAAGATTATTATAGTGATTTATATAACTAATTTCAGAAAAATATTTAAAAAAGAAGTCTAGAGACCCACCACAATTATTACCAACAATTGCTCCATCCACAATCAAAGTTTAATTGGAGTGGTGCTAAGTAATCCATCGTCGAAACTCTTACATCGGAGAAAAGATAGCCAAGAGGTCGTTTATTCAATTGAACCACGTATACTACCTAATTAAATCAATATATGTTTTTTTTTGCATAATTCATGTTCAATTTGGTGTTTTTCATCTCAAGGTCTCCCACTCAATAATGGTTTTCATCTGCTTTTTCACCCTAAAAAGTCTGAATGCCACAAAATTTCATTTACATCTAATCAAGAGGCTCTCTCTATGTATCAACTACATATGTATAGCTACTTGTTGCATATGTCATTTTGGATAAAATGCATAGCTCATCTTTCTTTATTTTTTAAATAGCATAAATAAAAAAATTGTAAGTGCTAAAAGTTCCAAGAAAACATATTGAGTTATTCTTTTTTGAGTTTGTACTTAATCTGGATGGACTAAAGGCAAATAATTATATTTGGAATGAGGTATTTGCCTAATATATGTTTGTTTATTTGGATGTGCATATTAAATTTATTTTCATTTTGAAAAAGTTATTAAAGTGACAACAAGCAGAGACACCGTAATATTTTAGTAAAATGGATCATTTTCCTCTTCTTTTCAACCTAAAAGTGTGAATGACGTTCAAATTTTATTTAGATCTAATTAAGAGGCTTTCTTTGTGTATCAACTACACATATAACAACCTTGTATTATTTATTGATAAATTTTTAAAATCAGTAATACACTTTGATTAAGTATTTTAAAGCACAAATGCACTATTGATCTCCTTTTATTCTTAGTAAGTATTAATAGGAAAACGCTAAGTTACTATTTTTTGTTGGTGATATGGAACCCTGATTTAGTTAATTAACATTTACAAATACAAGCATACAAATTCATATTTCCAAATTGAGACATTGTCATATACTACGTACAATTTTATAGTATCAAATCATGTGATATTTCTAAAATTTGTAAATGTTCTTCTATGTATGTTGGCTTATTATTATAAAGTGTAAATTAATCAAATTAAAATATTTTTATTTTAAGCTTTATATCTTTATTTTAATGTGTTCATGTCATATACGTATCTTAAGTAAAAAAAGGATGACACCCCATCCCTGAGGGCCCCCCAACACCGACCGGACGGCACGATGGGAGGATGTAAAATGGACTATAATCACAATCTGACAGATAGAGAGTGGGGCTCTTTCCCCGGTACGTGCAGAAGCCCTATGCATTTTTCAGCATAGTAACCCCTCATCGCAGTTGCCGGGATTCGAACCCGAGACCTAACCCTTGTGGCACTCCCTTGCTACCAGTTGAGCTACGCCCACCAGTATATACGTATCTTAGGTGTATATAACAAACGTGGTGGGTTGCTTCAAAATCTAATGCATCCCAATTTAAGGAAATCGGAGTTATGGTTAGATTTCACTTTAAACTTTTTATTTCTGATTGCCAAATAAGTTTCTTGGTTACAAATGATAATTTGTGAAAATTCAAGGTCCATGTGAATTAGTATTTGAAACATTATGAACCTCAAATGCAAAATTCAAATTTGATGTAAACGTCAATTATTTTGTATGAATATGGTCTTTTACCGTATTAATTTGACCACTTATGATTCCTATGTAGCAAATGTGATATGCCATTATATATTTGACCACCTGTGATCCCTATGTTGCAAATGTGATGTACCATTAATTTATATAAATGCACTTGGCCATCATTATGATCCTTATAATTCAAATATGATATGTTATATATGTGACATATGTCCATGATTGATTTTGTAAAGCAAAAATTTATGATGTCAAAACACCAATCGAATACTAAAAATGGTGTCAAAATTTACAATTCTTGAATTCAATCTTTTAATGTGGTTTAATTTGTCCAATTTGCCATGTAGCTAAGGTGAGTGATAAGTTCATATTTCGACACGCATTTGATGCATGTTGGGATCAACTTTTGATGGTTTTCCAAACTTTAAGGTGTCACAAGTCTCAATTTTAGCTCAAGTTATGTTTATCGGGCATAGGTTCGAGTTTTGTATTGTTTTGGAGTCAAAATCAGGGAATTTGAGCCCGGCACCGGCATTTGACAAGCAATCGGGACAAGTAAAGATGCATTCGAGAGATAATAGAGAGATTTAGAGGTCACCAGGAAGTTCACGATGAAGATTTGATGGCAAAAGAGCTCTAGAATTGGCTACAGGATCAAAAGAAGACGAATAGAGCTTGAAAACAGCGATCAGGATGATCTTCTGTCAATCGTTCAAGCATATCGTTTTGTAGAAACATCCAAAGGACACGATTGATGTTCCATATGAAAGCTAACTTCAAGGGCTACAAATCATACGCAGACACCATGACGAGAATCTGAGAGGAGCAAGGTGAAAACAGACAAGGATGTCAGATGATCGTTGTTGCGATTTCAGAATACAACCTTCCACTATTTTATTCATATCTTTTGATTGGATGATTCAAATCCAGTTTTTCAAGTTGTGGTAGATAGATGACTTCATTATCTACAACTTTCACGAAGGAAGAATTGTCAAATTCGGACGCGAAAAGGCCAGGCATGGTCGTGCATGGGAGATAGGCACGCCGTGCCTGAAGAAGAAACAGGTACCTAGCTACTGTAGGGAGGCACAGTCGTGCCTGCCCGAAACACGCGATTTTACTCCGGAAGCACGGTCTCAGGCACGGTCGTGCCTGGCACTGTGCCTGCCTCCGGAAATCCCAGTTTGAGCCGGATTTTGCCCGTTTTCTATAAATAAGACCCCCATACTCCTATTTTTGGGTTACAAACTTCATAGAGAAGCCTAGGTACGAGTTTCTACCTGTTTTTACGCGTTCTTCTTCACGACCCTAGGATTATTTGTAAGTTTCATCTTTTTAATTAATGACAATTAATTCTTCTCATCCCAATTCTATTGATTCTTCAATTATGAATTGTGAATAGTTTAAATTAGGGATTTGAGATTGCTGAAGGGGTTATTTATGATGTATGGCTAGTTTCTTGATGATTTAACTTGCATGAATCTTTATTTAATTTGTGTATGAATGATTTAATTGATATCTCTTGTAACCTAGAATGGCCGCTAGATTTACAATTGCTAGATCTAATTTATTCTAGGACACCTTCACACACACTTAATTGTTCGCTAAGAGATTAGTAGCGATTAAGGGGCCGTAAACTCGCTCGTCTTGACAATAATTTAGGAACCTGTCGCATGATAGATTAGCCTGGTCGCCTAAATTATTGTACTCTACGCCGCGAGAGTGGTAAGAACTTAGTTATGATTAGCTAGGCGCAATTAAATCCATTTCATGTAATTAATTTTGATCTGCCAGAAATCTGGTTACCCCGGAATCAATCCATGTTTCCTTTGTCGTTAATTAAGAAGAAACCAATCTATTTTATTCGCTCATTCGCATTAGTTTAATTCTTAAACCAATCAATCTCGCACGACGCATTTATTTCATTTAGATTTAATCGCTGAATTTAATTAATTATTGATTCCCTTTTCCTGTTATTGATACTCGTACTTACACCAATATTCTACAATCTATTTTTTGTGCGAGAAAACTCACATTAGTGAATGACCTCAATTTCAAAATTTTGGAGGTTTAATGCACCCAAAACAACATGATATAGAAATTCAACTCATTATTAGTCTCTTGTGATTTAAAAACTGCTCAAATCCCTGTTTTATGATTATTCATGTCTAAAACACCTTTTGTGAATAAATTAAACAACTTTAAAACCATTTTTCGTAATATTATGATTGAAAATGCAGGTAAATTTTTCAAAATCTCTAAATCATACAGAAATGTTGATCATTTTTCTTTTATTTGACAATTAATTTTGTTTATACAAGGGATTTCGTACATGATTAATAACACAGGAGAGTTTGATACATGTTCTAAATCACATGAAGCTAATGCGCCAAATTTCTATATCACAAGAAAGTTTGGTGCATTAAACTCAAATTTTGGGTTGACTCGCTTCACATGGTAGTTTACCTACACAACATTCTACCAACCAAAATTATGCCCTTCCGCTCTCCTTTCTTTAGCTCTTTACAATCATCAACCTACATATAGACACCTATCTATCTTTGATTGCTTCTACTACCCAAACCTCACCACCACACCCCATAAAATGGCTCCTGAATCAACTCGTTGTGTCTTTCTCGATTTCCCACCTTCATCATAGATATCATTATCTGGAGTTAGTTACTAGCAAAATCATTTTCTCCCACCATGTCACCTTTGATGAATCTGTATTCCCTTTTACCCATCGATTACCACCAACCCCACCTCATATGATATTTTAACCCCTAACACCCTTACTTAGATATCTTAGCTTATATCAATGTAATTCTATCCCCAATACCTCTAACCCTTTCTTTACCCAAAATATCTCCCCCACCTTCTCCCTTTGTTCCACCACACAGTCGCCTTAATATGTCACCCAAACCCCCCAAACCGCCTCCTCCGGGACCAAATCAATTCATGGGCACTCGTGTTTCCCACATGATTTTTAAACCCAAACCCGTGTTTGACCTCAATATTCAAACTATTTCACCTCTCCCTCGCTCTCATCTTCCTGTCCTTCAGGACCTTAACTGAATGATGTCATGCGAGATGAGTATATTGCTTTATTGAAAACTCGGACGTGGGACTTGGCTCCATGCCCCATGGTGGATGCTTGTGGTATTCACTCTACATAGCTCTTTCGGCATAAATTTCATTCTAATGGGTCTCTATGATCATACAAGGCCAGATTAGTCACCAATGACAAATTTCGACATAAACCTTCTACCATTTGCGCTATTTTTGGCCTATCAGCTAATTGAATGTCAAGAAGTCCTCTCCATGACGATCTATTGGGACAGTCTATGTGAACTAATCCCCTATTTTTGTTGATATCATAAAACTCAATTGTATATGCTGTTTGCGCAAATATCTTTATGGTCTCAAGCAAGTCCATAGGGCAAGATTCCAATGATTTGATACCTTCATTACTCGTTGAGGGTTTTAAGGCATTACATGTGACACTTTCATGTTCTTCTAACATCATCTTCTAATGTGTTACTACACCATTTTGAATTCGACTTTACGATATATTGGACTTGCATTCTATATTAAAATCATTAATTTATGGCCTCATTAGTCCAAAAATTATGAAAGAATGAGAGTATAACACCAAACGATTCTATGTTTAATATAGTGGACACATTAATATTATGAAAATGAGGTGCAAAATCTAATAACAGACAAAAAACAAGGTGAAAAGTTGAAACAATAATACACAAATTAGTTTTCTAATGAGTATGGTACTCGATATAATTTAGACATATAAAGCAAACAAAATAACTAATGTATTGGAATTAGTTGGAACATTTAGGCTATGTTTGCTATTGCTTAACTTTTTAAAAAGTGATTTTGTATAGTGATTTTTGGAAAAGTGATTTGTAGTAAAAGTAGATAGTGTTTGTAAGCAGAAATGATTTTAATTAGAAGGTAAAAGTTGAAGTGTTTGATAAAAAAGTGATTTGTGATATAATATTTTGATAAATTACCAAAGTATCCTTGTAAAATTGAAGAGGCATAGCAGAACGCAAACCAATCCATGACCTCCTTTCTCTCCGCCCTAATTTGTGGATTGTGATGCTGCTCACCATGCCATGGAATTACAAAGCAGCTAAAAAATGAAAGAAAGATGACGTGCACTTGTCGTGAGGTGCACTCAAAATAAATACAATACGACACTAATACGTAGTATAGCGAAGTAAGGTTCGTATCCACAGGGAAAGGAATATTTCTCTTTTTAATTAACTAGTAACAAAGGGGGGGTTTTAGATTTGATTTGATTTAATTAGCACTAAGATGAATGACTTAAATGAGTTTAATTAATGAGAAGAAGACTTGGCTTTGCTTTTATCCACTTAATGAAATGTTCGTCGATCCCGGTTATATCTTTAACTATCTTCCTCTCGAATACTCAATCGAGGAGTATATCCAGTTCATCGAGGGTAGTTATTAATAACGAGAAGCGTTCATTAATAAAACTTACTATCGAGTCAATATAGAACAAGCGTCGTATATTAACTTGATAGTAGCAATAAACTTAAGATGAAAACGATTGAGATTGATAACCTCAACACAAGCGGTTTGTTGGTTAATCAATGTAATTAATTCCCCTTAGATTATTGACCATGAGATGCATGCATTAATAATCCAAGTTTACTACCGTGAAAGGACCGAATTAATAACAAGCGTATTAATCGACCGATTCTAGTATTAATTAATATATGAAACAAAACTAGTTGATCCTTTAAGTAATGTTCAAAATATTAATATGAAATATCAATAAGAATTAATTAATACTCAAGAAAGAATATTAAAGAAGATGAATCCTACTATAGTTAATATCAAGATATTAACTAATTGTCATCTTAGTAACACTCCCCGATATTAACGTAGAGGAAGAAATAACTATTACTATAACTAATGTCAAGATGTTAACTAATTGTCATCTTAGTAACACTCCCCAACATTGATATAGAAATAGTATTTAAAGAAAGAATTAATATTCAAGGAAGAAGATTAAAGAAAATAACTCACAACTTACAAATTCATTAAGCTTCAAAGGAGCAAAACCAAGATGGAAGAGTTTAGCTCCTCATTTGGAGACTAAACATGCTATAAAAATATAAAAGAAATACTATTATAAACTGAGCTTAAGAGTATGGAAGAAGGGATGATTAAAAGTGAAGGAAAATGGGAGTATTTATAGGTGTTTTGAAGGTGCTGCACCGGATACCCGGCCGGGTATTTGAGATACCCGACCGGGTATTTGTCAAAATCAAATATTTTGCCCACGATTTTGTGTTTTCTGCACGTCTTTTTGTCCGGGTCACTTCATACCCGACCGGGTAAAGGCTATACCCGACCGGGTAAGTCACCAAATCACATTTCTTGCATGATTTCTTGTTCCCTTGCACTTTCCTTTGATCTTGTAAGATCCCTTCCATGATCCTTTGTTGATTCTTGATTGTTTCTTGCTCAAGATGATTCTAAATTTACTAAATTACAACAAACTAGAAAAATAAAATGATTGCACCTTAAATGTGCAATTACCACAACAACACACCATAAAAAGTAATTAAAAGTAAAAATATAAACACTCAAAAATCAATGCAATCAACTCCCCCACACTTAGTCTTTTACTTGTCCTCGAGTAAAATCCATAAAGTTCTTCACCATCCAAAGTGTGTCAACGAGATAAAAAGAAAAACAGAAGTGTTTTCTTTTTCAGTTTAAATTCATCCGCACTATAGAAAGTTATTGCTTCTCCCTCCACCTGCTTGCTATGGTAAAAATGAACTCCTGCAAAACTAATTTCTTCTCTCATTTCTCTCCTTTTGCCTAGGAGCCTTTTCAGGTTTTCATCCTAGCCTCTCATTTTTTTTACTCACTTTTTTTTTGCTAATGTTGCTTAGGTTGCCCGTTTGGGTTTTCAACCTAACTAGCATTTCTTCTATTTTTTTATTTAATTTTTTTTTGTGAAGAAAATAATGCAAGTTACAAGGTTGAAAAAATAATTGTGTACGAATGAGTGACTCCCCCTCACTTAGCTCGGAGCACTGTCCCTAGTGCTCGTTATCGCCATCACTTTTTTTTGAAGATATAAAGTTGTGGATTGGGAGAGGGGTGGTTGCTTCCAAGAGTTTGTGGATTAGAGGGTATGTGGAGCAAGAGGACAGTGATGAGAACAAGATTATGATTTTTTTTGTGGGGTTTGGTGGAGGATTTGGATAGATTTTGAAGAAAGAGGGATATGGTTAGGAGGTTTGGGGTAATTGAATTGGGTTCGAATTTGGAAAAGACGAATGAGGTGATTTTTTTTAAAAGTGCAAAAATAAAATGAAATAAGTAAAATGTACCTTGCATGGGTTGCCTCCCAAGAAGCGCTTTATTTAACGTCGTGGCACGACGCTGTCATTGTGTTCAGTCATTCAAACTTGGATCGTGATAGTTTATCTTCTTCACACTTTCACTCCTAGGACTTCCATAGGAATGCTTAATTTCTTGACTCTTCACTTTGAAAATCTTTCCAGGATCAAATATCCAGATTTTCATTGATTCATGTGGTGGGAGTGAGGGAAAGAAATTATCGTTAAACATGGTTAACGGAAAATGTTTTGATCCCTCAATTTTGCTGAAGATTTCAAAAATGTCATTATCCTTGTCAATTTTATGAGTTTCCCTCAAAGTTTTTAGAATTGTTGGGGGTACCTCAAAGGATGACAAGGATAGATATTTGACCTTGAAACTCGGTTCATCCTCTTCTTTGATTAGCTGGAGCTCCGCGTCTCTCTCTTCTTCTACTTCTTCTGGATTTTGGATCTCCTTTTGCATTTCCTTCTCATTTGTCAATGTGATTGCAAAAGTTTGCTGTTTAGGATCACATTCTATTTGAGAGGGAAGTTTTTCCGAATCCCTTGCTTCAAGCCTACTTACGGCTTCGGCTATTTGAATCATTTGAGTTTCCAAGTTTGAAATGCTAGACTTGGTCTCATTTTGGAATTGCACCATGTTGTTTTGCATGGTGGTCATATTGGTAGCAATAGCCCAGACCATATCCTCTGTAGACATGTTAGAGTTGGAGAACGGGTCATACCTCATGTGAGGTGCATCCCTTTCGTAACCAACATCATCAATTTGTTCAAGGTATTCATCTTGGAACTTTGGGCAGAAATCCGTAAAATGCCTGTGAGACATGCAAATGTTGCATGTCTTGGCATCTTGAGCTTTCGAGTTTAAGATAAATCCCTTTATTAGAGAAGTCAAGAAGGAAATTTGACTCTCTAAGGATGATATGTTGGCATCCATATACTCATAACTCATGTAAGCTCAGAAAATAGAAGAGTAAGATTTTTTTTTTAATTTTTTTTTGTTTTTGATTTTTATGAGATAAAATAAAAAGAAAAATAATTGCCTTTCCCCGGCAACGGCGCCAAATTTGACGTGCACTTGTCGTGAGGTGCACTCAAAATAAATACAATACGACACTAATACGTAGTATAGCGAAGTAAGGTTCGTATCCACAGGGAAAGGAATATTTCTCTTTTTAATTAACTAGTAACAAAGGGGGGTTTTTAGATTTGATTTGATTTAATTAGCACTAAGATGAATGACTTAAATGAGTTTAATTAATGAGAAGAAGACTTGGCTTTGCTTTTATCCACTTAATGAAATGTTCGTCGATCCCGGTTATATCTTTAACTATCTTCCTCTCGAATACTCAATCGAGGAGTATATCCAGTTCATCGAGGGTAGTTATTAATAACGAGAAGCGTTCATTAATAAAACTTACTATCGAGTCAATATAGAACAAGCGTCGTCGTATATTAACTTGATAGTAGCAATAAACTTAAGATGAAAACGATTGAGATTGATAACCTCAACACAAGCGGTTTGTTGGTTAATCAATGTAATTAATTCCCCTTAGATTATTGACCATGAGATGCATGCATTAATAATCCAAGTTTACTACCGTGAAAGGACCGAATTAATAACAAGCGTATTAATCGACCGATTCTAGTATTAATTAATATATGAAACAAAACTAGTTGATCCTTTAAGTAATGTTCAAAATATTAATATGAAATATCAATAAGAATTAATTAATACTCAAGAAAGAATATTAAAGAAGATGAATCCTATTATAGTTAATATCAAGATGTTAACTAATTGTCATCTTAGTAACACTCCCCGATATTAACGTAGAGGAAGAAATAACTATTACTATAACTAATGTCAAGATGTTAACTAATTGTCATCTTAGTAACACTCCCCAACATTGATATAGAAATAGTATTTAAAGAAAGAATTAATATTCAAGGAAGAAGATTAAAGAAAATAACTCACAACTTACAAATTCATTAAGCTTCAAAGGAGCAAAACCAAGATGGAAGAGTTTAGCTCCTCATTTGGAGACTAAACATGCTATAAAAATATAAAATAAATACTATTATAAACTGAGCTTAAGAGTATGGAAGAAGGGATGATTAAAAGTGAAGGAAAATGGGACTATTTATAGGTGTTTTGAAGGTGCTGCACCGGATACCCGGCCGGGTATTTGAGATACCCGACCGGGTATTTGTCAAAATCAAATATTTTGCCCACGATTTTGTGTTTTCTGCACGTCTTTTTGTCCGGGTCACTTCATACCCGACCGGGTAAAGGCTATACCCGACCGGGTAAGTCACCAAATCACATTTCTTGCATGATTTCTTGTTCCCTTGCACTTTCCTTTGATCTTGTAAGATCCCTTCCATGATCCTTTGTTGATTCTTGATTGTTTCTTGCTCAAGATGATTCTAAATTTACTAAATTACAACAAACTAGAAAAATAAAATGATTGCACCTTAAATGTGCAATTACCACAACAACACACCATAAAAAGTAATTAAAAGTAAAAATATAAACACTCAAAAATCAATGCAATCAAAAGAGCCGATCGGAAAAATGATAAATCCCACCCAATCAAAGCAAGAGGAACATGGGAGTAAGAATACCCAACAAAAAAACAGGGGACAATTCGTATGGTTAATTATGTTCTTGAATTATTTATGATTTTGTTTGGCTTTGAAGCCTGTTCTATTGTTCTTGAATCATGTTTGGATGTTGTCGACTTCCGTTTCCGGAAGAAGGTTGCTGCGCAGAAAGGAGCTTCCTGCAGAGCGTTGGGGGAGACGACATGTGCTGTGGGGCAGAGGGCACTTTTGGACTAATTAATACTTTTAGTATTAGAATAACCCTAAAAGTTGAACTTATTTACTATAAAGCCAAGAAGCAGGTAAAAGCATCTACTTACATGCTTCTGCTTTTGACTCAAATCAGCTTAAATTTAATTAGAAGTTTCTCTTTACAAACCCCCATTTTAGCTTTTACCTTTCAAAATAGCTGAGAAATGCTTTTAAAAGCAATAGCAAACACAGCCTTAGACTGATAGTATAATTTGTATGTATCTTATACTATATGACGTTGATTTATTTATTATAAATTATTTTATTAAGATATTGTTTTGCATTTTCACAAATATTCAAATTGCAATTTTCATAATTTGTACTACTGCATAATTAAATATATTATTTGTAAAGAAGTGTGTTGAAAAACTGGAAGTTCAATTTTTTATTCTAATGGATGTTTGGAATTGATTATGTTTCTACTTTTTAAAATAAGAAGTAGAATCACAATCAGTTTTTCAGCAGTTGATCTCCGTTTTAAAAAAACAATCTTCTACGAGCAATTTAGAGCATTCAAGAGTATTTCTGCACTAGCTTTCACTAAAAAAAGCCCTAATAAAAGGCCCTCTAAAATTTTAGAAGATATTTTGACAATCAACAAAAAGAATTATACCAATTACTCGATTCTCGATTTGTTTTGTCCAATGTGTATATCACTTTTTTGTAGTATCCTTTATTGTTGAGGTTAAGAGAGTGTTTGCAACTGTTTAAAAAAATCATTTATCGGCTTTTGGCTTAAAAATGTTAAAATTAGTGTTTTCAAGTAACAACTTCTACTTTAAACGCGCTTCTCGGATTTTGGCTTAAAAGTGCTTTTTACCTTTTCTATTATACGAAAAACACTTATTTTTAAGGATGACAATTGGGGTGGGGACCCGTGGGGAACCGCCCCGCGGGGGAAGGATGGGGTGGGGTTTGGGGTGGGACGGGGGCGGGGGATGAGTGAGATATTTTTACCCCGCTAAAATATGGGGTGGGGGACGAGGATTGCTTCACCCGCCCCGTCCCCGTTTTACATATATAGTCAAACACACACACACACACATAAATAATGTATAAAGATATTTAATTAAATTATATCTTGTATATAAGAAAGACATACATGTACATATACACCTTTTTTTGGTCATGGTTAATGAATTAATACATATTATATATATTATAATAATAAGTAATGACTGAAAATATTTATCATAAATGTAATATGAGTTTTAAAACTGAGAAAGTGAGTAAGTAAATAGAACACACACACATATTATGCATATAATATATATAAACACCCAAACTTTCATATGTAAAAAACCCCAAACTTTATATAAACTGGTAAATCCTATTTTATTAGTGCTAATAAAGAACATAGGGGAATAATCACTACATCTAGGTTCCAACAAAATGAAAGTGGTCATGTATCATTTGTTTCAAAATATAAATTTATGATGTTAATTGCATAATTTAAATTAGCAAATTCAAAACGTTGCAATTATATAGTGTGAGGGATAGTAATATTTATTTTACAATGGAAGTTTAGAATGTTAATTGTATCTTCATGAATGCTAAAATATTTTAAATTATGAAATTAACATAAAAATTTAACATTTTTGAAAAAATAATGTATGACCATGGTGCTAAAATAACTTTTTATATAAAGTTTGAGTATTTAAATTACATATGCAAGTTTGGGGTGCTTACCTCACACCCCTTCAAAGTTTGAGATATTTTATTTATTTTCCCCTATATATAAAATATAATTAATTGTATTATAATTGATGAGAAACATGGAAGAACATGTTTACTTATATTTAACTTTTATGGTCTTCACGTAACTTATTCAAACCGAAGAATTATTAAAAATTGGCGGTAATAAATTTTATCAAACACAATATTTTCTGCTAGTTTAACTCTGTCACTACTATACACAAACATATACTACCTTCGTTCCACAGTTATGTCCCTAGTTGCACTTTTGGGTCAAAATTTATAAACTTTGACTGTTAATTATTCATAATTTACACTACTATATCATACAAAATTAATTTTATATACTTATTTGGAATGTGTATTATTCAAATATTAATTTATATTAGATTTTATAAGAAGATTTTGAGATATTTAGTGTCAATCGTCCACCTTGAATAACGCAAAAGTCAAACTGTTAACTTAATTGAGAGACGAAGGAAGTATGATGGATTAAAAAATACGTAAAAGTCAAATTGTTAACTTAATTGAGGGACATAGGGAGTACAATGAATTAAAAAATATGTAAATATGATAAATAAAATGTATATGAGGGCACCCGTGGGGGACAATGGAGTGGGGCGGAGTCGGGTCTATAAGTAACAGTGGACGGAGCGGGGATGAGGAGAACTTTTTAGATATGGGACGGGGATGGGGGAGTGAACCCCCGCCCCAAACTCGCCCCATTGTCATCCCTATATACTTTATCAAATATCATCAACGTTTACTTTTCAAAATTAATTTTTTTCTATCACTACCAACTTTTACAACTAATAATGTTTTCCAAAATAATTTCCAAAAGATTTTTTAAGCAAAATAGTTGCAAACTTCCTGCAAATCGCAAGTCAGCTCCGCTTCTATCAGCGAGCCATATTACGCCGAGCCACACCTCTGTGGGGTTTACCGGCAATAGCCAGTAACCTTGCACAAATTTGCATTTGGCATGAATTTCAGTGTCATTTTGGCCCAAATCCCAAAACGCTCGTGGGAACTGTGAAGGGTGTGCAAATCCAACTCCAGTCAGATTTTAACCCTGAATCTGACTCTGGTTCAGTTTTATTTATAGAGAAAGAAAAATAGTTCAAAGGCCAGCCGGGATTCGTAGTTCAATTTCGCTCTCTGATATTAGCCTTTCTTAATTTTTATGTAGACGATGAACAGTTTCTTCAACCTTCTGTTGAGTTATACAACCTTTGATTGAGTGATGGATGTAGACTAAACAAAAATATAGAGTAAAAGAGGGGTCTTTAGGTTTTCTAGCACTAGTTTGGCTATCATTATTTCTTCTATTCTGGGGGGTTCTTGTTTTCTTGTTGGTCATTTCTGGTATTTGATGGGTTCTGAGGTAGATGAACTAGAATTAGTAGTTTTTGTTGAAGAAGCACAAAATTGGAGTTCTTGTTCTCATGGCAGACAAAAATGGCTCCTTTTATTCCACCCTTTGTAGTGAAAGTTTGGAGATTGCTTCTCATTAGTGATAACACCAACTGGTTTTAGTCTTCTTTCTTCTTCCCTCTCGTTTTCTCTGTAAATTTCTTTACCGTTTGACCAAAAACCAGAACAAAACTTCGTACTTCAATTGACTGATAAACTGAAGCCATGAAGAGGTCTCTTGATAGCACCGATTCATTGGGTGCTTTGATGTCCATTTGTCCAACCACACCAGGTGCTTGTCGAAATTCCCCACAGAAATTTGATAAAAGATCAATGCTTTCCTGTCCTCTGTGCTGTTATGATTAACGATATCCTAATTATTTAATTTGATTAGGAGGGGACCCGAATCAAGTGAGCAACCATGTCTACCCCAGGGAATTCCAGACGATGCTGGAGGGATTTGATGAAGAAGGGTGCGAGGAAGAAACAGGGGGTATGATGATGACGGAGAAGAAGAGGCGTCTGAGTGTGGAGCAGGTGAAGGCTCTGGAGAAGAACTTTGAGGTGGAGAACAAGCTTGAGCCGGAGAGGAAGGTCAAACTGGCTCATGAGCTCGGCTTGCAGCCGAGACAGGTGGCTGTTTGGTTCCAGAACCGCCGTGCACGGTGGAAGACGAAGCAGCTGGAGAGGGACTATGGTGTCCTCAAGGCCAATTACGATTCTCTCAAGATCAAGTATGAGTCACTCCACCATGACAATGAAGCTCTCCTCAAAGAAGTAAGTTTGCTGACTCCCAAACTTCAATTTTAATAATTTCGAAATTTTAGATCAAATTAAGTTTTGTTTCTAATGGATTGTCCTTGTTCTTTCAAAAAAATTGGATTTTCATTGTTTTTGGGAACATTGAAAGTTGTAAATTATTACAGTATGAGTTAATTTCATGGCATTTGATTTGTAAAAGCTGAGTTTTTTACATTGAAGTTAAGAGTAGGATTACCTTAATCTAATTCTCGAAACTTGATCAAAATTTGCTATTTTTGAGTTATTGAATTATTATATCTAAAATTTTGCCAAGGTATTTGTCAAAGTAATCAGGTCAAATTTCCAAAAGTAACAACAAAAAAAGACTGATCATGAGGACACTAATAAGAATTGAATTGAATGTTCGAATTTAGATCAATATAAAAATTGTGTCAACTATTTTGTTTCTTGAAAAATCATGGATATTTGGGGGTAAAGACGACACGCAATTTTTTATAGCTATTTACATAGGATGATCACAAATTCTATAATCTACATGTCCAAAGCATTTCTTCATCCGAATGATCCGAGCTGATATAATACTACTATCTCCGTCCCCTTATCGTGTCATTGCTGTTTATGCTTACCGATTCAGATTATATTTAGAATTTTTTGTACATATTCAGAAATTTTATTAAAAGTTTTACCAAATCACAAAAAACAGAACCAAATTTGATAAAAGTTTAATATATAATAAAATAAAAGATTAAGAGTGATATGTATTGGAATAAAAAATGAGAGTGGCAGGACGTAATATTTTTGTCCCTATGATAATTGGAGTATACTCCGTATTATGAAATAATACAGTTTGACCAAGTCTAACATTTGCTTGTCATAACGTTATACGTAGTACTGCGTAGGATTTTGACAATAGCACATTTTTCAAACATTAATCCTTGTTTGACCCTCCAAGTTTCAATTATTACTTCGTACATTCTGATTATAGTTGAAAATGCTACACCGATTGGGAACAGTACGTATGGACAATTATTTTCTCGGCGTTGTGTTTTTAGATGCAATTTATTAGTCTAAGTGTGGTAACATAGAATTTCATTGAAATTGACTAAATTCTCCGTTGATTCTACTGAAATTATAGATGGAAAACGTCTCAGTCCGGCAGAATATGATTAATTGTTAAAAATTAGACTTATATTATAAGGAGTACTTATTAATCAAATAAAGAAAAAAGCTTGTGAAAAAATAATATTCTTCGTCTCAAAATTAATAATGACAATAAGGATGTTTTTACTTGGACTGTAATTTGCTGGTCTGGTCTGGTCTGAACTGGTCTGGTCTGGTAAGGTCTGGTTTCTTTGTATTTTTATAACTATCCAAGTCTGGTCTGAACTGGTCTGAACTGGTCTGGTCTGGTCTGGTCTGGGACAAATTACAGTCCAAGTAAAAACATCCTAAGTTTTCGTGTAGTTAAAGAACCCTTTGAGAAATAGAAAGTTTTTTATACGGTAGTTTATAAAAAAGTATTTCAAGGTTTTTTAGATGATCTCAAAAGGTAAATGACACAATCAATTTGAAACATAAAGTAAGATACGGAGTACTTATTTTGAAATGAATAAAGTGCGTGGTAGTTTTTAGATAAATACGGAGTACGTAGTAGAAAATTATGGATACAAATAGGAAACAATTATGTATGTGTGGTTAAAATGAAACTTGTTTACAAAATTTGACCATCTTATGTTTACTCACAATAACAATGATATAGTCATTGTAAGTTGACTTATACTCCTATTTATCAGTCATTTTTATCAATAATTTTTATTTAAATCGTCTTTTTAGGTAAATATTAGGTGGTAGTTATTTTCATAAATTTATATCCAAAGAATAAGTGTAGCCGAAAATAACATCATTATTACATCTTTTAATTGATACGCTCAATCGAACTTAATTGATCAGTTTTGATAAACCGCAAAGGTTGCAAACAACTCTAAACTCATTTTTGGACCATGATTTTATCTTGTCCTGTAGATCCGGGAGCTGAAAGGGAAGCTAGACGGAGAAAATGGAGGGAGCGAAGCTATGGTGAAGGAAGAAGCCATTGAATCGGAACAGAGCATCCCGCAGGCAATTTCTCTGCTCAAAGACCACGACGATGAAACAGAGGTCAACCTCGATGACGGCCATGGAGCTTTGATCGATTTTGCGGATCTCAAAGACGGGTCATCGGACAGCGACTCAAGCGCGATCCTGAACGAAGAACGCAGCCCCAATTTGACAGCCGGAATGCTATGCTCCGGCGCGTTCTTGAACTACTTCCAGTTCGAGCACCCGATGGCGGGAGGTGCACGCGAGAAGGCCGAGGCGTTGCAGCCAGCCTCGGCCTCGCATTCGGTGAAGGTGGAAGAGCACAACTTCTTCGGGGGAGGCGAAGAATCGTGCACCAGCTTGTTCTCCGACGAGCAAGCTCCGATTCTGCATTGGTACTCGCCGGAGGACTGGAACTGAATGAAAATTACAGAAACCCCTCCGATCAGATGGGAGGAAGATGATCACTGGGAAAAAACAAAAAAGGTTTTATTTTGTAAAATTGAAATGAATATATTATCTGATCATCATCACGAGTACAGTAGAACCATGTGAATGATGGCTGATCTTTCTTTTTCCCTGGCCTATTGCGTAGATCAAGTTGTTGTCTTCTTTTTCGTTTCGACAAAAGCCGGACACAAGAGTTGACAGAAAGTGACAGGGGTGGTGCACGTGGGTCATCGGGATTGGTGGCCCTAGTGGTGTGCAGAGAAAGTATGAGTAAAAACATACTCCGTATTTTTACTGCTTTTTGTCGTGTTTAGGCTATTATCTGTCAATTAAATAATAAAACGTGAAATATCTCAAGAACATGATTTCCTTTGTCATTTTTCTTTACTTCCGATGGATGCCTCCAAAATTTCGCAACATTTCGTTGGTAATCAAATTTCAAAACCTTGAGAGACCGAACAAGTATGTCCTAAAAAAAGGATAAAGTGTCAAATAAGTTTTGTTCCCATCGTGCAAACTCAATTTAGTCATCGAATTAAAATTTCATTTTTTACGGATAAACAATCAGTCATTTTTTAAATATTTTTATTGTTTCTGTTTTTTATTTTGGATTTATTGCAATTTTGACACTTGTTAATAGTTTAGGAGTGTGAATTGGATTTTTAGCGGTTGTATAATCATAAAAAATAAAATTTGAATCCTTTTTGTGGATTCGTGGTGTGAATTGGACCTTTTTTAGTTAAATTGAGCTTACACCATACTTTACTTTCACATGAAATTTATGAATCCGTCTATTCAAATGTCATTAGGCTTTGATGAGTTAGACTTTGGTTTTGGAACAAAGGAGGAATTTGTGCAGCCAAAGTAACTTACCATGAAAACATTTGAGTTTAGATACATGAAACACATCATGGATTGAGCTTTAGGTTGCCAACAGAGTAATGAGAGTATAAGCTGCTCATCCGATTATAGTAGCTATTTGAAATGTGACCCATGGTATTTGTTTGACATCTTTTGATTAATTACGTGTCTTACTTATCGTTGTTTGTATGGTCTAATTCAAGCCATAGAAAATTGTCTTTGTGATCTCTTTTTACCAGTCAAAAATTTTGTTCCAAATTGAACTTTCACCAATCTTGTTTCCACAATATCAATTATTATAGGCTCTTTTTCGCGTAAATGTATCTACTGCTTCATACTCCGTATTTTAATTCTCCACGTAAGGTAGATATAAAGGAGGTGGTTGGTTAAATGTAACCTCATATATATGGTGTTAACCCTATAGTCTATAGATGAATAGAAATGATGGGTATTATACCTATATTCTGATTATGATACTATACCATAATCTGCATTCCTTAAGATTATCTCCACACATACATCTCAAATAAGCATCCCAACATCTGTTTACTATTTCTGTTTGACTGTCTATTTGAGGTGATAAATCTGTCCCATGTAATGAAAATAAAAATTTCCAAAATTTACTTAAGAGTACAACATTTGTGCCAGTGACTGTACTTCTTGGCCATCCATGCCAACTTGAATATATTGTCCAGATAAGCTTGAGCAACCTCTACTTTAGTGACTGGGTGAGCGAGAGCTATAAAATGAGCTGCTTTACTTGCTGTCTATCTACTACAACCATGATAAAATTCTGTATTAATTTAAACTTTTCCTATTGTGATTTGTGCAATCCTGTAATAAAATTCATAGAAAATTAGAAATGTCCACCCACACTTCTTTAGGTTTAGGAAGAGTCTGTAACAATTCTGGATATGGTGTAGTATCAAATTTGAAAGCTGGACAAATTTGACATTCTCTCACAAACCTATTGACATCTTTTGTCATCCCTTTCCAACAAAACAATGTCTTTACCGTTTTAGTTTTTGATATCTTCCACTATGGGCTACTTCCCCACTTGAGTGATATCAAGATAGCTTTTTCCCTTCAAATCATCATAATTACCAATGAGCATTCTTCCTTTTTTTCTTGCTTATTCCACTATTAGGGATCGGAAGAAGTGATGTGTAGATGCATTCCTGTAAGTATATACTAGCCCTTTAGGAAGATCGATAAGTCCATATTTTGATAGTCGTCACACATTTTATGTGTGCATGAATTGATTTTATACGATTTTCTTGGCTTAAACAAGTCACAAAGGACTAAATTAATTCAAGTTATGATTTAACGAGCTTTCTTCTGTATTTGGTATTTTAGTTTGGAAATCATGAAATTGAACTCGACATCGATATTGGAGAATGTATTGGATGATTAGAGACACTTCTGAGATCATTTATGGAGAAAAGTGCGTCCACCATACTTAGAGAAGACCATTTGTGAAGAAGAAAAATGGATAAACCATTTTGAGCCTGGCCCTTTATTTGACCATCAATGATTTGAACTCTATTTCATAAATTACATTTGTCTTTAGCCATGAACGTTTTTTTACAATGTTTTGGTGTCTAGGGTGCTATGGGTGATTTTACTATTTTTAGAGAGTTCTTTAAAAGTCACTTTTAGACCGTTCCTATGCCTCAAATGGGGGTAAGAGTAGTCAATTTCTAGTAATTTGATTTTTGTTGATGATTACGCATGAACTCACTTCATTAATCTTAATTAATTCAAACTTTCCTTAGTGAAACCGATATTAGAATGAGTTAATGTCTAACAATTAAAAAAAATTGACCTCTTACATTTCAAAAAAGGGAATGAGTAAACCAGGAAAAAAACATACGTATTTACAGAATAAGATGAGATTTGGTTAAAAGAAACAGCGTTTTCATGTCAAATGTCAAATGACAAGGAAAATCAAACAAAAACTCAATTGGATCTAAAGGTTTTCACATTTTTTTACATTAGTTATTTGTGTACTTCAAGTATGCATCAATGCACCAAAGTACAACGACAATTTAGTTCAGCTGTTTTTTGTTCATTATACCACTTTTCTTGATATTTTTAATTTAAATAAGTTAAATTAGGGGTGAACATATCCATTTCGATTAAGATTTTATCGGTTTGTTATTCAGTTAGAAATAGATTGGAAGAAACATTTTCAAACAAAACTATACTATATTTCGGTTTGGTTCAGTTTGATATATTGCAGTTTGGATTTGTTATTTTTAATAATATATTAAGATTTATATATAGAGATATTTTTATTTCTGATCGGTTTTATTCAATTTTCTAGATTGTGGTTCGATTCGTTTTATTACGAATACTATCAAACTCAAACTGAATTGCATATTGTTGAATTTTTATTCAAGTTATTTCGGTTTGACATGGTTTTTGTCTAAGTTAAATTACTATATTTTCTATGTTTATTATCACTTTTGCTTCAAAATACTCTTCATACCCCTTAAAACTTTGCAAAGTTTGATAACACATTAATAATATATTGAAAACTAAAAATTATGTGATTGAGATTTGAACATAAACGAAAATAATAAAAAGAAGGCTAAGGATCAAATAGGTACATGAACTAACTTAAAGTGTTCAATTAGCCCCTTATATAGGAGGTTCTGCCCGGCCGTCGCCAATTGGGGCGGTTCCCAGCTGAATTTTTTGATGAAATTTTTTGAGCATCTTCTTCATTAAGTCTAGTTTACTCATATCAAATTTCAGATAAAAATTAAATTGGGAAGGAAGTCAAATGATTTTCCAAAATGTACTGCGTTGTTTAACTGCGCAGTTATCTTCAAAAAATCATTTGACTGCCTTCCTGGTTGAATTTTTAGCTGAAATTTGGTATGGATAAACTAGACTTAATGAAGAAGATTCTCAAAAAATTTCATCAAAAAATTCCACTGGGAACCGCCCCAATTGGCGACGGCCGGGCAGAACCTCCTATATAAGGGGCTAATTGAACACTTTAAGTTAGTTCATGTACCTATTTGACCCTTTAGCCTAAAAAGAATCACGAATAAACTAATTAAAAGAGAAGGTTACATAATTTTTGAAACAACTAAAAAGAGAAAATGACAAAATTAGAAAGCGTAAGATGTGGGAGCAATACTACATATTTTTCGGGTCATCAAAGTGGCCCATATTTTTTGGGTTGATGGCGATTGATGACTTTATTGGCATAAAGATTGCCCCACATCACATGCACCCGTGGCCCCACATGGGCCTTTCATATCTGTGGGCCCATCAAAAGTAGGGGACTGCACTCGATTCTTTCAATGCTCAACATCTGTATGACGCTACAATCGTCTACATTTAGTGATAAAAATGGACCAGAAATAAAGCAACTGGAATCTCCTTTTGTGACATTGTCTCCCACCAAATCGCCATTTTTTGCTCATTGCTTGCATTTGCTAAGGCAGTATTTTGCTAATGCTTCTTCGTACCATATTCAAGTCTTGGATTAATAACAATTAGCTGCAACGTTGTCAAAATACTCCGTATCAAATAGTACTCGGTTCGGTTCCTTTAGAAAGAGGAGGTAGTAGGATGATTAAAGAAGATTAGAGTTGTGTGGGTGATGTTGAGCTGATTAAGTGTTTTAAATAGGCAAAATGCAATATCATGTTTTGAATAGGAGTAATTTTAATGTTTGTACAAATATACCCCTAACCAAGCCTCAACCACTTTCATTAATAATTAAAATATAACAGAAATAACATTAAAATAAAAATTAAAAAAAACATGAAATATATATTATATAAAATATACTCATCATATAAAATTAGTAAAAAATATTATTAATAAATTATTAAATAAAAACTAAAAACTAAAAATAAAAAAATATATAAAAAATATGTAGGCCTCCGTCGCCGCCTCAACAACCTCCCAACACTACCAGCTCTGACCAGCGAAAAAATGGCAACGTTTGTCAGAAATACCATTTTGATGGCAGTTTTTGAAAAAATTGGCATTTACAAAGAGTAAAAAAGGCATCTCTATTGCATTTTCAAAGAAAAATGACAGTTTTTACATAAAATGACATTTTTTCCGCCGATCGGATGTGGCATTTTTGGGTGGTGGCGGAGACTACGGTAAAGGCCTCCATAATTTTATATATTTTTTAATGTGTATTATTTATTTTTTATTCATTTTTAAAGTTTTTTATTTAAAAATAATAATTTTTTAATTTTATTATTTTAATATTTTTAAAATATATATTATAACTTTTTATATTTTAATAGGATCAAATAAGTCTTATTTTAGAATTAATTAGGTTAGAGGTATTAAGGGTAGAAAATTAATGTTTACTCCTATTGAGGGAAGTTTTAAGTTTTACTCCTATTTGTGCAATTATGTTTATGTTTACTTCTATATGAGGCAATTTCTATCTAATAAAATAAGAACTGATCACAATCACCCAAAATTTACAAAATATGATATAAGACAAAGTTAATGCGTCAGATGAAAAAGGATAAAGTGTGACAAAGATAGGGAGACAGATGATGCAGTACTAAGAGTGCTTTTAGAAACTGCTTACAAGGGTTAAATATTAGTTAAGGTTCACTTCCCTACGATGTAATTTGACAAGTGAGAATGGTTCAAGCATATCATCTCCGAGTCTACGGCACTTAAGATCCTCCCCATTTAGGTCTTGAATTCAAAGCATTGATGGGGTGAATTTTAGATGGTTTTCTCAAATGATGACCTTCTATACCCGTGGGCCAAGCTTGAGTGGTCGCACATTTATGGTGGTGTTTGACCAATAAATGGTTGTTGTTGGTTGTGAACTCGGAAAACAAAGAAAATTAATAAAATATATTAATTAAAATGATCAAAGAAAACAGAATTAAGGTGGAACAGAACAACCAAAGCTTTTGCAACCCACAATGTCCTTAAAACGTATTCGTAGCCTCCCACAGTGCTAGGAGCGTTGTAACGATAGTTTCCTAGGATACGGTGGCTAACGAACAATCGTTTGAGCACACAAACGACTGTTCCGGCGAATGGAAACCAAACAAGAACACAAGAAAATTTCTGAAAAAATGGAGGTGTTTTAAGCTCGAAAACAACGTGAACACTGTGTATGAACATGTATAATTCGTGTGTTGTTGAAAATCATCTTCTAGCTATACGTAGGGACAAATTTGTTGCGTGTTAATTGGACTTTCATGGACCTGAACGTTGAACATAAATGGCTAGAACGTTAGGCATTAGTATGTCAAAAAAGTATCCACTTAAAGACGCGTCAAAGGAGAAGAACGCTGGGCAATAACTGCTGTAACATTTAAGAAGTCTTGTGGTCGAAGCAGAAGAGTTCTGATCCGAAGCCTTCTGACGCGGAGCAGAAGAGTTCTGGTCCGATGCGGGAAAAATTAGGAACGTTTCGAGAAGAAACAAAAATTTAATCGTATCTTTGAGACGACATTTAATTCGTGTCCACAGGTCGCCCGTAAGTCGCGGTTTTTCTTCTCTGTTTTCAGGATTTGATCACCCCACCCCCACCCCCCGCACGTGAAAAGAGCCTTTCCAGGAATCTTAACTCCTTCAAAGAGGATCTCCTTTATAAGGGGATGAAAATTTCTTGGGTTTTCTAGGGTGGAAAAACCACACTAGAAACTCATCATTTTCCCAGTTTTTCCATTTCAACGAGTGAACTTCGAGAATCAATTTCTCATTCACCCGTTATCTGTTTTGAGTGTATCACTGCACATATGAATTGAAGCTCTTATCAAGGGGAATCCGAAACCACTTTGACCCGACCCAAATCAGAAGTGGACTCAGCTCAAAATATTTCCCCAAATTGAACATTTAATACAACTTTTAACACATTTTCCCATTAGTTGTTCTCCTGCAAGCGGCGCTGGGAACTTAAGAACACATGCGATCAATCCGTTAAAAACAAATCCTGCTTGCTGGTGTATAGATGACTTTGAAAACCTAGTCAATAATTTGGGGCGAATTCTTGGGAGATTAAAATTAGTCCAATGAAATCGGGATGCCATAATGCTAACAAAATAGAGTACTTTCAAATGCTAATAGGTTATTTTGTAAATAATTAGAGCATTAAAAATATTTTGTCCAGAATTTTTTGTTAAATTGAAACCATCCTTTCTATACATAAAGAGTTTAATTAGCTTAATTAATCAACTGAAATTCAAGAACTTTTGACTAAATTGACAAAATAAGGAGAATTATGAAAAATTATAGTTCAAACACATTTTATAAAAAAAAATAAAAAAAAAGTGTAAATGAAAATAGGTAAAATAGCCCTTTGCGGTAACCTGAGCCCATTCAACCATAGAAGTAACTACAACTATACTTACTTTGATTATTACACAATTTAACCCACAAAATTTAAAGTTATGTGTTCGATAATAAATTGATAAATAAAGCTAATTGGCTTTAAAAAAGGCTACAAAACTGTCATAAAAAATCAACACAAGCCTTTATCGCAAAAACCCCTGAGTATTAGAATGATGTGTTTGAGTATCATGATCTACACGTAATATATAATGTACAAATCTTCAACATATTTATTTAACTATATTACCATTGTATTATCATCAAAATATATATTGTGCTAATTTTATAATGCAATACCAATACTCATGCACTTTATGACCAGTTGTACGGTATATTTTGCCTTTCTGTAGATTAGAAAATTTCTTCTCACTTCAAATGAATGGAGAAATGTTAACCGATTTAGCCAATTTTTTCACTAAATATGTAACATTTGATTAACACGCTGAGTTGTGTAATAATAAAAAAGGAGTAAAGGGTCAGTTTGGTCCTCGAAGTTGCAAAAAAGGCGTCAAATAAGTCCTTATATAGAACATTCTGTCCGGACGTGCCATTTGAGGTGGCTCCCAGTGGAATTTTGTGATAAATGTTTTTGAGCATCTTATTCATTAAGTCTAGTTTACTCATACCAAATTTCAGATAAAAATTCAATCAGGAAGACATTCAAATGAATTCTTGAAGATAACAACGCTTTTAACGGCACAGTTATCTTCATGAATTTATTTGAATGTCTTCCCGATTGAATTTATATCTGAAATTTAGTATGAATAAACTAGACTTAATGAATAAGATGCTCAAAAAATTTCATCAAAAAATTCCACCGGGAGCCACCTCAAATGGCACGTCCGGACAGAATCTTCTATATAAGGACTTATTTGACCCCTTTTTTGCAACTTCGAGGACCAAACTGACCCTTATCCCAATAAAAAAGTAAGGTTGAAGATACTTTTCTGACTGTATTGGCTGAAGTTAATATAGAAGAATATTTTAGCTATCTTTAATACGGAGTATAATTTTTCTTTATTTAGTAATAAAATATATTTTAAATACAATTTAATAAATCAGTAGGATCAACTAATCCATCCACTTCATCCAGAAATACATAAAATTCAGCAAAATCAGCTGATTCAGCCGATTTTGATATTACCAAATGAGCTCTACATATTTTTACATTGATCGAATGAACCAAAGGCCCAACGGAGTTACGGAACCATATTCATATAGCTTTGGGGTTTTGGTCTCATATAAGTTATCACTAGTGTGTAAAAATGTAAAAAGCTATATGTTGTCAATAGTAAAATAGATGAAGGTTTGATCTGACCTGATCGGGTATATCCGTTTAATTCCGGTCTGGTTTTACACTTTTTAACGCTGGTTTGGCTTTTGACTAAAATTAATCTAATTAAAGATATCCTAAATCCGGAGTATGACTCCCACTCTGTTTAAAACAAACTACCTTCGTTCTTTATTAATTGCAACCGTTTGACTTTCACACTTGTCAATGCACAACTTTGACTTTAAAATGTAATTATATTTAATTACGTACAAAGTATCGGTAAATATTATTTAAAGTTAATATTTTGAAAATTCATATTAATAGAGTAAAATGTACTAGTATTACTCCCTCCGTCCCGAAAACAACTTCCCGGTTGGACTTTCACACACTTTTAGGAAATAAATTTGACTTTACTGTAGAGTGCACTGTTTAGCACTGTTTAAACACTGTTTGACACTGTTTAAACACTGTTTGACACTGTTTAAACACTGCTTGGCACTGTTTATCACTTTTTAGATGTAGATAATTTGCCAAATAAGGAAAGTATTGAAGTGTGAAGTTAATTTTGGGACATCCATTTAAGGAAAGTGAGAAGTTGTTTTTGGGACGGAGGGAGTATTAATGTAAAAATCACAATGTTGCAACTTGCAACTATTAAAGAGACGAGGAGTATTTAGGACTTAATGGTGATAAGAGTTGAATTCTTGTGACAAAATTGTCAAACACGAATCATAAACGTGCTTAAAATGCTAGTCATATTACTGACTTTATGTTAATGAAGTACTCCCTCCGCCCCTTTTAAATGTCCCGTTTTACCATATTGGGATGTCCCTATTTAATTACCTCATACCTTGTTTGGTAAACTTTGTGTGGCTCAAAATCATTCTTACTTTATTCTTACTTTATCAATTAATATCAACCACATAAACTCAATTTTCTTAAAACCCGTGTCACCATCTCCCGTCTCATTTAAAAGGGAACGGAGGGAGTACTTTGAACTACGTATTAAATTAGTCTAAGGGAGTGTTTGCAACTGCTTAAAAAAAAGCACTTCTCAGCTTTTGGCTTTAAAAAGCACTTATTTACCAAACACTACCAATTTTTACTTTTTCTCGGCTTGCGTGTGAAAAGTGCTTTTCCCTTTTCTATTACACAAAAAGCACTTATTTTACCAAACACTACCAACTTTTACTTTTCAAAATCACTTTTTTCTCAAACACTATCAACTTTTACTACCAATCACTTTTTCATTACTTCTCCAAAAGTGCTTTTTTTTAAGCAGAAGCAGTTGCAAACACTCCCTAAGACCTGGACATTCTAATGATCAAAACTCCAATGGAGGGTATGCCCACATGGGACTGTTTGAGACGGCAGAAGAGGTACAAGTACTACAGATGCATGTGATGAGACAATTGAAAAACGCAAGTACGTTTCAAACCATTTTAGCAAGCGTGGACTACTTGCTGGACTCTTGATCATCTCTCATTCTCTCAACCACTTGCTATATACCTCAATCTCTTCGAGTCAAGAGACCTAAGCTAACTTAATACTACCTCCGTCCCTTAAAACTTTGCCAAGTTTGACCGGCACGGGAATTAATAAAGTAAAAGCTTTGTTATGGTTGAGAATTGTGCAGAGGAGAGAGAATTAACTGGAACCACAAATTATTTATTTAAAAGGGAAAGTGACAAAGTTAATGGGACATCCCAAAAAGGAAAGTTGGCAAAGTTTTAAGGCACGGAGGGAGTACCAAGTATTGAGAAAGTTTTTTTTATAGTCAATGGCTTTAAATTAAAAAAATAGCATTTAGCAGGGGTACAAGATAACAAAAGAACCATATGTAATCATCCGCCCTTGACCGAGACTCTGAGTTAATCACTTTTGACAAAGCAATATAACTCGCTAGATCTAAATTGGGCAACATACAGCCAATGACGATTACCGAAGATCTCTCATCCCCCAAACCTAATGCAAGAGTCTTACAACATAAAGTAAAATAACAACAAAACACAAACGTCTTAACTTGAAAATTAAACTGCAGAAAAGATAAGTAAGCAAACTCCAAAATGTGTCGATCAACCCTTGGTGGTGGTTCTGGGGGAGGCCGGACCCTCGCAACGATTGTTGTTGCTTCCTCCGACTCGACCGCCTCTTCTTCATCATTGTTGTTGCACCAAAGCGGTTTCCCCGAGCGCCAAACAGATGCCATCAGATCTTTGAACCCCGGAAGACTGATCTTCTGATCCGTAATCACGGTGTCGACCACCGGTATCACGACCTCCTCGTCAGCATCCTCCTTTTTCTTGTTTGCAATTTAATTCATCAGCAAATTCCGAGCCCTCCGATCCCCTTCTTTCCTTTTTGGTCGAAAGCTAAACCAGACACGCCCAGGGCACTAAGCCCAAACGAAACTCAAACCCTTCCCCCAAATCCCCAAAATCAGCCTTGCGATTTCGATAACTAATCACAATCCGAAAAGCAGGCCGTTCTTCGATCCGAAAATCGAAAACGGAAAAAACGCAGCACCCACCTCCGTTCCCGTCCCACCCTTATAGCAAAGGCTGAAACGAAAAAGAATTTGGGAGAAACGATGCTACTCTAGGCGGCCATGAAGCCGAACCCTAGCAACTAAGAAGGCTACATCAAGTATTGAGAAAGTTTGAATGTGTTCCGTGACTATGATTTTCGGCTTATCAAGTTTATCAAATAACTTTGGGGAAAACTATCAAATAAGCCCCCGCACTATGCCGAAAAAGTCGATTAGGCCCTCGTACTTTACAAACACTCATTTAAGTCCTCGAACTATTAAAAAACGTTCAATTAAGCCCTTTTGGTCGGTAAGTAACCGGTTTCCCGGTTAAACGGCGACGACGGCGACGATGCGCTCGAACCTCAGCAACGGCTGCTGCCGGGAAACGGGTTACATTTAACCGGGAAACCGGTTACTTACTGACCGAAAGGGCTTAATTGAACGTTTTTTAATGATTCGAGGACTTAATTGAGTGTTTGTAAAGTACGAGGGCCTAATTGACTTTTTCGATATAGTACGAGGGCTTATTTGATAGTTTTCCCCAATAACTTTGTAACCAATCATGTACTCCGTAACTTTTTATTTTGAGCGTTGAATTGTGTAATAACTAGTATTTTTACCCGTGCCGTGCACGGGATAAAATGATTTTGTTTTTAGTTTTACTATATATGGGTATGTTTGTGTGCACCGGTATATGTATGACTTATTATAACTAACGGAAAGTCACTTATTTAGTCACTTATGACATTGATTGATAATGCATATTCTTATTTATTGAGTATGTCTTATTTTTAACTAATTATATACATATGTTTTCAGTCTATATATTTCAATTAGATTTCATCAGTAGCTTAATATTTTTTCAAAACTAATAACTACACAATTTTGTAATTTATTTATTTAATAATGGGTGTGGTCGTTTTTTGAAGATATTAGTCTTTCTAGGATTTGGAATTGAGCAAATTAGTCCTTTTAACTCCTTCTTTAGTAAAGAATTTAGAATATATAATTTTGTGACATTATGATTTTAATGAAGGTGATGACGGCGACAATAGACTGGCCGCATAACGCGATTGGTAGCGGTGAATTTATATTTCATTAGATTGATTCAAAATAAGTGTTATTGAAAGAAAAAAGGTTTCATGCTTTAGACTTTTAGTAGGCAAATTTTATCTAGAAGGTCAGCTGAATTAAATCTATAAAATGATTTTCGCGTCAAGTGGTAGATAATAATTGAATCATAAACATGTCAAACTATGCAATAATACATAAAAAAAGAAAGAATTGAGAGAATTAGTCCTTCAATCTCATTGTTTAAGAAAAGAGTTCAGAATATATAGTTTTGTAACATTTTGATTTCAATGAAGATGATGACGGTAACAACAGGCCGTCTGCATAACGTGATTGGCAAAGGTTGATTTATTTTTCATTAGATTAATTTAAAAATAAGTGTTATTGAAGGAAGAAAGCTTGTAAATGATTTAGACTCAGAGTAGGCAATTTTTCCCTAGAAGATCGACTTAAATAAAATAAATAAAATGATTCTCACTTCAAGTGATAGGTAATAAACGAAACATAAACAGGTAAAACTATGCAGTAAAAAATAAAATAAAGATGGCTCATATTTAGAAACGAAAATGATCTCAATTTCTTGAAAAAATCGTACTATATTAAAGTTACATCTATCAGTAAAGGAATTAGCCTTTACAGCCTAACTTATTTATCTAACTCTTAAACACTAATTTTAGCAACATGATTTGATTGCTATATATGTAATTAATGAATCTTTCAGAGATTTGAATCTCTCAGCAAAAGTATATCAAGATTTGTGTTAATATTTAATATATACACTAAAGTAAAAAGCTATTACATACTTTCATAGATCAAATAAAAAAAATGATTTCAATTCAAAATATTCTTAATTAGAAAGGCGAACACGAATTTGAGATAGCACTAAGACAAATGTGTACTTAACAAATTTTTAACACATGCAATTTTATTTTTACCCGGGTTAAAGATGTTCTATTTTCTTAGTTTTATTATGCTACGTAGAATGTACGAAAAGTATTTAACGGAGGCGTTTCTACTCCAAGACATCTAAATAGCACGGGTTACTGAAAAAAGATGATGATATCTAAATCAATAGTCATAGAACCCGATACTTGTGTAAAAAAATACTACATAACATTATTATGGGTTCCGCGAAAATGTTATCTACTACATTGAAATTTGAAGCACTTTTACTACTTATGCAATGTACGGTTACACTTCTCACAAGTGCAACGTCAGGATTATCCACTAAGCCAATGCCTTCCAGAAATCTTATTGCGAGATAGTTAGAGAAATATAAGGGGTGTTTCAAACGGTACTCAAATGTTATTTGTGCTAAAATAACAATTGAAGTTAATGACTTTAATAGATTTGAAGTCTTTAAAAATTACTCTCTTTGTACTTTAAACATTTGCCAAGTTGCCCAACATGAGGAATAATTATGTAAAACTGTGTAATTGGGATTTGTGAAGAGGAAAAGAAATAATAGGAATCATAAATCAAAATGAAATTAACAAAATTTTAGGACAACCAAATATGACTTGTTTAAAATAGTATATTACACCAACCTTTACCCCATCCCCAACATTTTAATTTTGAAGCAATGAAGTGTCATTACAACAGCCTAAATTGGCAATTCAATGCAATAATAGTATTAGTAGACTTAAATTAATTAATAGACTTTGAAAGCTACTACTCCTTCTGAGAATGAAACTATTCCAATTTAAAACATTCTAAATATTCTAAAAAAAGGTGGAAGGATATATCTAGGGAGAAGAAGATTTCAATGAAATAATTGTTGAAAGAATAAGGAGTATTGGCATCCTTTGTAAAATAAATTATAATGGTTGAAATCCCAATTATATAAACGTTATTTAGATTTAATATAATCATTTTAATCTAACTTTCGATTCTAAATTGAACTAATCGAGTTTAACCCTTATTTCAATTTATAAGTTTTGATTCTAATCTGGATTGAACAGCTTCAGATGAACTATATCCACTTGATAAAATACTCTAAATTTTGTTGTAACATATTTAAATATATTTAACTTATCAGTTACCAAGAAAGGTATGCATGAAATTTATTGGATAAAAAGAGGCACTAAAGAAGTATATTAAATAGAGATTTGTTATATACTACAGTTAGTGTTTTGACTATTTAGGCTCTCAGTGAATCGTGTGATTTTGATTCTTTTATCAAAACATGATTATAAAGTAATTTAGCAATGTAAAATCATAGAGTAATGATTTTAACAATAGTTGAGTGGCTCTCTTTTACAGATGTTAATACACCAAAGAGATTTTACCAATATGTCATGGGGAGATGAGTTTGAAAAGTGGGGAGAATAATTTTATAATTCATATGGACTAATGAGAAAGGTGTGACTTTGAATTTGAAGAAATTGTGTATAAGAGTAGTGGAATTGCATCAATTGTGTTTGAGTAAATTTCTATAAGTAGGAGTCTAAAATTTCTATAAGTAGTGGAATTATATTTGAGTACAATTGTGTTAAACTATCTTTGACAGAAAGTGTGTTTTCACATGCATGTCAATTCAATTGAATCTTCCAGTCCGATTTATCTGGTCTGGTCGATTTAAGTATGATCTAGTCTAATTTGATCTGAACTGATCTTGTACATGTTTGTTCTATTTGTACTTTGCAATTATCGATTTCTGACCTGGTTCGATCCTTAACTGCATATATGAATAGAACTAATTTTTTATTTTTTGTACATGCATCATTGATGGCATACGAAAGATACTAAAAAGTTGGAGTTTTTTCTGGAATAATGTTAATTAAATAAATAAATCACAAAATATTATTGCGTTAAAATAATTCTCAAAATACTGCTGGAGTTAAACGCGGTTAATTAAGGAAAGACGCCACTCGAAGTGACTATTCTTCTATAAAGTACAAAAGCTGCCACTCGAAGTGGCGGTTCTTCTCTTTTTTTTTCTTTTTTCTAATTATTTTTTTATTTTTTATTTTTACCCCAGGGGGGCATTGAGGGGAGGGGGTTGGGGGCTTGGGGTAAACTGAGATTAATCTAACTCTATTGAGAATTGAACCCGGGACCTCTCATAAGCCGCCACTCCAGTGGCGGTTCTTCTATACAGTACAAAAGCCGTCACTTGAAGTTGTGGTTTTCTATAGTACAAAAGCCGTCACTCCAAGTGATGGCTCTTTTGCGTAGTAAATTCCACAACATGACATGTCATTCAACAAAAGAAAAACAAAAATATGTTCAATACAGTACAGTTAACTCATAAACATCAAACACATGCTCTTTAATTAAAGGGTTAAATTATTTTTTATTTTTGTATATTCAACATGGGTGTCATTTGAAAGATAATAAAAAATTGTGAATTTTGATATATTTTTTATAACAATCAGAGTACAAATGAAAAAGTTATAACACTTTAAAAAAATTGGAGTTTTGTTTTGTTAGAACCCTAAATAATAGGAGTATGTATTGTACGTAACATTATACTCGGTAATTCCTATGAAATACGGCCGAAGGATTACTTTCCTTTAATATAAAAAATGATTTTAAACAATAATTGTGGAATTGACATGTGGCAATACTTTCCCTAATTGTAACCTTCAAATGTATTATCTATAGATGTATTATCTATAGATAAGACAAAATAATGTTTGACTTACTTTTCTGACTGTATTGGTTGAAATTACTGTAGTCTGTATATATGACCATTTTACTATTTTTTCATATATTTTATTTTATTAATAAAATATATTATAAATATAATTTATTCATAAATCAACAGAATTAGCCAATACAGCCATTCCAGTCAGTACTTCATAAATTTCAGCAGAATCAGCCGATTCTAGTGTTACCAAACGGGGTCTAAATCTAATAACCTCAACTTTATAGTGTGAACGATAATACCATGTTTATAGTGTGAACGATAATACCATGAACCATTGGCATATTCAGAAATTTTAGAGAGCGATGTCACATTAGATATTATTTTTATCTTAAACAATTTATCACATTAAGTAAAATATTGTAAAATCAATTATAAATAACATAATATTCTTTTTACAAAAACATAATAAATCATAGTTTGTAATAAATTTTAATTACATAGTGTGTAGTTTGCTCGAAATTATCTTAATAAACTAAATACATCAAATAAGGGAAGTATAAATTTAGAATTTATTAAATTTCAACTGCATAAGTTTATTTTAAAATATCAGTTTATATTATTTGCAGAAACGCTTTTATCAATACTCAATGAGTTCAAGATAGAAAAATACTTTATGAGTTATATGTGAAATTAAAATGGTATGTAATTATATCAAAGAAGTTAAAATCGTTAAAAAGGCAAAAGTAAAAAAGCATGTAAAGCTAGAGTTGAGTTTCGAACTCCAACTTCCCATTAGCCAAATCTGTAGATGCATGTGAAAGATGATAAATATTTTGCATATATAAATAAGAATAAAATCTAAGAATATGAAATAAAGTAAAAACTGTGTGGTTGAGGTTTGTGCAGAGGAGAGAGAATTAACTGGAACTACAAATTTATTACTTAAAAGGGAAAGTGGCAAAGTTAGTGGGACATCCAAAAAAGGAAAGTTGGCAAAGTTTTAAGGGACGGAGAGAGTATAACACTTTAAAAAATAGAGATTTTATTATGCTAGGTCTCACAAGGTGGTTTTCTCTAAGTCGTCAAATCAATTGACGATTGTCTAATTCACCATTTCATTTGATGGAATATCTTATCATATACCCTCGAGGTATCAATAGTTACGCTAAAGGGATCTCCAGAATCCGCTAAGGCAACTCTGGTCAAGGGCGAGCTCGAAATCAATTCGCAGATCATCGTGATAAGTCCACAATTGCACTTAAGGCCGATCTAGGTCAACCCTCATTGAGGTTGGTGACAATTCCATCACTATAGCCGAGCTCTAGGCTAACCACTATTTAATGAGTACAGAGATCAACAAAGACATTACTGTTTCGCATTTCGAGTCAATGTTCTCCACCTCTTAGCTGAAAATAGTACACTCAAGTTTGACCTCATACATTTCAGCACTAGGTTATCACAACTTTCGAGATTACGTCATCACATAATAGTTGTCCTAGAGCTGACGTCGCCTAATTCGGTTACACAAGCCAGCAACCAGACTTACACGTATGGCGTATCCAAGCATACGCAAGGACAAAAGCCGGTACAATAGTACCAATCAATTAGATATTATCTCTCTATTTGGATATACATGTGTCGATAGAATAGTGTGGTAGTTACTTTTACTTGATTCCCAAGAATTTTCTTATACACTATAAATATCACTTTCCAGCTTGTAGAAAAGAATCACATTGTGAATTCTCTAGCTGACTGTTACTCTGCCAAATTTCTTACTCGATTTACACTTAGCATATTTTTGACCCTCCCTCGGTTTTGCTTTCGGCAGATCGGTAAAGACATCAACATTATTTGACAATATTAGTTAACCACGGTTCAAGCCAATTGTATTTTAATAAGAATAAATTTCACTTTTGGTCCTACGAGTATCATACCAATTCCACAATTAATCCACGTCTTTCACTTTTTCCACTTTTGGTACATGACTATTGTTTCCGTCGATAGTCACGGACTAAACACTACAACAAAAGAGGCCTTTGGCAACGCTCGCAAAATGTTACATTAGATCATTAAAATGTTACAAAAGGCAAATGCAACACTTTTATGGGCGTTACATCAGGTCTCGTTGCATAAAGTAATATGCAACACTTTTTCTCTTATTATGCAACACTAAATGAAAGTGTTGCATAAATATCTCAAATGCAACACTTTTTTGCAACGCTTTAACATGCATTTTAAGCAACACTTTTTCAAATAAAACGCAACACTTAAGATATGACTTTAAGCAACACTTTTTAATATATATGTAACATATTTGCTATACTATTTTGCAACACTTATGATATTTCGTAACAGTTTAATGAATACTTTATGCAACATTTTCTTCAAGTTTGGCAACACTTACCTACAATTATAAGCAAGATCCTTACCAATATCTAAATTAACCATTTTGTAATATATTTTTTATAATTCTAAACTACACGTATTAATATAAAACAACATGCTTGTATTAAGAATTTTTATATAATAATATTACAAGTTTTGAAATAGTCACAATCTGTAATGAAGGAATATACAACACCTCATATGCTAGAAACATTGTCTTGACTATAAATCGAAGAATGTAGTATAAATTCTAGAATACTTCTAATAGCAACTAAAACACTACTAGTACCGGAAACCAAATAAATGGAAGACATGTAACTTCAAGTTCTTCAACTCTTTTGCCTTGGCAATATCTTCTTACTCATTCTCCCATCAAAGTGCTCATAATTGTATCCACGTCATTTGATGTCATTCAATGCGAATCTTCATCTTCTTTTTCCATGGCAATGACTTCTTTCTCTTTTTCCTCTTCACATTTGTCTATATTTTGTGCCTCATAATCCTTCATTTCAACCTACAATATAAAACAATACACCATATAAAGAGGGCATTGTGGCAACATTATAGACTTCCATCTAGATCATTCTCTTTCTTACACTTTTTTTCTAATTAACTTGTCTTTTCATATAAAAAAATAAAAAAAAGTCATATTTCAAGTAAAATGACAGTTTTGGTTTGATGATTTGCAACTGGGATAGAAACTGAAAAATTCTAAAACATCAACAAATAACAGATATAGAGCCTTACACACCACTGTAATTAATATGTAATAGTAATTAATTAACTTAAATAAAGAAGCATCCATCTCGGCATACTTAACAAAGGATGGAAGAAAAACAAAATAGGGCTAAATTGAATAAAATATCAGGATAGAGTATTGTCAGGGACAAAATTGTGTACAGTCAAAGTAGTCGGGACTATTTTGGCATTTTCCACATATACAAATATACCTTGATATCCTCCTTCGTGATCATAATAAAAATCAAGAACACATACCTCATACAATCTTATGCTCTATATTGAGATTTGTGACATATGGCTGATTTTAATATACTAGCAGAATATCATTTATGTCTTCGCTTTTGTCCTTGGTTTGTGCTCATGATCCTTCATTTCAGCCTACAAAAAATAATAATATGCCATTTAGAAAAAGATTACCCTGAATAAGAGAAAATGATAACCTGAATTCTTGCCGCTGTTAACACAAAATATATAACTTAGGTTAGATGAAAGACTAGTGCATGAGTTACATTTCATACTAAAATGAAACAAAAGGACACTTCAAAGTCGAGGAAATTTATTGGATTTTTTACTTAAAAGTACTTTAACAGCTTGATTAATTAAAAGAATGGACTACTTTTAAATCAAATTTCTGTACAATCAAGGAACTCTGCTTAAAAGAAAGAAACATACATTTCATGGGATGAATAGAGTCTTTTACGGAAGTCAATAAATCCCAAAATCATGGTTGTTGTCATTAAAACCAGCAAGGCTACACTCTTCACCATTCTCATTTCTCACTAATCACTATTAATTATTCTTTTTTTGTTCATGTTTAGTGTTTATTACCTTGATCGATTTAAACGAAGACATGGAATAGAATAAAGGTCTCTCACATTTATATATAGTAAATTTGACATGGAGAGGTTGATGGTAAAGTCTCTAAAAGTTATAGCTCTTTTGAATTAAAATAAGACAATAAGGTTTTGGTACTCATCCTTGCCCTGGGCCAGCCACTCCCTCGTCCGAATGGTTTTGGGCTGAATAGAAACCTACACTAAAAAACTTTGATCAGTACACCAAACTTGATCAATAATAGTTACTTATAGGTAGCGGCAAGTTTTAGAAGCTAATAATTAATAATAGTTCATGCGTGCTTAATTGCTTATAAGGTTATAGGAAAACGAAGAAGAGAATTGAAATATGACATAGAATAATAGTAGAGTAGTGTTTGAAAAAGGAAACAACTAAAACTTTTAGAAATCACAGGCATTGGTTGCTGCAGCCTGCAGGAGAGAGAGAAAAAAACATGGTAAATTAATTAGCCGATTTACTTACTATTTATGCTAAACAAAGCTACAAAACACTTACCTTAGTGTTGCATACATCATATCAATGATGGATAATATCGTGGGCGCAGTTGGAATACATCATAGAATCAAACGAGCCCAAATAGCAAAACTAAAACAAATATATGTCAATTCCCTTGCATAACACAGAAATCAGAACAGGAAAATAAACAATCAGAATCTCATACAAAGTAAAGAACAAAACAGATTGAAAAAAGAATTCAGAAACATAATTGGAAATTACATAATAAGAGCTCTCTGCAAATTAGGTACTTCTGCCCCCTAACAATTTATGGCGTTTTCTTTCTAGGGCCACCCCAACACTCTAGCCATCGCATTTTAAGAGCAAAACGGACATGACTAACATAATTCCTATCTTGCTTTTACAGATTATTTCATTCAAAAAATACTCAAAATTGTATTTCATAAACTGATTCAGACAATCAGACATATAGTATAGTAAGTTCTTTTTGCTAAATATTAAGGCTTGTTGGTTAAAGTAAAGAAGTTTATCTTAAGGCTTTTTTTAGGAAATGAAGCACTTCTAATCTAGCGCCCTAAGTTTCTTGTGATTTCTTCTAAAGTTTTCATTTGAAAGGCTAAAGAGTTTTAATTTGTTTGCGGAAAATGTCTTTCTACTAAACCGTCTTAGTGTTTTTTTTTTATAGACAGCAATTCAAGTACTATACCAAGTGAAAGTTAGATATCTTTTCAGAAATTTTGACCAATATCATTCAAATATCAATAGTTTGATCTCGAAATTACCAAAAAACTTAAAGAGGTTGTCAGAAGTTTCGTTCAAATTATTGAGCAAGTGAGAAAAGATGACTAATTGTTTATTGAACGCTAAACAAATGCATTTTCAGCATTTCAAATTTAAAAAAATTGACAAGTTAGCAATTATCATCAATTCACTGAATCTCTAAACAAAGCAGTATTTTCTCACAAAAATGGAAACTTTGGCTAGTAGCTTGACCAAACAGGCTCCAAGTAGCCCAAGAAAAACAACATGAGTACTTCAATTCTGCGAGCCCCTATTGTTATAGGACTAAAATGCAGTGAACCTAAAAATAATAGAATTGAATATCATGAGTTTTCCAAAAAATTGGATGCCTATGATTTTATGACATAATAGTGAGAATCTAGAACAAATCATTGCAATAAAAAAAATCGACATTTAGTAGCTTCCATCAGATTATTGCTCAATAATAATGGGAAAATTTGATTACCTCAAAATGGAGCATTCTTTTCCTGAACCGCCAAGTAACTTAGCAGAGCGCCCAATTAATCGACAATTGAACCTGCGAGCACCTTCTTCCGCTCGAGTGCTGACGATCGGAATGAGACTTGTCGCGGGTAGAGTTGGGCTCCAGGACGGTGCGGCCCATCGCAGGTAGAGTAATCGATGTTCAATGGTGTTTCCTCGAAGAGTCGAAGGGTCTCCAAACAGTGCGGCCAATTGACGCAGATTTCATTTTCAGTTTTTCTTTTGCGAGCGGCGAAGAGATTTTGTTCAAGTGCTGAGGCTGAGGGTTTTGTTCGAGTGATTTTCAGTTTTCTTTTGCGAGCGGTGAAGTGATTTAATTCCGTAGAGTACCGATGATGGGTTAGTCTAGGTAAGTGATCTCTACCAATTTTTTTAGTCCAACTGTATAGAATCATTAGAATGTATTCGATGTCATCGGCCGGCTAAGATTGGAAATTTTCAAATGATTTAATCATTGTTTGTGTTTAGATTGATCTATTCTAGTTTGATAAAAAAAATATTGTACGTATTTTTGAATGTTAAAGTTTCTTTTCTAATATAATTTGGTTCGATTTATTTAAGTATTGTCTAATTAATACTTCCTCCGTTCCTTTTTAATTGCAACAGTCAACATTTCACGTTTGTCAACGCACAAGTTTGACCATTAATATCTTTCATTCCGTATTAGTAAAAAATTTAAAAAATTCATATTTTGAAAATTTAGAATGAGAAGAATTTAACAATATTTTTTTAAAAATTAATTTATAATACATCAATTAATAAAATGTAGTCAAAGTAGAATATGTGAATAGTATAAAAAGTCCAACATTGCAACTAAAAGAGAACGGAGGTAGTATGATCTAGGATGTTTTTACTTGGACCAAAACTTGCTGGTCTGGTCTGGTCTTAACTGGTCTGGTCTGATGGATATCTGATCTCTATGTATTTTATAAGTACTCAATTCTAGTTTGATCTCAAATTGAAAAACTTCAAGTGAAAACTAAAACTAAAATCAGTCCAATTAAAGTATGCCTAGAAGAATTAGGATGTTTTTACTTGGACTGTAATTTGCTGGTCTGGTCTGGTCTGGTCTGAACTGGTCTGGTCTGGTCTGAACTGGTCTGGTCTGGTCTGGTAAGGTCTGGTTTCTTTGTATTTTTATAACTATCCAAGTCTGGTCTGGTCTGGTCTGGACTGGTCTGGTCTGGGACAAATTACAGTCCAAGTAAAAACATCCTTAAAGTCAAAAGAAGTAACTAACCCTGCTTGGTCGAAAATCCAAAGATCAAATAAATTATATTGGTGGAATATATATAAATTAAACCACTAAACAATCAATTGTACGTATATTCCGTAAGTAAAAAAATTACTCATCAAAATGTAGGGGAAAAAATTGAAGAATTGTGATGCATACTGTCAACACAATATGCAACAATGTTTACAAAACGTTACATTTCTTTACTACGTATAACATTTGTTTATTTAATGTAACACTTTGAAAATAAGTGTTGCGTAATATTCATGTATTTGCAACACTTTGTATTGAATGTTGCATATTTTATAATTCATATGTTTATGCAACACTTATAAATTAGTGTTACAAAATTTCAACCTTTATTGAAATATGCAACAAAATTAAAAATGTTACAAGAGAAGTGTTACAAAAGCCCTATTTTGTTGTAGTGAAATGTGGTTAAAATGAAAATCAAGGGAGAAATGTGGAAGTGGAATAATAGTCATGTGACCAAAAGTGGAATTTTTTCAGAAAACAATAGTTAAGTACCAAAAGTAGACAAAGTGAAACATGTAGACTAAATATGGAATTGACATATAACTCATAAGACCAAAAGTGGAATTAATTCTTTGAGTAAGTACTTCTAAGTTTTAACCGACCATAAAATTTCATAAATAATATTTTTCATTTGGCATTGATTTTGGAAAAAACTCAATTATAAGATGGTATCTAACTATCTAACCTAATCATTCACGCAAAACAAAGATTAATCGAACCTTTTGAAAAAATATTTGCAAACCATGACTATTAATTGCTAACATTGTATATTGAACTACTCCATATATCATAAAAATATGCATGAATTATTATTAATTATATAATTATAAAATTAATTATTATACAAATATTATTTTAGTATTGATTTATAAATAATGAATATACAATGACAAAATATTATGATTTTGCGCGTTGAATTGTGTAATAATAAGAAAAAATAAAGTTTGACTTACTTTTATGATTGTATTGGACGAAGTTACTGTAGTCTGTAGATGAAATTTTAACAATTTTTCCATATCATTTTTCTTTGTTTTATTAATAAAATATATTTTAAATATAATTTATTCATAAATCAACAAAAGCAATCAATACAACCACTTCAATCAGAACTTCATAAATTTCAGCAGAATACGTCGATTCAGCCCATTCTAGTGTTATATCAAGTGTGCTCAAAGAGCCTGTTTGGTAGCACGAAAATCGGCTGTTTTGGCTGATTCTGCTGAAATTTATGAAGTTCTGGCTGAAGTGGCTGCATTGGCTGATTCTGCTGATTTAAGGAAAAATTATCTTTAAAATATATTTTATTAATAAAATAAAGAAAAAGTTACTTGTAAAAATAGCTAAAAAAGTCATCTACAGTAACTTCAGCCAATACAGCTAGAAAAGTAACTCCAACATTACTTTTTCTGCTTATTACACAATTCAGCGCGCGAAAGCAAAAATTACGCGTTTGGTGAAAAAGCTGACTGATAAGCCTGAAAAGCCGAAAATCAGTATTGCCAAACGGCCTCTAAATCTAATAACCTCAACTTTATAGTGTGAACGATAATACCATGAACCATTGGCATATTCACAAATTTCCGTGACCGATATCACATTAGATGTTTTGATCTTAAACAATTTGTCACATTAAGTAAAATATTATAAAATCAATTATAAATAACATAATATTATTTTCACAAAAACATTATAAATCATAGTTTGCAATAAATTTTAATTACATAATGTGTAGTTTGCTTGAAATTATATTAATAAACTAAATAAATCAAATAAGCTAAGGAAGTATATATTTAGAATTTATTAAAACTTCAACTGCATAAGTTTTTTTTAAAATATCAATTTATATTATTTGCAGAAACGCATTTATCAATACTCAATGAGATCAAGTTGCAAAAAAAAATACTCAATCTGTTCAAGATAAAACAAAAATACTTTATGAGTTATATGTGAAATTAAAATCGTAATTATATATATCAAAGTAATTAACATAGTTAAAAAGGCAAAAGTATAAAAGCATGTAAGACTAGAGCTGGTTTCGAACTCCAGACTTGACATTGGCCAAATTTGAAAATATGAAAGATGATAAATATTTTGAATATATATATATATATATATTAACTCCCTCCGTCCCGGAAAATTGTTCCCACATTGACTTGGAACGGAGTTTGAGAAAATGGGAATAAAGTGGAAATGTATGATTGTTGTTGTGTAAGAAAAATGTAAATGAATTGTAGCTACAAAAAACTTTCCAAAAGGGAAAAGTGGAACAATTTTTTAGGACGGCCCAAAAAGGAAACCGGGGACAATTTTCCGGGGCGAAGAAAGTATATAACAAACCGTACTGAATCGAAATCGATAAAAACCGAACAAAACCGAACCGAACTAAAGAAACTCAAAAAAAAACTTTTATATATTATTAAAATTGGTGGTTTGATTTGGTTTGGTTTGGGTTCACTTAAGTAAACTGTTTGGTAAACATTTGCTCAAACCGAATGATTTGGTACTTTGATTTGGTTTGGTTTAAAACAGAAAAAACAGTAAACCGAACCGAACAACACACACACACACTTTGTATTTATCTTCACACACACACACTTTGTATTTATCTTCACACCCCATTTTTAAGATATAAATAAATAATTTAGACATGAAAATACATATTTAAGCATATACTCGTATCATTTTAACTTTTACACATTTCATACATTCATTATGACAAAGTTAGCTAATACGACATATTTGTATTTATTATATTTGGCCTAGCAAATTGCATTTATATTTTTACATGATTCATTTGAATAAAATTGTGAATATTACAACATTTGTACCACTGACTCTTTTAGATTTTTTTTTTGAATATTTTATGTGATATTATAAATGCTAATCAACTATCTTGTTTTTTGTAAGAAGTGAATTTTTTGTAGTGATAAAAAAATGTCATAAAGTTTCAATGGATAATATTTTATTATTTATTTTTCTATCTTTTATTTCCTTTTACAATTTATTTAAATAATCAATAAATTAAAAAAAAAAAAAATCAAATGGACTACTACTTTCATTTTCTAATTCTGAAATATGGAACTTGATAAAATAAAATAATAAACATAAGCAAACGAATCAAATCAAACTAAATTAAACATAATGTTTTTTACTTTGGTAAACCGAACTTCAAACCAAACCGAACTAAAATGGAAGAAAATTGAACCGTAAACCGAATTGTCCCTAGTATTTATGACCATTCCGATGTTGTAGTAGGCGATAGTTATGGTGGTGCCAAAATCATAAACTGAGGTAAGTCGGAACTTTGGAACCCACATTTCACAATCCCGATGCTCTTCGTGTCTCCCGATTGGGCCCTATTGTACTGTTAAGACGTCACCCATGTTTAAACTCTGATCACCGTCAATTTCACATCAGAGCCGGCAATCGAAACCGCTCACCACTAGCCAGCCGCTGTTTTTGCGTAAGCTGATATCCAGCCCATTTGGTTAGGGATGAGAAAAAATACCAAACCGGCATGGTACCGAACCGAATCGATAAAGTATCAGATTGAAAAACGGAGTTTTAAACTGATCTCAATTTTTTTGTCCCGAACAGGACCGTACCGGTTCTAAACAATGCTATGACCGGTTCTTATAAAATGAGAATCGGTACCGAACCGAACCGGATCGAAGTATCGTTTAATTATTTAAATTTACATTTATAATTTTACTTTGACTAGTGCTTTCACACTTTCACCGCCTTTTCTAGTTCATAGGAACCCTGGAACCGAACCAATGTATGTTTTTAATGATTTAAATTTGTATTACTATAATTTATCTGAAATTTATTAATTACGGAGTATGTAATACCACCTCCGTCCAAATTGATTTGCAAAATTAACTTTTTTTGTTCAAACAGTTTCAATTTATTCATTTAATTAGGATGTCAATTCTTAATTATATTTAATTTGTAGTTTGCAACTTTGAAGAGAGTTTAATATAGTTTCTGAATATGTAAATTTTAATTGTTAAAAATTGAATTAATTATTAATTTAATTTTAACATTGGTTGACTAAAATATATAGACTTGCATATCAATTTGGGACGGAGGGAGTATGAAAATTGATAAATTGTGTGAATTTTTGAAGGATGGCTAAACTTTAATTTCTCCATAAACACTTGAAAAAAGTGGCATTGTTTGGTATTGATATGGCATGGTATCGTCCCATTTGAAAATGGAGCCGTACCGAACGGGTTTACGTCTAAGACCGAACCGAACCATTTGAATAGTCACGGTACGGCCGTACGGGTTCGGCCAAATATTGGACCGAACCGGACCACGCCCACCCCTACGTTTGGTAGCACAACAACCGGCTGATTCTGCGAAGTTCTGTCTGAAATGGTTGCATTGACAGATTCTGCTGATTTATGAAAAAGTTATATTTAAAATACTTTTAATTAATAAAACAATGAAAAAATTATATGAAAAATAGCTAAAATGATCATCTATACTAACTTCAACCAATACAGTAAAAAAAGTAACTTTAACCTTATTTTTTCTTATTATTACACAATTCAACGTGCGAAATCAAGAGACCATTTGACAACACTATTTTTCGGCTTATCCATCAACCTTTTCACCAAACACGTAACTTTTGCTTTCGCGCGCAGAATTGTGTAATAAGCAGAAAAAGTAAGGTTGGAGTTACTTTTCTGGCTGTATTGGCTGAAGTAAATGTAGATATCCATTTTGGCGATTTTTACATATAATTTTTTTCTTTCTTTTATTAATAAAATTTATTTTAATTTTTTTTTTCTTAAATCAGCAGAATCAGCCAATGCAATCACTTCAGCCAGAACTTCTTAAATTTCAGCAGAATCAGCCAAATCAACCGATTTTCGTGCTACCAAACGGGCTTCAAAAGTTACATGTTTGGTAAAAAAAGTTGACTGATAAGCCTGATAAGCCAAAAAACATTGCCAAAGCTAACCAAACGGGCTCTTTGCTTTGGATGTATCCCTCGTTTTTTCCCCCCGGAAAAAGCTAGTTGTATAAGAGGTCATTTGGTAGCACGAAAAGCGGCTGATTTGACAAATTCTGCTGAAATTTATGATGTTCTGGATGAAGTGGTTGCATTGGTTGATTCTGTTGATTTAAGAAAAAAATATTTTTAATATATATTTTATTAATAAAATAAAGAAAAAATTATATCTAAAAATAGCTAAAATGGTCATCTACCGTAACTTCAGCCAATACAACCAGAAAAGTAACTTCAACCCTACTTTTTCTGTTTATTACGCAATTCAGCGTGCGAAAGCAAAATTTACGTGTTTGGTGAAAAAAATTGGCTGATAAGTCGAAAAACAGTGTTGCCAAACGATCTCTAAGTCTTTTTGTTTTGTTTATACTCCCGTATTTTCTTAGCATTACGGGTAATTCGATTAAAAATATAAATTATGAAAAAGTTACCATAATTCATTCATTGCATAAAAAAGTACGACACTTTCACAAAATATGCATCTAACTTACTTATCGTTCATTTGAAATATGAATGATATCACTTGGGGACAATCTAATTAAAAACATGCTCAACAATTGACAAAACACTATCCAAGGGAATTGGATCCTCATCCTTAAAGGCATAATGTCTTGCTTAAATCAATGGCAGGAATTAAAACCCACACCTCGAGATTTGTGTAAAAAGTGGGACCTTTCATCTCCAACCATCGATTTTTTGATCTGAGGACTTGAAATAGCCAGACACCCTCCTAATCTGCTTAATCCAAGCGGAGACGCCGGATCCCTATCCAAGCTTGCGAGTTGCAAGTAGATTCAAATAAGTTAATCATCAATGCTCTAAATGTCATCTTTCATCTCCAACAAGATCATTTTTGGATCTTTCTTTCCTCTAAAATCTAGTAAACGTCTTTCAAAAATATAAACGTCTAAAAAAAAGTTGGCCCAAACCGGTCCGGTCCACTAAAATCAGGGCCCGTAGCCCGCGCCATAAACAGGCGGTTCAGGCCCAGTCCCGGTCCCGGTACCGCCATGCCGGGTCGGGTCTGCACAGTACCGGGCCGGACCGGGCCGTCCCAATCCATCTCTACCCTTTTCTACATGACAACAATATTACTTACGTCTCACGGGGTTACGGGTTACCCATACACTAATCATATATTCAAGGGGAGCAGGGCCGGTCCTAGGGGGGGTGAAACAGGGGCGACCGCCCTAGGCCCGAAAAAATAGAGGGGAAAAATAGGCACAAAAATTTGTTTTTATATATAGTGTGAGTATGCTTCTTTTTTAATTTAACCTCAAGTTAAAAGGCATGTGGCATGCCTCTTTGAGTAGTTAAGTCTCTTCACATCTCTAAGCTTTATAATTATTTTAATTACAAAATTACAAAAATATTTATTGGCTCTAACTCTTTGTACAGCCCGTGTGTCTCCCAAACTCCCGATTCATAAACCACCCCATCCCACTAACCTAATTAATTTCCTGGACGGTGGTTTCCAAGTTCCAATTAAACTCAATTATCTAATGAACTAAAGGACTAAGGTTTAATAAGGTCTTGGTCGTCTTGCACAAGAGTAGACATTAGAGAGCGCTGCAAGCCTGCAAATCACCATTAGCCAAAGCGGTCAGTGGTGAAGAACCCAAACTGCGGCCGGCGATTAGAACACCTTCTTCTGTCAAGGCTTCAAACAATCCGACAACGGCCAGTGAATTATTCCCAATCTATGAGCCCGTTTGGAGAACTCTGTTTTCGGCTTATCAGGCTTATCAGCCAGCTTTTTCACCAAACACGTAACTTTTACTTTCGCGCGCTGAATTGTGTAATAAGGCGAAAAAGTAAGGTTGGAGTTACTTTTCTGGATGTATTGGCTGAAGTTACTATAGAGGACCATTTTAGCTATTTTTACATATAATTTTTTCTTTAATTTATTAATAAAATATATTTTTAAAATATTTTTTTCTTAAATCAGCAGAATCAGCCAAAACAGCCACTCCAGCCAGAATATCATAAATTTCAGCAGAATCAGCCAAAACAGCCGATTTTGGTGCTACCAAACGGGCTCTATATTAGCTATCAATAATAAATCCACTAAATGTTCTTTTGATTTATGAATTATGATTAATGATTTCTATATGATGCATTTTTGGTGTCTTGGTAAATTCATATTTGTTTGGTATTGTGCAATTTGAATTGAATTCCTTTATTTTGTTTTACTATTGTGAATGTGTTTGATAAAATGATTGAATTTGGTTGGGAAAAAGAGAAAAAAAGACAAAGACTAGAAAAGGCAGACTTAAGTAAGACGGGGGCAATGGAAAATTTTGTTTTTGTTAAGAAATTGAATCCTGAAAATTCTTCTCAAGTTGAATCGCCGCTAAATTCTTTTGTGAGTGAAAACCATAACATGCTTGAAAATAGTGATATAGCAAAAGCCGCAAATAGTGAAATTGAGCCAGATAATTGTGATTTAAGTGAAGAGAATAACTTTTGGTGGGTCCTATTTCGTTGATCGATTTTTAGAGATTAGTTTTTGTCTTGAACATAGACCCAAATAATATCTCGCCCATAGGCCCGAAAATCGACAGGACCGGCCCTGAAGGGGAGGTTAGGACTTGGACAATGTCTTGCCAATTCAAACTATTACTTGTGGACATGCAGTTTCCAAAACTTCTGCATTTCAGACAATTTTCAGGATGTATAATTATCATTGACTTGTACTATTTTCATATTTTTGAGAGAACTACTTTTTAATCAAGATTAAGCTTCAAAGCCTAAGTATAGGATTTCAGCTTCTACGGTTCTCCCCGTCCTTTACTTTTCACAATATACCTTCATTTGAATTAATGTTACGCATTTATTACGGAGTAGTTTTTACTTATTATGTACTTGTATGTTGTGACTTCATTTATTCCATCCTTTGAGCTTTATGTAGACATGCGTGGCTAGATATTTTAAGGTGGTTCGGTTGTGGGGAAATCACAAATGGGAATCAACTGTGAAGATAAATGCTAGTTTCTTCAATTTTATTTCAGGTTATTTTGTACGTAGTATTTCTAGACACGTGCTTTGTTCCTCAGGGAGAATGGACATTTTCTATTTAGCATTTCATCATATATGCATTGAAAAGAGTTTGGTGGTTGGATTGGAAACTCAACAAGCTGTTGCAATCAATCTCAAACAAACTTCTTTATTGTTGGAAAACTGAGAGTATTTCAAATGAATACAACTTTACTTGCTTTTATAATTACTTTAAAACATTTTAATTAAATCAATTTTGCAAATACATGTTGATACGTTACATACTAAAACGTATTGTGTGTGTTAATTAAAAATAAACATGCACCGAGGAATGTTCAGGTCCGAACATTCCCCGTCCGAGCACCGTCCGAACATGGACGTTTGGGCCACTTCCCAGTGGAATTTTTTGATGAAATTTTTTAAGCATGCTCCTCATCAAGTCTAGTTTGTCCATACCCAATTTCAGCTCAAAATTCGATAGGGAAGACATTCAAATCATTTTTTGAAGTTCACTGCGTCAAAATATACATATAAAAACGCATTCAACTTCAAAAAATGATTTGAATGCCTTCCCGATCGAATTTTGAGCTTAAATTTGGTATGGACAAACTAGACTTGATGAGGAACATGCTCAAAAAATTTCATCAACAAATTCCACCGGGAAGGACCCCAAACGAGGATGTTCGGACGGAGGGTCCTGTTTGAACGTTCGGACCTGATCTTTTTCCAACATGCACCTGAGAGTATTAGTGGATGCTGAGCTAATAACTTTCATTATTATTTTAATATAACCAACTGTCCAATCGTTCCCTAACTTTTAATATCCGAACGTTGATAATTAAGTAATATGAATGTTTATTAATCCGTATTAATATGTAAACGGTTTCTACCTGGCATGTAATTAAATGGATTATTAGCAACATACGTTCTTTAATACGGAGTATATATATGTAGGCTTAGCATGCGGCTAAGGAGTAAGATCTTTTGATCAAATATCAGGCTACTAGCTAATACGTAGTATATGCTCCGTATATACATATATTTATACTAAAATATTCCTAACAAAATTTGGTTCAACCACTGCTGGATTAAAATTATTTTACTCTCGTTGTTCTGTTACCGGCTTACCCCGAAGAGCCCGTTTTATCTTAGGGAAAGGTTTTTGTTATATCTTGAATCCAGCTCAGGTCTCCACAAGAATTCACCCACAAAGGGTGAAGAACACTACTAAGATCACAAGGGGAGGATTGGGCAACAACCTCAATGTTCAACTTCTGCCAATTAAGTTTAATTCGTCCACAAAGGAGAAGAAAATAGTGGAATAGGGTTCGGCCGACCTCAATGAAGGAGAAGGAGGAAGAATATATAGGCAAGGCTATAAACTCAGGATGGAAACTTACCTTACTGCTCAGATACGCATTGAATCGGCCAAGGAAGAAAAAAAATCTCACCAGAAGAAAAGTAATCGAGAAGGAGGAAAGTCATCAACGAGAGTTCAACCAAAAGGAACGGGCCGGGTACAAATGAACTAATTTTGGGCTTATGAAGTGAACCGGGCCAATACCAACAAATTCTCCACCTTATTGGACCTTAGTAGTGTAGAGCATTACGCTCTAAAACAATTTGAGACTCATCATCGCTGGATTGCCCGAATAATCACAAAGACATATTCAGGCAAAAGGGGTAAGATCACCAGGCAACTTATCTGCAATCAATGTTTAACGTGCGTTTGCACGATAGCAACTTTTCGACCGATAGACATTTAGTCCCCATGTGCGCAGGATTAAATTCCGATGGAATTTTAATCAACTTGATATGATCTGCACTCACAATATCTCGTATAAAATGAAATCTAACATCAATATGCTTAGTTCTATCATGAAAAACAGGGTTTTTGCACAGTTGAATAGCAGATTGACTATCACAAAACACACAAATATCCTGCTTAAGGCTACCAATCTTCGTTAGGAGACGTTTAAACCAAATGGCTTCCTTAAACGCTTCGGTAGCGGCCACATACTCAGACTCAGTGGTGGACAGGGCAACTATGGGTTAAAGTTGAGACTTCCAACTAATGCAAGACCCGCAAAGGGTAAACACATAAGAGGTAGTGGATTTCCTATTGTCTCTATCGTTAGCAAAATTCGAATCCACATACCCACTCAACGTAATCCCCTCAGAACACCTAGTGAAAACCAACCCATGATTAACAGAAGATTTCAAGTACCTAAGCAACCACTTAAGAGCATTCCAATGATCTAAACCGGGATTAGACATATACCTACTCAAGCAACTAACAACATAGGCAATGTCGGGTCTAGTACTCACCATGAGATACATCACGGACCCTATAGCATTGGAATAAGGCACAGATTTCATTTTAGCAATTTCAAGAGCAGTCTTCGGAGACTGATCCTTACTTAACACAAAGTAAGACGCCATCGGGATAGAAACGGGAGTAGCAGAATGCATGTTATATTTACTCAAAATCTTTTCAATGTATGAAATCTGATTGAGAACTAACACACGCTTACTCCTATCCCTAACAATGTTAATGCCTAGGATCCTTTTGGCATCACCTAGGTCTTTCATAGCAAAGTTCTCACTGAGACGCTTTTGCACACATTTAATGGCGTCACCCGAAGGACTAACAATCAACATGTCATCCACATATAGCAATAAAAATACAGGCACAGAAGAAGTATTTTTAAAGTATAGGCAATGGTCGCATTCGGACTTGTGAAATTTCAAAGATGACATGCACTGGTCAAATTTGATATTCCACTACCTCGGGGACTGCTTCAGGCCGTACAAGGCCTTCCTAAGCAAACACACATGATCACTCTTCATGGGATCCACAAAGCCCTCAGGCTACGACATATAGATTTTCTTATCTAAATCACCATGCAAGAATGCAGTGGTGACGTCCATTTGCTTCATTTCCCAATCATTATGAGCAACAAGAGCAAGCATCATTCTAATCGTAGTAAATTTAACTACAGGAGCAAAGATTTCAGCATAATCAACACCTTCCTTTTGAGTAAATCCCTTAGCTACTAACCTAGCCTTATATATAATGTCGTTAGGCTCTTCCTTAACCTTAAATAGCCACTTACAGGCAACAACGGAGCTATTGGGCGGTCTAGGAACTAACGTCCAAGTCTTATTCGCTTTAAGTGACTCCATCTCACTTTTCATGGCGCAAAGCCATTTAGCGGACTCATTAGACTTAAGGGCCTCTCTATAGGTTCTAGGTTCGTTAAGCTCAAGGGTCTCAAACACAGAGAAAGCAAACATAGAAGTATCACACATATGAAAAGCATAATCACACATACTATCAACAGTTCTCCTAATTATTCTCCTACTTCTATCTCTAGCAAGTTGATAATCATGCAAATCATTCTCACTAGAATCCGCACTCTCATCATGCGATTCATTGTCATTTGAATGCACATGAGAATGCTCCACCTCACTCGAAGTGGTGGTAGTATCATGTTCAGAAGAATCAGAATCATGCAATTCAGAGGAATCAGAATCATGCAAAACAACATTGTCATGATTAGCAAACAAAGGGCTAGCAGCACGTGGTATGGACTCCACCTCAACGGGTGTACTACTAGGATCAGACTTAGAATCAGGAACTGACTTAACCAGACAAGGAAACTCGGATTCATTGAAAACAACGTTTCTACTTACCACAACTGTGAAACCTACCTGGTTCCTATCCCAAACCCTGTACCCCTTCACACCCTCAGGATAACCTAGGAAGACTCCTTTCTTAGACCTAGGATCCAACTTGTCACCTTGTTGGTGCACATACGCTGCACACCCAAACACTCTAAGATTAGACAAATCAAGGGGTTTGTTTGAAAAAACAGATTCAGGGCACTTCCCACCCAAGGGAACAGAAGGAGACCGGTTAATCAAGTAGACAGCAGTATTAACTGCTTCACCCCAAAACTTTTTAGACAAACCGGCGGTGGCAAGCATACTCCTAACCTTATCTAGAACAGTCTTATTCATCCTCTCGGCTATCCCATTTTGTTGGGGAGTATAGGGCACAATTTTGTGCCTTCTAATCCCACAATCAACACACAGTTGTTCCATATCCTTATTGCAAAACTCTAGACCATTATCTGTCCTAAGGGTTTTGACCTTCTTACCCGTTTGATTTTCTACAAGGTTTTTCCACTCCCTAAACTTCACAAAGACATCAGACTTATGCTCAAGGAGACGGACCCACACCTTCCTAGAAAAATCATCAATGATGGACAGAAAATATCTCTTACCCCCGTGGGTAGTGACACTAGCAGGACCCCACACATCAGCATGAACATACTCTAACACAGAGGTACACTTAGTGGGATTAGGATATGGGGAGGAGGGGAATGTAACCTTATGTTGCTTGCCTAACACACAAGATTCACAGAAGGGGATGGGGGACACAGAATCCTTACCAAAAGAACCATATTTATGCAAAATCTCTAAACCCCTATTACTCATGTGTTGATAAGTCCGTATTTAGACACACATTTGATGCGTGTTGGGATCGACTTTGGATGGTTTTCCTAGCTTTAAGGTGTTACAAGTCTCAATTTTAGCTCAAGTTATGTTTATCGGGCGTTGGTTCGAGTTTTGTGTTGTTTGGAGTCAAAATCAGGAATTTAGAGTCTGGCACCGGCGCTTGAGAAGCAACCGGGAAGAGTTGGAGAACATTCAAGAGAGATTTGAGAGTTTTGGAGGCCACCGGGAGGTTCACGGCGAAGATTTGATGAAGAAACGGCCTTTGGATTGATTAAAGAAGTATCTGGGAGCAAACGGGGAAGAAAATGGCAAGAAAACGGTCCAAGAGCATTCCGCGCGCCCCGCAGTGCAGTTCCGCACGCCCCGCGGACGATTCTGAGAGTAAATAGTTGAGGGGTCTGAACCGCACACCGCGCGCGGCCGAAACCGCACACCGTGCGGCCGAAACCGCACACCGCGCGGTCCAGAAATAGCCCCCAGAAGTACCCGCACAGTTGCATAGTGCGGCGCCCGCACACCGCGCGGACGGAGCGAAAGTCGAAAGACGAAAAAACGCGCGCGTGACCGCGCGGTGACCCGCACGGCGTGCGGACGACCGCGCGGCCTGATTTTCGGCCTGTTTTCGGATTTTTCTATAAATAGGCCCCTGTTTTGCCTGTTTTTGACGGAGGAGCTTAGAGAGATAAACCCTATTTCGAGCTTTTCAAGCCTTGTTCTTCAAGATTAAGGGATTCTTTGTAAGTTCTATCTTTTTAATTAATGACAATTATTTCTATTCATCCCAATTCTGTTGATTCTTCAATTATGAATTGTGAGTAGTTTAATTAGGGATTTGGGGTTGATGAAGGGGTTAATCATGATTGATGGCTAGATTCTTTTCGGTTTAATTGCATGAATGCCGTTTAATTTGTGTTTGAATAATTTAATTGATATCTTTTGTAACCTGGATTCGCGGCTAGAATTACAATTGCTTGCAGAATAAACTAAGAGAGATCTAGTTTATTCTAGGACACATTCACCCACACTTAATCGTTCGCTAAGAGATTAGTAGCGATTAAGGGGCCGTAAGCTCGCTCGTCTTGGCAATAATTTAGGATCCTGTCGCATGAGAGATCAGCCTGGTCCCCTAAATTATTGTACTCTACACCGCGAGAGCGGTAAGAACTTAGTAATGATTAGCTAGGCTCAATTAAATTAAATTCATGTAATTAGGCTTGTTCTGCCAGAAATCTGATTACCCCGGAATCAATCCCTGTTCCCTTTGTCGATAATTAGAAAGAAACCAAACATTTATTTTATTCGCTCATTCGCATTAGTTTAATTTAATTTTTATTCAATCAATCAATCTCGCACACTTGCATTTTATTTTATTTTATTTTTATCCGCTGAATTTAGTTAATCTTTAATTCCCTTTGTCCGTCTCTGTGGAGACGATACTCGTACTTTCAACCACTTTACTACATCATTTTTAAGTGCGAGAAAACAATACATCAGTTTTTGAAAGTACGAGTATCGTCTCCACAGGGACGGACAAAAGGGAATTAAAGATTTACTAAATTCAGCGAATAAAAATAAAATAAAACAAATGCAAGTGTGCGAGATTGATTGATTGAATAAAAATTAAATTAAACTAATGCGAATGAGCGAATAAAATAAATGTTTGGTTTCTTTCTAATTAACGAAAAAGGGAACAGGGATTGATTCCGGGGTAATCAGATTTCTGGCAGAACGGGCCTAATTACATGAATTTAATTTAATTGAGCCTAGCTAATCATTACTAAGTTCTTACCGCTCTCGCGGTGTAGAGTACAATAATTTAGGGGACCAGGCTGATCTCTCATGCGACAGGATCCTAAATTATTGCCAAGACGAGCGAGCTTACGGCCCCTTAATCGCTACTAATCTCTTAGCGAACGATTAAGTGTGTGTGAATGTGTCCTAGAATAAACTAGATCTCTCTTAGTTTATTCTGCAAGCAATTGTAATTCTAGCCGCGAATCCAGGTTACAAAAGATATCAATTAAATTATTCAAACACAAATTAAACGGCATTCATGCAATTAAACCGAAAAGAATCTAGCCATCAATCATGATTAACCCCTTCATCAACCCCAAATCCCTAATTAAACTACTCACAATTCATAATTGAAGAATCAACAGAATTGGGATGAATAGAAATAATTGTCATTAATTAAAAAGATAGAACTTACAAAGAATCCCTTAATCTTGAAGAACAAGGCTTGAAAAGCTCTCAAAAATCGAAATAGGGTTTATCTCTCTAAGCTCCTCCGTCAAAAACAGGCAAAACAAGGGCCTATTTATAGAAAAATCCGAAAACAGGTCGAAAATCAGGCCGCGCAGTCGTCCGCACGCCGTGCGGGTCACCGCGCGGTCACGCGCGCGTTTTTCCGTCTTTCGACTTTCGCTCCGTCCGCGCGGTGTGCGGGCGCCGCACTATGCAACCGTGCGGGTACTTCTGGGGGCTATTTCTGGACCGCGCGGGTGTGCGGTTTCGGACGCGCGGTGTGCGGTTCAGACCCCTCAACTATTTGCTCTCAGAATCGTCCGCGGGGCGTGCGGAACTGCACCGCGGGGCGCGCGGAATGCTCTTGGACCGTTTTCTTGCCATTTTCTTCCCCGTTTGCTCCTAGATACTTCTTTAATCAATCCAAAGGCCGTTTCTTCATCAAATCTTTGCCGTGAACCTCCCGGTGGCCTCCAAAACTCTCAAATCTCTCTCGAATGTTCTCCAACTCTTCCCGATTGCTTCTCAAGCGCCGGTGCCGGACTCTAAATTCCTGATTTTGACTCCAAACAACACAAAACTCGAACCAACGCCCGATAAACATAACTTGAGCTAAAATTGAGACTTGTAACACCTTAAAGCTAGGAAAACCATCCAAAGTCGACCCCAACACGCATCAAATGCGTGTCTAAATACGGACTTATTATGTGTCCTAATCTATTATGCCACAAAGCAGATTTATCAGAACTAACAACATGAGCAGAATCACAGAAAGGCTGAGCATGGCACACATACAAGTTATTCACCTTTTTTGCCTTAAACAAAACAAGGGATTTTTTCAAAACTTTCATGCACCCATTACCCCATTTACCCTCTAACCCACTACCCTCAAAGGCAGCAACAGAAAACAAGTTATGACGCAAATCAGGAACATGCCTCACATTTTTCATAGTAAACACAGTCCCATTATCAAACATCAAACATACATCACCCACCCCATGAATTTTGCATTTCTTATTATCAGCAAGAGACACAAAACCATCATTGCAAGAATCATAAGAAGAAAACAGGGATCTAAAAGGTGTCATATGATAAGTACAACCATAGTCAATCAACCACTCATTTTCAGTCATGCTACTCAACACAGAATTGGCAGAATCACAAATCATAAAAACTTCTTCATGCAAGTTATTATCATCTACCACATTAGCATGTTCAGACTTCTTCGGATGGGGACAATCCTTAATGAAGTGACTAGAATTACCACTATTATAGCACACTCTCTTCTTAGACTTACCTCTCTTCTTCCCCGGGTCATTGTTTTTGTTCTTATCGTTGTTGCCCTTCTTATGGTTTCTAGATCTACTCTTAGACCTACCCCTCACAAACAACGCTTCACCTGAGTCCCTAGACTGACTGTTACTACCCCTCGAGTGTCTAAGATCTAACTCCTTACTCCTTAATCCATTAACAACTACATCCAACAAGATATCATCTCTACCATACTTTATGGCAGATTTGACGTCATTGTATGAGTCAGGGATGACATTAAGTAACACTATGGGTGTGTAGTCATCTATGTGTTTATCACCGGCTTGCTTAATATTCTGAATAAGCTTGTTAAACACATCTAGGTTATCATCTATGTCCTTAGACATGTCAAGCCTAAATCTAAAGAACTTCTCAAGCAAAAACAATTTACCAGGCAAAGAAGTATCGGTATACAACTTATCTAACTTGTCCCACAAATCCTTCGCGGAATCTATAATACCCACCTTTCTGAGCACTGAATCAGACAGGTTTAGGTATATAGAGGAACAAGCAGTTTCATTCATCTCAACACGCTTTGCAGCATCCTCAGAGTCTAAATAGAGACCAGTCACAGCTCTATAGATTTTCTGTTGGATCAACACACATTTGATTTTCTGTTTCCAGATATCAAAATCTGTCTTTCTGTTAAATGGAAGCATGCCATATTGATTGACAGCCATATTAACCGGAAAACAAGCACAACACGCAAGAGAATAAATAAAATTTATCAGGCTATCAACCGGTACGAAGCAACTAACACGAACAAGCCGAGAAGACCAATGAACACAAAGCTCGGGTACAATCTCCTTGTTCTTTCGTACCGTACGAAGCAACTAGCACGGACAAGCCGAGAAGACCAATGAACACAAGGCTCGGGTACAATCTCCTTGTTCTTTCGTACAAGCACAGATAAAATTTTTATTTACTCAACAGACAGATAAATGATTAATTATAACCTGTAGGGCTATCAATTGTACGAAGCAACTAGCACGAACAAGCCGAGAAGACCAATGAGCACAAAGCTCGGGTACAACCTCCTTGTTCTTTCGTACAAGCACAAATAGGCTAGAATTAAATCAACAAGCAAAGAAACTGGATTTAAAACTAATCCGGACAGAAATATTCCCAACTTCGGACAACAAGTATCCAAACAAATATTCTTAACCGGAAAGTTTATCCACGAATCAATTAACAGAAAAAATAAAAATAAAAAACCAACACGCGATTAAATTTAAACGGGAAGAAATATTCACAACTTTGGACAACGAGTATCCAAACAAAATATTCTTCACCCGAAAAATTAATCACAAACCAACAAGAAATCACAATTCAAACAACCAAGTAATTGCAATTCAACTTGAAATTAAAACGAATGAACTAAGAATAATAATCACACAAAGGATTAGTAAACGCACCTGGGGCGGGCACAACCGGCATCCTTGACCACGTAGGTCAGCAGCGGGGGAGCGGGGGAAAATTAAATCCGGTGGCACTCCGGTACACCAAGGATGTTTAAGCCAATTTACCTGAGCGGGGCCCGAGGTTGGGTTACCCGACTTACCGTAGGTAGCGTGGGCTGCTTTAGAGTGAGGCGGCAGTGGACTTGACTGGCGGCAGCGGACTGAACCGGCGGCAGCAGGTCTGGACCAGTGATGGCAGCGGCTTCTGGACTCCGGCAGAAGCTCTGGCTAGCTGGTTTGGCTCCTGGCAGACGGCGGCAGCACCCCTGGACCTCCGGTGACTTCTGGACAGCAGCGGACGGCGTCGACGCGGCGGCAGGAGGCGGCAAGGCTCTGATACCCCTGTTATATCTTGAATCCAGCTCAGGTCTCCACAAGAATTCACCCACAAAGGGTGAAGAACACTACTAAGATCACAAGGGGAGGATTGGGCAACAACCTCAATGTTCAACTTCTGCCAATTAAGTTTAATTCGTCCACAAAGGAGAAGAAAACAGTGGAATAGGGTTCGGCCGACCTCAATGAAGGAAAAGGAGGAAGAATATATAGGCAAGGCTATAAACTCAGGATGGAAACTTACCTTACTGCTCAGATACGCATTGAATCGGCCAAGGAAGAAAAAAAATCTCACCAGAAGGAAAGTAATCGAGGAGGAGGAAAGCCATCAACGAGAGTTCAACTAAAAGGAACGGGCCGGGTACAAATGAACTAATTTTGGGCTTATGAAGTGAACCGGGCCAATACCAACAGTTTTCGCTGGTCGGAAATATTTTTTTGAGGACAGCGTTTACGCGACTCGAACTATATTATTTTCTAACGCTTTTTGCAGGTTCATCGGGCTGAATTTCCTCCAACATTTATAATGAAAAGGAAGATGAGTAGGGTTTGTTTGGATAATTCTTACATGAAGCATAAAAGAATTTGAGGCTTCTTCTGTGCACGGGTCATCAAGGGAGTCATTGTTGACTTGTTTCCAAAATGACTTTATTCTTAAAGTTTCTTAAAGCATTTTATCAAACCTAGGCGACCTACCTCAAACATCCTTCCTTTTGCTTGTGTTTATTAACTTTTTACATTACTTATATTTCTTGTTCTATTTCGCTTTTTTATTTATCATTGTTCTATTTCGTTCTACCTTAAAAAAATACCCAATATTTCTAATTTTATATTGGACTAATTGAATTGTAATTTATGATGTTATAACTTAGATTGATTTTTGTCTCACACCATACTAAATCATATCAAGGTGACTCGATCGGACTTAAATAGATCAAATCGCGCTTACATAATAGATACTTTACACATAATGCAAAATGTTATCAGACATAAACAAGTTATATAAGAATGGATTAAATTTAAATAATTTAGATGAAATCAAATTAGACCTAATGAAAAATAAGAGTACACTAGGTTTGCCATACTATATAATAGAAAATGACACATAATAAAAGAAATTATCAAACTTAAACAAGTTAGAACAGACCAAATTATATTTAAACAAACTTGATCAAATTAAATTAGATCAAATTAGAAAATACGGAGTATCAAATTAGTAAAAACATCATGATGAGTACTTAACGATTAAGTCTATCTATTATATCCCTTGCGAGAATAATAAATCACTTTTTTCGATGATACTAGCACACTTTTCACCTTAGTTTGGTAACTTTCTTAGCATAACATTTTATGTATTACATTTCATTTTTGGAATATTGAAGTTATGCAATGATAATTTTTTTGAAGGGTAAGGGGTTGTAAGATTACGTTTCTTAGGATATGAAAAACCGTACTCCAACCTAATAAATGTTTGGGAAATTATCATTAACCTCCCTTGAGGTTTCATGTATTATCATTTAGGCCCCTGCACTATTGAAAATATGCACTTACCCCCTCCCTATCCTTTAATGAAAGTGTATTAACTCCTAATTACATTTAGCAAGAGTATGAATTTAGTTTTATAAATTTACTCACTTGTAGATTTAATCTGATTATAAATAAATTTATCTGTATTAAGAATCTTTCCACCAGAACACACTTTTATCGTGGGAACGCGTACTTTATGATGAAATAATCCTTATTATAGACAAATTTATTACGTGCATAACTACATCTACATGTGAGTAAAATTATAGGACTAGTAGCAAACACAATCGAAAGGTACAAGCTTAAAACAATAAATCTCTAATACTTTTAAAAGTTTGAAAATATATCTGAGATTGTAGAAATTTTGGTGAAACTTTTGTAATGAGGGAAATATGCCAAATAATGAGCAGAGTTATTTTATACCTAAAACAGATGTTGGTGAAGGACTTTTAGGAGACTATATTGTTACCTATTGGAAATTTGTATGAGAAATACTTACTTTGGTCAATTTTTTGTAAGTAATAAACTTTTGTCCTCGACTTTAGAATTCCCGACATTTCATATTTTAAGTATTATGAAATTGACATTTGTCGTTCTTTTACTTTGATTTTATCATCAAAAGTGGAGGTCTAAAAATGTTAACGACCGTGTTTGATAATAGTAGTTGTTGCTAGCTCATACCCGGTTGAATCAGCAGATTGATAATAGCGGATTACATTAGCTTTTTAACTAACCGCTTTCATTAGTGGTTTGAAATAAAATGTTAGTAACTAGGTAAAAATTTGCAATTAGCTTTTCAGACGTAAAATGACCGTTAAAAATTAATTTAAAATGTTAGTAACTAGGTAAAAATTTGCAATTAGCTTTTCAGACGTAAAATGACCGGTGAAAAAAAGGCCTCAGGCCTCACTTTATGGGATCGGGATTGGAGTCCATGTTTTGACCCTGTTCATTTTTTTTTATTAAAATCATTGAGAACACTTTAAAATGGGCTATATTCCATTTAAAAGTAGAAATATTGGTAGTTAAAAAAATATTGGGAGCGAACCTAGACCAATTAGGGGATTGGAACTGAAGATAAGGCCACGGGCCGCCCTAATTATTTAGCACTAACCAATTTGGGTGTGGAACCCGTCCTAAACTATAATGTCTGTACTAATATTTTAATTTACATGTAAACATGTTCATATTTTGTCAAATATTTAAATCTACAAGTTATTATTATACCTATATATAGTGATCTCATTTTCAGTGATAACAAAGAGTGTCTAAATTGGAAATTTTCTTGCGTTCAATTTTTAATGGTTAAATCGAGTAGGAAACTTCACTTTTGAGTCGGTTTGGTTCATTTATGTTCATTTGTTTCAATTTTTGTCAAATTTAGCATATCTTGATCATTTTCTATTGAGTAAATTTACTCACTTTACAAATTGAAATGCATAAAATGAACTACCTAGAGTAAGGTCAGTTTTGGTCATTTTTTTATTTGGTTCGACTTCCAGTAGAAAGGTCTTTAATATGGACAAATTTATTAATTACCCGACCAGATTTGTGGTTGAATAGAATTACAATATTAAAAGCAAACTCATAGAAAAATTATGAAATTATATTCATAATTTTCTCTAAATATAGATTAAGAGTTATTTAACCATCATTAAAGGATATAGAGGGGGGTAAGAGTATATTTTTTATAGTATAGGGGTGTGATTGATTATGCATCAAACCTCAGGGTGGTCAATGATAATTCCCCTAAATGTTTTGTACTTGGGAGATTAAGAGCATCTCTAAGAGCATCTTCATTCATGATACTCAAGTTTATGGTTTTTTATGCTTTCTTATTGTCATGTCTCTTCCACATAAGATTATCTCAAATAATTTCCAAACCTATCAATTTCTCCTCATCCATGAACTTAATTTACCTAGACATTTTTATGAGACATGCACGAACTACAAAGCTAGTCATCACCTTAAAGTTGGAAATAATATTTATTAATGTTCGACATCTTGTGGTCGATTGGACCCGCTACTAAATTTAATTTTCGTCATGTCGTGTATGAAATCAAGGTTATAGGGTTAGATATTCGTATCGGTTCACGGGTACGGGTACGGGTATCGGAAGTATCTATATTGTTAGAAATAAGCCCAATACTTTTAATAAATTACGGATACGGACCCAATACATACATGACACATATCGGTGAGTTTCGGTATCGGATACGTATCGGATACGCGGATACGGCATCGGGGTGAAGTATCGGCGCATCATAGCTTACTCCCATATTTCTCTTTCCCGAGATGAAGAGTGATGAATGTGAAAGTGGAAATAGGGGTTGAGAATATTAAATGAGCATTAGTTTAAATTAATTTTAATTTATTCTTATAGACACTATTGTATGTACGGATTATATTTATAGACACTCTAAGTATGGATTATTATTGTAGAATGCATAAAAGTATGGATTATTCTTATGAATTGCGCCTTTCTTTTAATGTGTATCTTATGTGGATAAACATTGCTTTATTTAAGTGACATTTGACAAAATTTACCTTGATTGAAAAGAATAACATTGGAGATGCTCTAATAACTCCAAGATTATCACTTGGATTAAAAGTTGTGGAAATTACCCGCGCGGTCTCAATTTTGGTGCAGCATATTCCCTCCGTCCCTTATAACTTTGTCAACTTTCCTTTTTTGGATGTCCCATTAACTTTTCCACTTTCTCATTTAAGTAAAAAATTTCTGGTTCCAGTTAATTCTCTCTCCTCTGCACAAACCTAAACCACACAGTTTTTACTTTATTAATCCTCGTGCCGGTCAAACTTGGCAAAGTTATTAGGGACGGAGGGAGTATCATTTATGGCCTAGCTTTTCTTCCTTTTCATTTTTAACTTTTCTATTTTCAGTTTTGATTTTTTATTTCACTTTTAGACAATTTTGGCAATCCCTTCTAATATTAACCGCACTTCAGATTCAACGGAGAAAAACTTCTCCTCTCTCTTCTCTTCCAACTCACCTCTCTCTCCTCATCTGCCGTGATTTTCATACCTTCTACCTCCATTCTCTTCTCTTTTCTTCAATTCTCCGACTGTAATCTTCATTAAACCCCCCGACTTCCCCTTTGCGGCTATGAGAAGAATCGACGTTAACTGGCCATGGTCTCCAGTCGTCGCAACCTGGGACGCCAATTCACCGGTCTCCTCTGTTGGCTCGTCGCATTGCTCCCAGGCTCTTCGCTGACGAACAAATTCAAGCAAAAGGTAATCCCTCCAACTCTCCTTAATTTGATCGCCATCTACCTCAGATTTAATTTCTAATTTTTTAAGTTTCTAACCTAATTTTGCAAAGGTAATCTCACATTAATATGTTGGTTTGTAACATTGTAATTCAAAAGCCTGGATTCGCTAATTTGTATTGCTTTTACAGTTTGCTTTTATAACATGAATTCTGAAATTGTTTAATCTGAAAGTTCAGAATTACTTTGTTTGTATTATTTTTGTAATTTTTATTATTACTATAATTGAATTGCTGCAACAAGAATAATTAATATATAATCTGTATATATCAATTTTATTAAAAAACGAGCAAAGCAGAGTATATTGTACTTGACAGCTTCTAAATACGTATACAATACAATATATATACTAATAGTAATACAGATAGGAAAGAAGTCTACTATGTAACAGTAAGGAGGAGTCCTTATATTTAGCAAATCCCAAGGGTGTAGTTTAACTAACGAGGTTGAAAAGTTTAACAGATGCCAAATTTTAACTCATTTGAGATGATTTGCCTATGTTCTTCTTAAATGAAGCATGATTTATATATGTATGTTTAATTTGTTGAGTGCTCATATTTCTGAGTGGTTATACCACTTGTGGCTCATGAAGCTTGCTACAACATTTCTTAGAATAATTTAATAAGCAAAGCAGACATGTTTACTTGTTGGGAACTTCTTGGAATGAACAACTGTATGTGTAACAACTAAAAGTGAGCTAGTTGTTATGAGCATGCAGATGCATTTCATTAAACTTGCCGGCATACAGATTATTTATTACTTTGTTATGCACATTGTACACCCTTATGTAACAAATATAGCCATGTAAGTTTAAGGAATTGTGTATTGACAATTTCAAATCACTCCTTTAACTATTTAGTTTGCATTGTATTTGCTAAATCAAAACTCTATTGATCTGGGCATTATATTACCTATAAATTCCTGTCATTTGGATGTGTGTTCAATATTCTTATTAGTTTTGTTTTAGGAATTCTTTTTTTTTTTTTTTGTGATTCATCACTTTATCTGTGTGAAAGCAAGTCTTTCCAAACGGACATACAAGTATATAATCACACAATAATACACAATAAGTATGATATTATGAATGATATATTAAAACTACACTTCAATGGAATTGTTGTATAATTTTCAGTTCACCTTTCTTTCCATTTCCCTGTCTTTGTGTTCATCTATGTTACCCATACACTGGATATATACCATCTATTTTTTGGCATGAATGTATGGGGATGGTTTTTGATGAAGCTTTTTGATGATGTATGATTAAGTTGTAACCTGAATAATCTGGTCAAAACGGAAGACGTAGATGTCTATTTTTTTTATTCAAGGCTGCTTTAATACTTGCAGGTTTTGAAATCTACCTGCACCCAACATAACTACCAAGACCCAACTCAAGGTTATGCAAACTTTAAGATCCATCATCATATATTTGGAGAAACAGTAAATACAGAGTCAGTTGATAATGGCTAAAAATATGCATGAGCATGCAATTTTTTTAGCTATGAAGATGCAGAACCAAGATGCTTTTGAGATATTTCTTTCAATTTAAGTCTTGATTATACGTGAAGATGATGATCACAAGACTAAGAGGATCAACAAGGACAAAGAAGATAAAAGAGTCAAATTTGAAGAACTGCATGTTAAGATACATAAAAAAGAAGAAACAAAGATGATTACAAAGCCGAATAATAGATCGAATTGTATATATATTGTGATACTTTTCTATTCTGTTTTGTTTCTCTTTGTTTCATTGTACATGTTTCTTATGGTTGAATCATGTTTCTTATCGTTGCATCGTATTATTTATTGTTTCATCATGTTGGTTATTGTTGTTTGTTTTTTTATTTTTATTTTTGTTGTTCCTTTAGGTTTCTGTTTATATTTCCTACTTCTTTGGAATAAAAATCATCATATAGATATATTTTCAAACTCTTAAAATGATATATTTGGATTTATGAATATGAATAGTTACGAAGAATAATGAGAAACAATAAAAAACAAAAATTTCAAAGTGATCAACAAAAAGAAACACAAAAAGCATCTGAAACAAAAAGCAACAATAAAATGATAATTAGAATATCTATCTATGTATGAAGTGTTAAGTTACAAAATTCATATATTTTAATTTTTTTTCCATTTTTTTTACATTTTTCATTTTTTAGTTTTTCAATTTTACATGCTTTTTAATTTAATGATTTTTTTATAAATCTTAAAAAACATTGTTTTGACTTTATTCAATTTTATTTTTAAAAAAATATTTTACTTTGTATGAATTCTGGTTAAAAGATGTACTCTTACATTAAACTCTCTAGTATCTTTTCATATTTTACAATAGTTTTAAACATTTCATCTTAATTAACATATTTTTTAAGAAATTTTTATGTTTGAGATTGTTTTTAACAATGTTATTTTTTATAAAAATTTGTTTTTCATATATTTTTGATAGTTAGTATACTTTGACGTAGAAAGTATATTGTGTATTTTAAAAAAACATTATGATAAAAAACATATTTGGTGTCTTTTACAAATTTTCTCGCATTCCTAATTGTTTTTTCTTATAATTTTTATTTCCGAGTTTCGTATTTCTAAATTTTCTATCGCTTTTAAACTTTTCTAAAAAATTTCAAATTTAAGTTTCTATTTTTCAATTTTCAAATTTAAGTCACGAGTATTGATTTAGATATTTTAAGCATTTGCTGAAATTTTTATTTCGGTTGTGTTTTTTTTCATTTCTTTTTTAAATTTAATTTTACTTTTCATTATGATTTTCCCTGTTAAAAATTGAATAGTTCCAGAAATTGCTATTAATTTATTGATGATGAATGACTTGCTTTCATTTTAGTAAGACGTATCATAATATCACTCAAAGGGAGTAGCTAAACAAATACAGAGTAGAACTATTTGATACGTAAACAAACATGCGTTGATTGGAGTCCCTGATAGGTAGACTATTATTGAAAAGAAGAGCTTCGGTAGTCCAATTTTGAAAAAAGTTTTGAAAGGTGAAAAAGATGATATTATTTCACTTTTCAGCTTGTTTGTGAAAATTTCCCTTAAATGTTCAGTTCAACAAAGGATTGGGGTTCATCTTGTGAAATTGAAAACTCCAAAAGACATTTAGGATGTTTTTACTTGGACTGTAATTTGTTGGTCTGGTCTGATCCAATCTGATCTGGTTTCTTTGTATTTTTATAACTATTCAAGTCTGGTCTAATCTGGTGTGGTCTGAGACGAATTAGAGCCTAAGTAAAAACATCCTTAGCATTACGTAGAGTAGAGACAACTTTGGGGTCACGTTACAATCTGAAACTCGTGGTTTAGCTAATTACAACGATTTGGGGATCTAAGATTATTTTTGGGGAAAATAAAAACTAATAATCCAACCTTTTAGCGGTCTTCTTACAATAGTCCCACCTTTTGATTATTCATGAATAATCCAACCTTTGTACCTCATCTTCATTCACTGGTCCCTGACCGGTTCATGACCTGCTGTTCCAAGTTATTTTCTTATCATTGCAAACCATTATACCATAAATCTCACCTTTCACAAAGATAATATTTTGCAAATATAAGAAAATAACTTGGAACAACAGGTCATGAACCGGTCAGGGACCAGTGAATGAAGATGAGGTGCAAAGGTTGGATTATTCATGAATAATCAAAAGGTGAGACTATTGTAAGAAGATCGCTGAAAGGTTGGATTATTAGTTTCCATTTTCCCTTATTTTTGTACAATGACAACTTTTTGGGATCAATTCCCTTTGACAGAATATGTTAAATTTTAAACTTGTGATGCTTATATCCAATGTTCTAAAAGACGCTAGGCGTTAGTCCAGCGCCTAGCGCCTAGGCGGGCGCCTATGCGGGGACTAGTCGGAGACATATGAATTGCATTTTTATCTATTTTTTTGCATAATTATGACAAGTAATATTGTATTTTTGTGTGTATAAAATACTTATATACATATACATTAACAAACATGGAAGATAGAATTCTCACATTTAATCATACGTAGTATATGATAACTAATCATTTAACTTCATTATGGTATAAATATAAATAATGATAAAATTTAGGTGTATATACAAACATATATAGTTTTATCTTAATTTGCAACTTTATTTCTTTATATCCATGGCTAAAGTTAAAATAGGTATATCGCTTAGAAAATTAAAATTAAAAAATAAATTAACGTTCGGCGAATCTAGATGGCCTAGGCGGCCGATTAGGCGCTCTATGCGGGCAACTAGCTAGGCGCCGTAGGCGGCTGACTAATTCACATGGATGACAAACCAATTAGTCGGAGCGCCTAGACGAAAATCGGGGTGCCCGCCTAGGCAGAGACTAATCGGGCGCCTAGAACGATTTTTAGAACAGAGCTTATATCAAGTTTAGGAATAAAACCTTCTTTTACAATTACTTATGGGTCTTCATCCAGATTTTGATAATTAATTGCCATTCACGCGCTGCTTATTTGGTGATGATGTGGTAAATGAACTCATGACGGAACAAACTTGTTTGAAAAATCTAAAGGGGGTGAACACTGCTTCCACTTCAGCTAGCCTTGATAGTTTCTCTGTCAACTTCCTTTATTGAAAGTTGTAACCATTGCAAACAAGAATTGCATTTCAATTGTAATGAGCAAAAGTTTATCGATCTTTGTCGATTATTCTTATTTCACTCATATTTTAGAGATTGTTTCATATGATTATCATATACGAAGTATATAACGTGATACCCCGTATAATATTTCAATTGCTTTGATAGTTCGTAATATGAATCATTATAATTAGTCGTTGTAAGTTGTAACATTTTAATCTAAGCAAAAGCTCAACATTCCTCGAAATTTAAATTGTGAAATTCCTTTCCAAAAATGTGAAATCAAAAGTCCAGCAACAAAACTATGTGTGCGAAAAAAAAAATGTAAAACCTAGATTGCTTAACAATTAGTTATGAACTTGTCATATTTCTCAGTTCTTACAATGTTTCTATATTACTTCCTCGTAAAACTATTTCCGTGAACACAAAATGAGAAGTCGGAATTGTAATACTCTTAAGAAGTCCAATATAACATTGTTGAGATGATGCTATTAGATTTAAAAAACTGTAATTACCAATTGAACTAGTATTAGGAAAATATATTTCTAATATGAAAAAGATCAAATTGAATCAAATTAGGAAAATAATCAAATCGAATCAAATTAGGAAAATAATCAAATTGAACACTGCTTATATGTGAACTATCATTAGGAAAATGTATTTCTCATATGAAAAAGAAAGTTTTTGAATCATATGAATAATTCATCTAATTTAATAATTTCTAACATTAAAATTAGATTGTCATAATGTAATAATATGAATTGTAGCTATAAATGAATAGAAAAAATTCCAAGAAACAAAGGATTTCCAGAAAAATAAAAGCATATTTGATGGTACCATGGATTGGATTAAACTCATCAATATTTAAGGATGAAAGTTAGAAATGTTTTACAAATTTCAAAATACTTCTCTAAATACAACAATGGTTGTTACATTGATGCGTTTGCGACCTTTGTCACATTACTCACATATAAGTATTTCCAAACCACCGGAATTAATAACACGCGAAACAGCAACATACATACAACTTCTACCATGATTGAAAATGGGTTTTCGCAAAACTAATTAACTTAATATTAGACAATGATTATCCTTGACTCTTGTTTATGATCACTTGATATGAGACAATCAGAAGAAATGTGTTATTTGAAACTTGAAAGGCAATCTTAAATGAGATGGTTCAAGGACATTCTTGATATTGACTCCTTTTCACTTGCTCTATCCGCCAAATATGTTGCTTCCAAAACATGTTATACTTAATCTGGTAATAACCATTCCAGGGAGAATCCTATATTGCTAGAATTAATACTATTAATATTGATTCATTACTTGAATTTACTCCAACCTAATTAGAATTTTTTCCATATATATGCTAATGTTTTTTTAAAATAATTTTAATAATTGGCAGATCCAGACCAAAATGCAGCCCAAAAGACACAACCAAAAGCCCAAAACCCAGGTGTAAATTACTCCCCAAACCCAACTCTCACCAACACCCCACCTCAACAACCTCACTGACCACAACCACAGCCATTGGCACTCGCCTCTGCAATGTCTGCATTGACCAATCGTAGTTTTCCATCACTTGAATTGCACCCTCTATGTTGACCGATTACCACCACTAAGCTCATGAATGATCACCACTGTGTTCATCATGTACATTCGGCGTCTCCGCAACTGTCACCACCTTTACGACCCTCAATCATCAACAATTTTTTCATAGATAAGTTCTACGATTTAATAACTTCAATTGATTTCTTTTTCACACAATTCTGAAATATTTTAGTATACTTTTTTTCATTTAAAGATATGTAATTAGTTTGTACACTTAATGGCAATTTATCGTTAATGTTAAGTCACTACTTCATATATATTTTCTTGGAAAAGATCCGATCAAATTTATATTTTTTTGAATAAGAACTTCAAAAATTGTGATTTTCCGGGTAATATGATCCGGAATTGCTTGTTCTATTACGTGGAATGCTTGCAAGTAAACATTTTGTTTCAGAAAATATATTACCCTAGAATTGATTTGTGATAAATAAACAGAGAGATATACAAAAAAAAAGGGGCATGCAACATTTTCTAAGGCTTCACAATATACTTTTAATGCCTCTAATTTATCATTCATTTTAATTTTTTAATGCAAACAGAGGAATGAACCATAACAAATTACAAGTGTTGTGTATTACACTTGAAAAGATGAAAGAGCCAATTTAGAAATAAACTGATTGCAATTGTCACAATGTGTTTAGTTTTGATGTGTTAAAAGTATGACCTCTGTTCTAAAAATTGTTCTAGGCGTCCGACTAGTCCCCGCCTAGGCGCTAGGCGGTAGTCGGGCGCCCCTATTTTCACCTAGGCGCTCCGACTAATTGATTTACCGTCTAGGTGAATTAGTCGGCCGTCTATGACGTCTAGTTGCCCGCCTAAAACGTCTAATCACCCACCTAGGTCATCTAGATTTGCTGAACATTACTTTACTTTAAAATTTTAATTTTCTAAGCGATATAAGTACTTTAACTTTGGTCCCGGATATAAAGAAATGAACTTGTAAATTAAGACATAGACTATATATGCTTGTATATATACCTAGATTTTATTATTATTTATATATGTATGTGTATATATGTATTTTATACACATAAGAATACAATACTTTGTATTACTTATCATATTTATGCAAAAACATAGAGAAAAATGCAATTTATATGTCCCTGACTAGGCACCCGCCTAGCCGCATAGGCGCTAGGCGCTGGGCTAGCGCCCGACTAGTGCCTAACGCCTTTTAGAACATTGAGTATGACTGCACATCTACAAAATAAAAAGCCATAGTGTGCCCAATTTTTTTTAAATAAAAACTCAACTACTTAGAAAGCTATATATTTGCAGGTTAATGATATATATAGTTCCCTGGAAGTAAAAATGCCATATACATGTGAATGCTATATACTTTTAAATAAAAATGTGTTACATGTGGTGCTGATCAGCACCACATGTATTTGTCCACATGTATATACTTCATGAAGTCCACTGTTTCTGTTGTGATGTATTTGTTCAATATTTTAATGATCAACAAAGATTTAGGCAAAGAACTTGTAAATTATTCCATAAATGTTATTGTTGTTCTTTGTAGTAATCATTCCATATTACTATGAACGCTCAACTATATCTTATATTGTGACAAAGAAAGCTCTAACTAAATACTTGATTAATGGGATAAGACATGAGTCACATGAGTACTAGTTCATATGTGTATTTATAAGCTCTGCGGACATAGGGTGATAGGGGGTGAAGCAAGCGCAGCTTCAGCGTGTCTGGAGGTGTAATATCCTTTGCCAAACCAAAGGCTGGAGGCATCTTCAAAGCAAGAATTTTTTTAAGAAAAAAACCATTCTAAAAACTCTGAATAACAAAGTAAATGAAATCTTTTAACGATTATAAATCTATATGCTTATAACAGGATTGCTTAGCAGTGAGTGTAGAGTGTTTGGGCGTTTGGCAGAGAGCAATTGGTATGATGGAATGGAGTGACTTGCTAGAGTCCTATTTATAGTAGAAATTTTCACACTTGGCTGCAAACAATATTAAATGTACAAGTGTTGAAAGATGTGATGCACATTATATTCTTTTATATGTATACCGTTTATTGATAAATCTAATGGCTTCATTTAATGGTACATACAACATGCTGGGAAGTAGGAATACCAAAAGACACTTTAAAGAATTGCACAAGAACTAATCTAGACACTCGAAATGGCTTCACTAAGTCTAGAGAATTCCATGCCGCACAGTAAATTAAAGCATCCAATGTGCCTTTTTATTACTGCAGATGCAACAGAAATACAAAATTGCTAAAACCCCTTCTAGTGTTTTGAAGGAAATTAATTGATTGATTAATTAATTAATCCATGACAGCATTTAAGTAGGGATCTCACTAGGGAATTTTAAAAGACTAATAGTTGGCAGCTCATTTATATTTGCACAACATTTAATACTTTTGTCAGCTCATTTCATACATATTTCAATCAAATACTTTTCACACCTTCCGCCCAAAATGGCCCTGCCTCATTTCATACATATTTCAATCAATACTTTTCACACCTTTCACACCTTCAATCAATATAGTTACATGATAATGTATTTTTTGAGAACATCTCATATTTAAGAAGTTAAAAATGTATTTTTGACTTTTCACACAAGATTTTATGGGACTGAAAAATATCAATTTGTTAAATTGATTTAACAAAATGATAGAATTCAGTTACATGATTGATGGATCCTGATAGAGGTAAAAGTCTAGAGGGGGGGGGGGGGGGGGTGAATAGACTTTTAAAGCTTTTTCACTTTTAAAACTTTTCCCTTCTAAATGAGTTGATCTATAATCTTTTGAGAGATTTATAGATGCACATCGGAAGTCTTCAACCTCTTTGAATAAACAGTGTGAAACAACTTTCTTTCTTGGGTGAAGTTTGAGCTTAAACAGAATGCTTGGTCTTTGACCGTGAGCAGTTGGCTTGGCAGTTGCCTGGATGACAGGGAACTGCTGAGGCAACTGCTAGTGGAAAATAGGAGTTTGGAAAAGATGATTATGTGGCCTTATGCAGAATGATGAGGGCTTTCTGAAGATGTAATGAGCTGGAGATAAAAAGGGGTTTTGTTTAAGCAGAGGTCTAAGTAGTTGGGTGGACCCAGGAGACTGCTAAGGAACCTGCTGCATATGAAAGATGTATTTCTGAATACTGGCAAAACGGACCTTTTAGTGGTGATATTGTAAGGCTTTTGTGGAAAGATTGTCTCTAAGAAAAGTGAGTAATTAAGCAGTAGGGTCAATTAAGACTACTGGTTGGGATGGTGCTGGCAAACTACAATCCTTTTGTGAGAAGTGTTTGGTGTGTGCTTTGTTGACTGAAGGTAAATCAACGCATAGTATATCCTGGTTCAGAGGTGGTGTAATCCTCCTACGTCCAGTCCCACCCTATCTCAGATGGATTTCCACTAAAGTATTAAGCCCAATACAGTTAGTGTCAATCTAGCCTTTACAACTCTTAGGCCTAGATAGAAGGTGTTTCACAATGAGTATAGCACCACTCAAAGTTACTCAATCCTTTAGATTTTTCTCAATTGATCCAGTGGGGATCAAAGGGTACTCTATCTATCTAACCACACTTTAGGTTCCGAACAACTGTTCTCCTAAGTGTTTACAACCACAATTTGTGAGATATTACAAGAAAGTTCTGGTCACCAACTAAGAACTAAGCTCTAAAAGTATGAGAGTGTTGATCTAATCTAAGAGCTTAGTGAAGCATGAGTCAAAGCAGAGAGTGAAGTTATGATCGAGCACTTTCTCTATTGCTAGATATCCTTTGAATGCTTATAGGATCTCTCTACTTTGAACTCAAGAACTTGGTTTTGAACTCATGCTTTGGCCTCTATTTATAGGCGTCTCCGGTAGATTAATCTCATTCGTTGGTTGAGATGAATTAATCTTAGTCGTTGAATCCTGGTTTCAGAAGATAACAACTTGTTGCTTGTCTTCTTCTTTGGAGCTGATAACTTCTTTGTCCTTGTGTGCCTAGCCGCTGCATTTTTCTCCTTCATAGGCTTCAAGTTAACTGCGCATCCCATACTGTACGTCTTTGCATTAAATGCTCTCCATGTTGGATTCCTTTGATTGGCTCCGGATAGTCACGAGATGATATAACAAATAATGGCACGCATAACTTGGGACTAATAAACTTTATACTGGTAGGATTTGAATATCCTTTTAAGGTAAATGAATTTACCTTATTGCATTTTTACTTTCCAGTATTGAATTTAGTAATCCCAAAAGTTATACATTTATTTGTCCTCAATTATACACATGTATTATTTATTTCTGTGTGACTTTCATCTTTGTGATGAATTAAAATGTGTGTGTTAAGTAAAATATATACCGGTAGGATTTAAATATCCTTTTAAGGTAAAAATTACCTTATTGTATTTTGACATTTCCGGTATATTTTACTTGACACACACATTTTACTTTTGATATTTGGTCACTCTTGGTTTGTATGTCCCAGCTAGTATTTCGACCATAAATCAAATATTTAACTGGTAGGATAACAAATCCTATTAAGGTAAAAATTATTACCTTATTGCATTTTGTGTTCCAGTTAAATAAATAATTAGTTGCACGAACTGTATCCTGTTTTTTTTATGTTCATTTGATATAACAAATAAATTTAACTGGTAGGATCTAAGAGAAATCCTTTTAAGGTAATCGAATATTACCTTATTGCATTTTATGTTTTTCCAGTTAAATTTATTTGTTAATTGATAATTGCAACAAGACACTTTACTAGCCAGAATACAAAATAGTTAAGGTTGAATGCTACAAAAGATAGGGGATATCAAAACTATGGCATCATCAAAACTATTTATCAAAATCTAGGGGTCCAACAATGATAATAAATTTTCATAATTGTATATTCTAAATCTAAACATGAGTTAAGTTATTTTTATTTTTAAGTACATAAAATAAAAGAAAAAGAATATTAATGACTTTCATTGACCGACCGGATATGAAAAACCTTAGGTGAGTTTCCAAAAATGACCAAAAAAATATTAAATTTGACTTATTTGGTATATTTACAGCCATTACTTACAAAATTCTGGAACTGATCGTTTTTTGAAAATCAAATACAGAATTGTCTCTCAAAATTTGAAAAAACCAGAAGTAGTATGAGTCAGTTTATGGAGCCCCATATGACTCTCTTATAGAGCCATATGAGGTATTGTTACCATCTTTACCATTCAATTTTTAAGTGGATGGGACCACTTAAAAATTGAATGGTAAAGATGGTGCCATAATACCCCATATGACTCCATAATGGAATCATATGGTGATATGGAGCTCTATGAAATTTTTGGAAATAGTATAGGAAGTTTTATTCTTAGTTTGTTCTACATTATATTCTTCTTAGAAAGAAGAATACGAACCAAGCATTCCAGTCCAGCTGGTTGTGAGGTTACCGTGCTTAGTGGGAGATCTCGAGTTCGAATCCCGCTAGGCACACAAGGGTGTGAAACTCAATGGAGTGGGGTTTCCCCTGATTACTCCAGACTCCCCCCAGCCCCCTCCCCCAGACCCCCTGGAGTAAAAAAAAAAAAAGAATATGGAAAATCAACTAAGATGCATATTGAGGATAACTAACTCATTCTATGAACCATTTGTAACAACAAAACGCTGATAGAAGTTATTACTACGTATTAAATAAAAATAATTCTTTCACTTCACTATTACATGATATATAAAAGAAACTGAAAGATAATTTAGATTATTCAAATACGTATCTAAAATTCTGCAAATGAAATGAAAAGGCGTGTCACAACAGCTAAACTGTCTCAAACTTCCAGATACATAAAAGAAAATCAATTTTGATATATCTTATGATATGAAACAATATGTAATAAATATCGAATGAAATACCAGTGGAGAGGAGTTTGAGTCAGACATGAAACAGTTTTCAACTGAGAAGCAAGAACACCTTCATTTTAAATCGGACTTAGAATTAAAAATTAAAGCAAAAAGTCAGTAAAACTCACGAGATTGATTGATGAAAACAGTTTCCCAATAACTCATCTGAAATCAAATTGAAAGACGAGTGAAGCAGACTGATGTTTTGAGGAGGAAGATGAATGGATTTCGGTCTTAGAAACCCTCGGGTGAAATACGTTAATAGAACAATAGAATGGGGTGGGTTTGTTTATCGAATAAAGTTCTAATGAAAGCCACGTTTTTGCTAAATACAATCTATTAGGGACCATGCATACCGGTCATAGTTTATTATTTTGGTGTCAACTCCGGTACCTTTCTAAAAACAGTGGTACCATATCTAGCATTCATTTGATTGGACCACATTACTTTATAGATTTTAATTTAGATTTAAATAATTCAATTGCTACCTTTTCATTGGTTCATGTGGACAAAGGTATGGAACCTTATGAGTACCATAGAAACTACCTATTATTTTTGGTAGCATTATTATTATAATGATTGTCTCCTTATTTGTTTCTAAATCTACTCCAAAATTATAAGAGCTAATCTTGTAAACCCTTATTAGTTATTTCGGCCAAGAAGGCTCGTTCATATACTTTAGAATTATAGCATGGTATCAGAGACATACGGCTGACTACTGAGATACGCACCTTGACGCCATGGCAAACGACGATAACGAAACAGAAAACTCTGTTTCGAAGGAGATAAAAAGCGCCCATACTTCGCCGTTCTTCTTGGGGCCTCAAGATAGGCCGGGTGACTTCATCACACCCATTCGTTTGACGGAGAATAATTATGAGGACTGGGCTGCATCCGTTCGGTTAGCACTGAAAGCCTGACGGAAGTTTGTGCTTGTTGATGGAACTATCACGAATTGAAACCGAAGCCGCCTTGCACGAACGATGACTAGGAAACTCTACATTCGATGATCGTGTCTTGGATCATGAACGTCATATCACCGGAGGTAAAAAATACTCTTTCTCGGTATGAAGATGCTCGCCGATTATGGTGTGATTTAAAGGAACGATTTTCCGTCGTTGATGGACCTCGCATATACCAAGTCAAAACAGATTTGGCACGATGTGAGCAGTAAAAAAATATGTCTATTGGGACATACTATTCTAAACTGAAAGTCTTGTGGGACGAACTGAATGATTATGAGCCGTTGTTGAGCTGCAACTGTGGCAAGTGTACCTCAAACTTGAATGAGCTCCTTGAAAAACGAAGAGAAGCAGAACGCTTTTATCAATTTTTAATGGGACTCTACACAGATTTTTACGGACAAGTTCGTTCTCAACTTTTAACCCAAACACCTCTTCCAACGCTCAACCGTGCGTACCAACAAGTAACACAAGAAGAAAGAGTGCGTGGAATAATGACGTGCACTTTGTCGTGGTGTGCACTCAAAATAATTATCAATACAACAATTATACGTAGTATAACGAAGTAAGGTTCGTATCCACAGGGAAAGGAATACTTCCCTTTTTAATTAAATAGTAACAAGGGGGTTTTAGATGTGTTTGATTTTAATTAATTAAATACGAAGATGAACGACTTAAATGACTTTAATTAATAGAGATGATGACTTGGTTTTGCTTTTATCCATTTAATGAAATGTTCGTCGATCCCGGTTATATCTTTAACTATCTTCCTCTCGAATACTCAATCGAGGAGTATATCCAATTCATCAAGGGTAGTTATTAATAACGAGACGCGTTCATTAATAAAACTTACTACCGAGTCAATATAGAACACGCGACGTATATTAACCCGATAGTAGCAATAAAATCAAGATGAAAACGATTGAGATTGATAACCTCAACACAAGCGGTTTATTGGTTTAATCAACATAATTAGTTCCCCTTAGTTTATTAACCATGAAACGCATGCATTAATAACCCAAGTTTACTACCGTGAAACGATCGAACGATTAACACCAGCGTATTCGTCGATCGATTCTAGTAATAATTAATATATGAAACAAAACTAGTTGATCCTTTAAGTAATGTTCAAAATATTAATATGAAATGTGAATAGGAATTAATTAATACTCAAGGAAGAATATTAAAGAAGATGAATCCTACTATAATTAATATCAAGATGTTAACTAATTGTCATCTTAGTAACACTCCCTAATATTAACATAGAGGAAGAAATAACTATTACTATAACTAATGTCAAGATGTTAACTAATTGTCATCTTAGTAACACTCCCCAACATTGATATAGAAATAGTATTTAAAGGAAGAATTAATATTCAAGGAAGAAGATTAAAGAGAATAACTCACAACTTACAAATTCATTAAGCTTCAAAGTAGCAAAACCAAGATGGAAGAGTTTAGCTCCTCATTTGGAGACTAAACATGATAGAAAATATAAAGAAAACACTAATCTAAACTGAGCTAAAGAGTATATGTGAATTGGTGATTTTATTGTGAAGGAAAGGGGTGTATTTATAGGCTTTTGGGAGCTGCAGGGTCTGATACCCGATCGGGTATATAGGATACCCGATCGGGTATCTTAGGAAATTGCCCAGAAAGTCACTTTTCTTGGCATACCCGATCGGGTATGTCGGCATACCCGATCGGGTATGTGACAAATCTTCACGAAAATTTGCTCCCACGATCATTTGTTCCCGGATTTGATTTGGACAATCGAATCAAGTGAATACCCGATCGGGTATAGGCAATACCCGACCGGGTACATGAGTATTTTTTCCAAATCAAAATTTTTCTTGTCTCCTTGCACTTTCCTTGATCTTTTAAGGTCCAATCTTGATCCCTTGGATGATATTTGACCTGTTTAGCTCAGAATAATCCTAATCTAAACAAATTACAAATAAAAATGAAAATAAAATATTACACCAAAAGTGTGTAATTTCCACAACTAGAACTAATAAAAACTAGTTAAAAATACAAACATACAATCGGAAATTACATGAATATCAAATAACCCAGGTGAAGGATGATAGGCCTCATGTGGTGGGCTTTGCTGCTCGTCCTGAAGGGCGTGGGAAGGGAAAGATGGCTAAGCCAGATAAGTCTGGCATGATATGTACCTATTGTCATCTTTCCGGACATGACGTAGCCCATTGTTTTGAGCTCGTCGGCTACCCCGAGTGGTGGGCGGATCGTCCACGTGCTGCGGTGAAACAAGGGAAATCAGGCTCTGCAAATCAGGGGATGTCAATGATGCCTTCACAATCTGGAACCTTGAAAGCTCATGCAGCGAAGGCAGGTAGTTCAGGAGCAAAGGGGTTTGACGGAGCAAAGGGGGCTGAAGATAAGGACAATTCACCGACACCCATACCAGGTTTCACACCGTACCAATGGAAGGCACTTGTTGCCGCCTCTAGTAACGCTCAAATTACAAATGAATGCATGTCCGGTAAGTTTGACAATTCCTTATGGATACTTGATTCTGGGGCTTCTAATCATCTCACAGGAAACATGAATTATTTACGTAATATGAAGGATATTCCTCCTTGTCCAGTGGGCTCCATGTATTTGACAGTAAACTTGTCCCTTGATCGTGTGCTTTATGTTCCCCGTCTGTATTGTAATGTTATGTCGGTTTCACAACTGAATGACAACTTAAATTTTTTCGTTCAATTCACAATTAACTTTTGTGCTATACAGGACCGACACTCGAGGAAGCTAATTGGAGCGGGTTAGAGGAGGAATGGACTTTACTACTTGCAGCAACCTTTTGTTGCTCAGACAATTCTCGTGGGACAGGCATCTACGTTTGATATGTGGTATCAACGTTTGGGACATCCTTCAGAAAATATTATAACATGTTTGCCATTTGTTAGTAGTTCTAAGCAGCATTTCTCTAAGCCTTGTGATGTGTGTTTTAAAGCTAAACAGACATGTGACTCCTTTCCTTTAAGTAATAGTTTTTCCACAAGGATTTTTGAGTTAATTCATTGTGATTTATAGGGTCCGTATGAGACTCCGATCCATCTTTGTGTGGAGCTAAATATTTCCTGACTATTGTGGATGATTTTTCTCGTGCTGTTTGGATTTATTTTTTGATTGATAAGAAGGAAGTAATTCCTACATTTACCGCTTTCTTTGCCTTGGTTAATAGACAATTTTCTCAACAAGTTAAACTGGTGCGTAGTGATAACGGTACAGAGTTTAATGGAATGAAGCCATTTTTCTATGAACAAGGAATTATTTTTCAGACATCTTCTGTGGGAACGCCTCAGCAAAACGGACGGGTTGAGTGTAAACACAGACACATTCTAAATGTTGCTCGTGCTTTACGTTTTCAATCTCATCTTCCTATTTCTTTTTGGGGGAATGCATATTGGCGGCTGCTCATCTTATTAATAGAATGCCCTCACGTATTTTACACAACAAGACCCCATTCGAAATCTTATTTGGGGTACCGCCAATCTTTGATCATTTACGGGTTTTTGGTTGTGTATGTTATGCATATAACATGCGATCAAAAAATGATAAATTTAGTAGTCGAACACGAAAATGTATTTTTGTTGGCTACCCATTTGGAAAGAAAGGGTGGACCGTGTTTGATCTAGATACAAAGGAGTATCTCGTCTCTCGTGATGTTAAATTCTTTGAGCATATTTTTCCATTTGCACCATCTTTTGATATTATTCAAGTGCCTGCCGAAGTAGGCCAGGATGTGCCTCCATCCTCGGATTCTACTCCCATATTGGATGTTCAAGATCTGCCAGAATACTTTACTTCCAGTGACATCAATGCGGGTCATACCACAAACAACAATACTCAACATGGAGCTATGGAAAACCAAGCAGACGCTTCTGCTGATAGTTCGGGATCCACCAGTCCGCCAAATATGCAACTCCAAGGGCCACCGGTTACTGAATCTATTAACCTTGGACGAGGGAAGCGGGTTAAAATTCCTTCAGTAAAACTCAGAGACTACTCCATGCATACATCAATTGCTAACAGTCCATTCCTCTCCTCCCAAGTTCCTTCATCTTCCTCGGGTACGCCGTTTCCTATAGCTCACTATGTTTCTTGTGAAAAATTTTCTATTCAACATCGTGCTTTCCTAGCTGCAGTAAGTGCAGGGAAAGAGCCATCCATATATAAAGAAAATGTGCTCATTGACGGTGGACATTGGAACCACTTCCTTTGGGCAAGAAAGCCTTAGGGTGTCGGTGGGTGTACAAAATTAAATACAACTCTGATGGTAGTATTGAGCGTCTTAAAGCTCGTCTTGTCATCTTCGGCAATCGTCAGGTTGCGGGCCTTGATTATAATGAGACATTTGCACCAGTTGCCAAGATGGTAATTGTTCATGCATTCTTAGCGGTTGCTGCATCGAAAAATTGGGAGCTGCATCAAATGGATGTACACAATGCTTTTCTTCATGGTGATCTGGATGAGGAGGTATATATGACTCCGCCCCCCAGGTTTCCCTCGTACCTGATTCTTCTTTGGTTTGCCGACTTCGTAAATCCCTTTATGGATTAAAACAGGCACCTAGATGTTAATTTGCCAAATTGGTTACCGCTCTCAAGGGCTATGGATTTCTACAATCCTATGCGGATTATTCTCTTTTGACACGCACTCGTGGTGACACACAACTGAACGTTCTTGTTTACGTTGATGATCTTATCATATCTGGGAATGATTCTGAAGCTATTTCTGCGTTCAAAAAATATCTGAGTTATTGCTTTCATATGAAGGATTTGGGCTCTCTCAAATATTTTCTGGGTATTGAGGTTGCTCGGAGTCCCTCGGGCCTATTTCCTTACTCAGCGAAAATATGCTCTTGACATTATTACTGAGATTGGTTTGCTTGGAGCTCGGCCAGCTAACGTTCCTATTGAACAAAATCATCGTCTTGCTCAAGCCGATGGACCTCTTTTAAATAATCCAGAACCATATCGACGTCTCATTGGACGTCTTGTTTATCTGGCTGTGACGCGTCCGGATTTAGCATATTCGATACATATATCGTCTCAATTTTTACAGTCCTCGCCAAGAACACTAGTATGCTGCTCTCCATGTGGTTCGCTACCTAAAGGGCTCTCCTGGGCAAGGCATTTTACTTCAGGCAGATAGTGGCCTTTCCCTCACCAGTTGGTGTGATTCAGATTGGGCGGCATGCCCTCTTACTCGCAAGTCCATTTCTGGCTGGGTTGTTTTTCTTGGTCACTCTTCTATTTCTTGGAAAACCAAGAAGCAGACGGTGGTTTCTCGCTCGTCTGCTGAAGCGGAATACCGCTCTATGGCAGCAGCAACGAGTGAACTAAAGTGGTTAAAGGCTTTGCTTCTCAGCCTTGGTATCAATCATAAACGTGTTATTCCCCTTCATTGTGATAGTCAATCGGCTATTCATATTGCATGCAATCCAGTATTCCATGAACGCACAAAGCACAATGAAGTTGATTGTCACTTCGTCTGCAATGCTATTCATGAGGGACTTATTGCTCCTGCCTATGTTCCCACCACTGTACAGCTCGCGGACATCTTCACTACAGCTCTTGGAAAATCTTAGTTTCACTTCCTTCTTTGCAAGTTGGGCATTTTAAATCCTCATGCTCCAACTTGAGGGGTATTACGGACCATACGGGCCATTGTTTATTATTTTTGGTAGCATTATTATTATTATTATAATGATTGTCTCCTTATTTGTTTCTAAATCTACTCCAAAATTATAGGAGCTAATCTTGTAAACCCTTATTATTTATTTCGGCCAAAAAGGCTCGATGCATTGAGAATAGAATTCACCAAAATTACTCTTCTCTTTTGCTTTATCGTTCATATATACCTTGGAATTATAGCACAATCACATATATATTTTTTAATAAATAAAATTATTTTTATTCCTATTATATCCTTTAACGAAAAACACCGGCATACCTTCACAATGACCGAAACGATGGCAGTCTTAACAACCTCGACCATCGGAAGTTTCTCAAGACAATACACGTTCATAATCACCGAAGCCGGTGCTAAGCTTAAAAACGAGGATTTCATTTCAGTAATTATGCGGTTCAGTCACATAAGGTTCCAACTCGCAAAGTAAGGTCAAGGCCTTAGATTCTGGACACGAAAAAAATTGACCAAGAAGAATGCAGAGATGAATAATTACAGTTTGCAAGAAGTGACTTTCTTGGAAGAGAACGTGAGGAACAGAGGAAGATAAGAGAAAATGGGAGTTTGACGGCAATGAACATTGACCGGCTATTACTGGTAGAGAAAACCCAAAATGCTTTTGTTAATGAAATCACTGCACAGGCTAAACAATATAGTCCACCTTGCCACCATCTCCAACACTGGAATAGAGATAACAAGATCAACCCCGTCAAAAGCTTTGGTGCTGGGCCGTCTTTAGCTCGTCTTTAGCTGATTTGGTGTCCTAGACAAAAACTAAAGTCACATTTTTCATATGATATTAGTTAGTAATATTTTACACCTTAATTGTGTACTCCGTATAGTAGTCGATTAAAAGTACCAAATTTTACTCCGTCCGATCCTCAAATAAACTTCACACTTTGACTTTACGGTTTTTAAGAAAATGAAATTTTTGCTTTTGACTTTCCTAACATACCCCTACAAAAGTAAATTAAATGTGGTGGGAGAGAGAAAGTGCGTGGAGTATAGGTTACAAAAGTAAGAGTATAAAGGTAACTTTATACTGTCCTATTAAAAACTTAACAAAAAAAAGTGTGAACTTTATTTTGGATTCCTAAAAGGAAAGTGAAGTTTATTTGGGACCAACGGTAATTGTTTTTTGGGAAGAAGGTAATATTTTTCAGAACATTGTCTTTGAAGTACAAAATCACTTCTATTACAAAATTCTGAATATTTCATAGGGTATAGTTAAATTGAAAACATTGTTTTCTTTTCCTTGGTCATTTTTAAATTACACTACGTATTAACTACGGTGGTTAAAAGCAGGTTCTAAAACCTTGGTTGATATTTTTAAACACAACCTAACCGGTGTTATTTGTTGGCACATTTGGAAGGTTTACTCCTCTGATACTTGAGGAAACGGTAGTATTCCAGCCATAGAACATCTCATTTTCCAGATTAAACTATACATAAAGAAATGGGCATATATGCTGGAAACAATTAAACGGAGGAAGATTGAGGGATTTATTATGCACGAAAATCTAATTCCGGCTAGCTTCAAGTTTCTCAAGTCGGGATGTTAGCTTATTAAGTGGAAGAGGCCTACGAAGGACTATAAATTGAATGTAGACGCTTCGTTTGTACCTGTTTCAAAAACGGGAGGAACCATTTTAAGGAACAACATTGCAGAGTTGATATGGGCTATTAATTTCAAGATTCAGGTGGAGTCGAGTGAGGAGGCGGAGATGCAAGCTTTGATTTTTGCTTCCAAGATGGCAATAGAGAAGGAATTTGTTGACATTCAGGTGGAGACCAATGCTACACGGTGTTGTCTTTGCTCAAGGATGATGAATTAGGAAGGTGTGTTTTGCTTCGGACGTTTAGAAGAAAGGCGGGGCCGCGGGGGAAATGGATCTGTCCTTCAGTCATGTTTAGAGAGAAGGGAATGGGCTGCCCCACAACTTAGCGGGTCAATAGATTAACACAACACAAATTGTATTTTTTATCAAGTGGGTCATTTGCCACATGCCGTTAAAACAAGCTATCATGTTGATTTATTTGCTTTACCATATTTTCTTTTTTAATTCATGCATTTTTAATTTTGGGTCAGGTATAGCCGCCAAAATTTTATTGGTTTTCCTTTCATGTACTTTTTAATCATATTTTTCCATTCACATATTTTTAGAAGGTATGCCTTTTGAGAGCTTTTGGTGTAACCGCGTAATCCCCCTCTTGCTCTGTATGTTTTTTTTAATTTTTAATATAAAAGGTAAATGTTATCTGGCATTTATCCCACCATTGGGTGGTTTGTCTACCAGGATAAAAAGAAAATATTAAATTACATTCGCATATTGAAACTCATAAGATTTGAACATAAATATAATTTATAAAAAAATCATATAAAAATAAATAAGAAAAAGAAAATGAATTAAAAACTGTGAAGCAAAGATCATTCAACATTAAACTTTTAATGGTCAATAGAATGATTTGCTTCTTACTACAAGTGCACTAATACTCAGTTAACAGAAGTTCCAGCTAATAAACCATACAGCCAATTGCACAATATAATAGACTTGTTTAAATATAAATAAATGATCAAATTATATCGCTAAGAACCTAACTCATCTGATTTGAATTAGAAGTTGTTCTCTTCACCTGATTTGAATGTTTCTGATCTGAATTTTTTAAGTTCTGATCTGAATCTTTCTGATCTGATCTGAATCTTTCTGATATGATCTGAATGTTCCTGATCTGATCTGAATGTTCCTGATCTGATCTGAATGTTCCTGATCTGATCTGAATCCTTCTGATCTGATCTGAATTTTTCTGATCTGATCTGATTTAAATATTTCTAAAATTATAATTACAATTATAATTACTATAATTATAAATGTAATTACACATATATATTTTAAATATAATTATAATTATAATTATAATTATAATTATAAAAATTATAATTATAATTACAAACACAATTATAATAGGTATAATTATTATTATACGTATTACACTAGTTATAAATATAGCTATAATTATAATTGTAATTATATTTATAGTTATACTTATTTCTATAATTATAATTTTAATTATAATTAAAATATTTATTTCTATAATTTAAATTGTAATTACTCCGTATAATATGATAATAACGAAAACAAAACTAATAACAATAACAACAACAACCATATTAGTAGTAAGAATAATAATAATCATGATAATAATAAATATCATAATAATAATAATCATAGTAATCATAGTAATGATAATAATAATAATAATAATAATAATGATAATAATAATAATAATAATAATAATAATAATAATAATAATAATAATAATAATAATAATAATAATAATAATAATAATAATAATAATAATAATAATAATAATAATAATAATAATAATAATAATAATAATAATAATAATAATAATAATAATAATAATAATAATAATAATAATAATAATAATAATAATAATAATAATAATAATAATAATAATAATAATAATAATAATAATAATAATAATAATAATAATAATAATAATAATAATAATAATAATAATAATAACAATAATAACAACAACAATAATAAAAATTATAACAATAACAACAACAACAACAACAATAATAATAATAATAATTATAACAACAATAATAATAAAAATAATAATAAGAATAATAATAATAATACTAATAATAATAATAATAATATCAATAATAATATTAATTATACTAATTACAATAACAACAACAAGAATAATAATAATTATAATTATTATAAATATTATAATTATTATAATTATTATTATTATTATAATTATTATTATTATAATAAAAAGGATAAATCATGTCTGAACTTTTCTTGTCTGATCTGAATCTTCCTGATCTGATCTGAATGTTCCTGATCTGATCTGAATGTTTCTGATCTGATCTGAATCTATCTGATCTGATCTGAATCTATCTAATCTGATCTGAATCTTTCTGATCTGATTTGAATTTTTCTGATCTGATCTGAATAAAATAAGAATAAGTAATAAGTAATAAGATTAAGACGAACAACACTTATATGTACTCAATTTAAATTAGACATTATTAGTCGGTTACGTCTCACACGGTGCATGATATACCGCAATTACTACGAAGTCCACCGCGAGAGTTTGACCACTTGACGGAATCATCCTCGAAACAACCAAACCTTTCCGATCCCCAATCTCAATCTCTTCGATCTGTCCCTATATATTCTCTATTTTCCTCTGTTTTTTTAGTTAATTACTTCGTAATAATTAATCCGCCGGCAATACCCGCACGCTTGTATGGAGTGGTCGAAGCCGGAAGCCATCTGCCGGAGACACCCGGACCACAAACAGCCGCCGGGCGTCTGTTCTTGTTGCCTCAGGGAGCGGCTCTCCAAGATCTCCGGCGCCGCCTCGGTGTCTTCCGGTACATCCCTCTCTTCATCTCCGGCGGAGAACTGCGGCTACTACTCCGCCTCATCCTCCTCTGCTTCCGGCTGCGGCTCTCCCCGCGGCCATCGCCGGATAACGTCCGACGTGGCGGGCCGGTTCTCTTTTGTTTCGATGGGTGGCGGCGGATGTGAAGGCGGGTTGAAGAAGAGCAGATCGATCGCTTTTGCGGCGAGAAAACAGGGGCGAGGTCGCGGCGGCGGGAAGAAGAAGGAAGGGTTTTGGTCAAAGCTTATTAAATCGACGGGTAAAAGGACTAAGAAGGTTTTCTTGCAGTAGGGACCTTCAAGAATCGACATATTTCTCCTGCATATCTTTGGGTTTAATAATTTTTATTTATGTGCAAATGGATTTTTTGATTTTACAGTTCGGTCCCTTTTAGTTTTAGAGGCATTATCTTTACTTGTGCGTGAATTATAGATTTATTAAATTGCTAATTACGGAGTACAAGGAAATATAATTTTAATTCATTGTATGCGCAACTCTTAAAATTGAAAACTTATCAAATTTAAGATGATTTTTGGATCCAATGCACAAGCTCTATAATTGTTTGCGTCTTTTATAAGAGATTTAATTTTATCTTACATCTCCATACAGTTCATCTGTTCATTTCTCATTTCTGACCCTATCTCAATATACACATCTTAAAATCATTTCGTATTGAAATGCACTGAATATACTCGGTATTTAAGAATTACATTACATACTTAGTACTACGTATAATGAATACACGTTTGATAACCCTACTCAAATTTTAAGAAAACAAATAAACTCCAAGTCTCCAAAAGTATGCAATTACTTTACATTTTGATACAGTATGATAGAGTACGTATAAGGGTGTTTTTGGATTGAAATTTATTGGTCTGAACTGGTCTGGTCTGATAAACGTCTGCTCTTTGTGTATTTTATAACAACAGAAGTCTGGTCTGAATTGGTCTAGTCTGGTAAACGTCTGGTCTCTCTGTATTTTATAATTACAGAAGTCTGATCTGGTCTGGTTTGCGACTGAAAATAGTCCAAAAGAAAACATCCTAAGTTATTGTTGTAGTAAAAAAAAGAATTCTACTATTATATACAAAAAAGTAGGCATGGCAATGGGTCGGGACGGGGCGGGTATTGCAAGACCCGGACCCTCCCCGTGACTTGGCGGGGTGGGTCCGCCCCGCCCCGTGACCTGCACGGGTCCAAACTTGTTGACCCATGACCCGCCCCATGCGGGGCGGGCGGGGCGGGTCCGCCCCGCCGCAACCTAATTAGCTAGTTTTTATTTTTATTTGTAGGGAGTTGTTACCAATTGAATCTACATAATGTTCATCTCTAAATAATAATTAAAACTCAATATATTAAATCAAATTCATGATATGCTACAAATTTCAAAAATTAAGAAAAAATTACTCAAACTTGAATAGTTAATCTAATTAGTTATATTAATAATTGAATAAATGTATTAAAATTCTATATATATATATATATATATATATATATATATATATATATATATATATATATATATATATATATATATAAAGAAGACATTGATAATCCGTCGTGCATCTCATTCTAATATATATTCATATATTATAAGATCAAAGAATTTATGATTAATTGTATACACACATATGTATGTTGAAGTATATTTGTAGTATAAGTTAAGAAAAAGTATGTATATTTATATATTGAGCGGGTCGGAGCGGTACGGGTCAATTCTAATACCCGGACCCGCCCCATTGTATTTGCGGGGCGGGGCGGACCCGCCCCAAATGTCTCGGGCCAGGGCGGGTCATTGCGGGTCGGTTTTTTTTTACATTCCTACAAAAAAATCTATATACTATACGAGGTATTAAAAAAATCTACTTTTATATACCAAAAATTTATATACTATACGGGGTATTAGGGGAGTGTTTGCAAATGTTTTTGTTTTTAAAAAAATACTTTTTGAAGTGATTATGGAAAATTGATTAATAGTAAAAGTTGATAGTGTTCGAGAAAAAGTGCTTTTGAAAAGTAAAAGTTGATAGTATTTGATAAACTATATGTTTTTTGTGTAATAGAAAAAGTAAAAAGCAGTTTTAAGCCTAAAGCCGAGAAGCATTTTTTTATGATAACACTGATTTCAGTTTTTTTAAGCCAAAAGTCAGGAAGAGTTTTTTTTAAAACTTTTGCACACAGACCCTGAATTACATGAAAAATCTATGAAGGGAGTATATAACAAAATAGACGTTAATTAAGAAGAAGGTGTTGTAAATTCCTGAGAATGACAAGTGTGAATTGTTCATCCTTGTCATCAGGACACTAATCCAATTTCCATCCTTGTAATAAACAGATGGCTAGGTTTAATGTTGCCAGCATAGTATGTAGAATGATTCTTTGATAATTCATCACCAAGCTCCATCAGTATAAATAGGGGTTTGGTGATGCCTTGTAAATGTACTTAGAAACTCAGAAATTATCAGTTATATTAAGAAGAAGTGATTTAGAGGTTTTTTATCAATATATCTATCTCTTTATTTAAGTCTTCATCTTCTTCATTTTACAACACGTTATCAGCACGAAACTGCTCAAAACTCTTCAAGAAATCATCATCTCCTGCAGGTATTAGCATCAATATTTATTATCTTCTTTTAGTATTCAAACCTGAAAATTATTCTATGTTTTAAATAAATTTTCTATCATATACGGAAAGAAAATATAGATAACATACCTCTGAACAGTTTGATTTCTTCAATCAATTTTGATAAAACTCTAACAGGAGAAGAGAAAATTGACTTAATTACGAAAGATAAGTCATAATACTCCACCATAGAATACCCAGTAATACAGAAGTTGAAAATGAGAAATATAAATAGAATAGTGGTTGGATATTGTTTATAAGGAGTACGTGATAGAATGAAAGATAGAGAACTAAAATTGAAATTTCAAATTTCTGTGATAAGTATTGACTTAAGGAAAGAGTCGGCCAATGTAGGAAGAAATGAGATGATAAAATAGCAGGCGGTGGAGTATGAGTTCCAATTTATGTTAGAGATGGATATTCACGGGTCTTAAATCGAGAAGTATACAGACTTTATTAGTGCACTGGACAGTTGTCAACCTGCTGCATGTGTGTTTTACGAAGTATATTCACGGGTCATAAGAAAACAAATATAATAACCTGTCCAAGAGGCGATTGTTTAATTTTAAACTAGATGAAATTCATTACTCCCTAATACTATATGTATAGTACTACGTATTAGTTAATACTTGTACTACATATAATGAGTAGTTCTGAAATAACATGGAGCAATGAAGATGAAAGCCGAAGGAGTATAAAAAATAAAATAGGTTGAATTCTAAAAATAAAATTAAACTGAATCTTAAGAGTTGAGAAATCCTTATTACTAGTACCGATAGTATAATTTACACAGGTGCACATTTAATTTTAATAATATTGAAATGAATGAATACATATTTATATAAAAGGGCACGTACATTATTAAAGTTTACGTATATTATGAATGAATATGATACCATATTTATTTACATTTTGTAAAATGTTTAGTAATAAATGTCTATAACTCTTGTAGTATTATGGCAAACATAAGCAAAAGAGAATTCGACGTTCTTGATTTGTCCGGTCAAAAATATTTGGAATGGGAAGTGGATGCTTTAGCACATTTAAAGGCCAACGGTCTGGAAGACACTATTGAGGCAAATAAGCCATCATCTTCCCAAGACAAAGCGAAAGCTATCATTTTCCTCCGTCATCACCTCCATGAAAGTCTCAAATCTGAATATCTTTTGGTTGATGATCCAAAAGAATTATGGGACAATTTACAAGAGAGGTATGGCCACCAGCAAAAGGTACTTTTGCCAAAAGCTCAGTATGACTGGATCAATTTAAGATTCCAGGATTTTAAATCAATCAGTGACTATAATTCTTCCATGTTCCAAATAACATCTAAACTAAAGTTATGCGGACAAAAAGTCACTGATGCTGATATGTTGGAGAAAACTTTTTCTACAATGCATATTTCTAATATGCTGCTACAGCAGCAATATAGAGAAAAGGGTTTTAAAAAATACTCTGACCTTATATCAGTTTTACTGGTCGCTGAGCAAAATAATGACCTTTTGATGAAAAATCATAATCTGAGACCCACTGGTTCTAGTCCTTCGGTTTATGGTCCACCTGGCCATAATTTAGCCACTGAATCAAATGCAACATACAGTGGCAGTAGAAGGCATTTTAAACGTGGGCATTTTAATGGTCATAAAAACAAGTCACACCGAGAATACAAACAGGTCGAAAGACCAAATTACAAGGGCAAGGGCAAACAAAAAGCCCATCAAATAAATCGCCCTCCAAAATCCTCGGGAAAGTCGACTTGTTATAAATGTGGCATGACGGGGCATTGGGCTAATAAATGTCGCACGGCTAAACATCTGGTGGAGTTATTTCAAGCTTCCATGAATCTGAACAAAGGCAAAAGTGTGGAAGCTAATTATGTTAATGACACAACTCCACCTCTGCAAAAATTTGACGTGTTCGACTTCTTCGTGGATGATGCTATTATGGACGATGCTTTTGCCATTAATCAAAATGCTACAAAATAAAATATTAGACTCATGATATTGTAAAATACTAGTTTTATGTACTTTTTCTCTCTTCCCCTTTTTATCTTGTTTTTAAATAAATGTGTGTAATATATGTACTCTTATGTTAAATAATATGCATAATTTGTGGTCAAGCTTATGTTTATTTACATATATTGAAGATATGGATCACTCAAGTGATAAAGAGCTATGTCTGATAGACAGCGCCACAACGCACACCATTTTGAAGAATAAAATCTATTTTTCTCAAATGACTTTAGTTGAAGCTAAAGTGAATACAATATCTGGTATTGCGAAGCTCATTGAAGGCTCTGGGAAAACATATGTGATGCTCCCTAACGGGACCCAAATAATTATAAATGACGCTTTATACTCCAGCAAATCGCGGAGAAATTTATTAAGTTTTAAAGACATGCGTCAAAATGGTTATCACATAGAAACCATGAATGAAAACCAAAAGGAATATCTTTATCTTACGACAACTAAATCTGGCACTAAATATATTTGTGAAAAATTGCCAGCATATTCCTCAGGACTATATTTCACTTATATTAGTCCATTTGAAATAAATTTGGTTTCTAACACAAAGTTAGATGATCAGAAAACATTCATGTTGTGGCATGACCGTTTAGGTCACCCAGGCCAAGTAATGATGCATAAAATCATTAAGACTTCACTTGGACACCCATTAAAGAATATCAGGGTTCCATTATCAAGTGATTTTCCTTGTAAGGCCTGTTCTCTTGGCAAAATGATCATCAGGCCTTCTATGACCAAAATTGCAACTGAATCACCTGCATTTTTAGAAAGGATTCAAGAAGATATTTGTGGGCCGATAGCCCCGCCATGTGGACCATTTCGATATTTTATGGTGTTGATTGATGCTTCAACACGTTGGTCACATGTTAGTCTTTTATCGACTAGAAATTTAGCATTTGCTAAACTCCTTGCTCAAATTATACGATTAAGAGCTCATTTTCCGGATCATTCTATAAAGAGAATCCGACTTGATAATGCAGGAGAATTTACATCCCAATCATTTAACGACTATTGTATGTCGATTGGGATTGATGTGGAGCACCCTGTTGCTCATGTCCATACACAAAATGGTCTTGATGAATCTTTGATTAAACGATTACAATTAATCGCTAGACCATTATTAATGAAGTGTAATTTACCTTCATCAGCTTGGGGACATTCTATTTTGCATGCAGCAAATTTAATTCGGCTTAGACCGACTGCATATCATGAATATTCCCCAATGCAATTAGTTACTGGACAAGAGCCAAACTTAGCACACATAAAAATATTTGGTTGTGCTGTTTATGTTCCGATTGCTCCACCTCATCGTACAAAAATGGGTCCTCAAAGAAGGTTGGGAATTTATGTTGGATTTGAATCTCCCTCAATAATAAAATATGTTGAACCGATGACTGGTGACTTATTCACCGCACGGTTCGCTGACTGTCATTTCAATGAGACAGTATTCCCAACCTTAGGGGGAGAAACTAATAAATCGGACCCAAGTACGAAAGAAATAACATGGAATGCAACAGGATTATCACACCTTGATTCTAGATCAAATATATGTGAGCAAGAGGTGCAAAAGATAATCCATTTACAAAATGTTGCAAATCAGTTGCCTGATGCATTCACAGATACAAAGAAAGTGACAAAGTCACATATTCCTGCTATAAATGCTCCTGCCAGAATCGAAATTCCAGCAGAGAAATCTGAAAAATCTCTTGCAATTGATTCTTCTATACGCAAAAAGCGTGGCAGGCCACTTGGATCAAAAGATATAAAACCAAGAAAAACTAAAAGGCATGAATTGATCTGTGATGCCAAAGATGTTCATCCTTCTGAACAAGAAAATGAACAATTTGAAAATACTGGCATAGAAAATGATATTGACAAAACAAACATCTCAAATAATGACCCAACTTCCTTAAATGAGGAAGATGTTCCAGATAATGATAGAAACGTTGATAATTATGAAATTTCAATAAACTACGTTTCTACTGGAATGCAATGGAATCGAAAAGATATTGATATTAATGAGATATTTGTCTATGCCGTTGCCACAAATGTTATGAATGAAAACAATGACAATGAGCCAACATCAATTGAAGAATGTCGGAAACGACAAGATTGGCCAAAATGGAATGAAGCTATTCAAGCTGAATTAAAATCACTTGAAAAACGTGATGTTTTTGGACCGATAGTCCCTACGCCAAAAGGCATAAAACCTGTGGATTTAAATCGGTATTTGTGCGTAAACGCAATGAGAAAAGTGAAATTATTAGATATAGAGCCCGACTTATTGCCCAAGGTTTTTCTCAAATGCCGGGAATCGATTATGAAGAAACCTATTCTCCAGTAGTTGATGCAACTACATTAAGGTTTCTCATTGGCATGTCTGTTTTTGAAAGGCTGCAAATGCGCCTAATGGATGTAGTGACCGCCTATCTATATGGACCCGCAAAACCCGAAGTTTTTTGCGCCTGTAGGGCTGAGCAAAACCCGAACCGACCCGCAAAACCCGAAGTTTTTTTCGGATAATATCCGAACCGAAATGGATATCTGACCCGAAAAATCCGAAACCGAAAATCCGATTAGTATTGGGCCTAGATCGGGTGGCGGGTAGGGTTTGTAAAATCCAAACCCGACCCGCCCGAATATCCGAAATATATTAGTGTGTATTTTGAATATGTTAAATTAATACTTGTGTTCAATTATTTGTGTAACTATTTGTGCAATTTGTGTTAAATTATTTTTGTAATTTGAATGTGTAGTGCACTAGTTTGTACAGTTTTTGTCAAAGTGACATTCCAACACTTTAATTATCTAATTATAATGTGTTTTAATATAACCGAAATATTCGAAACATATTAAATTATGTAGTGTGTACTTTGAATATGTTAAATTAATACTTGTGTTCAATTATTTGTGTAATTATTTATGCAATTTGTATTACATTATTTGCGTAATTTGAATGTTTAGTGCACTAGTTTGTAGAATTTTTGTCAAAGGGGCATTCAAACACTTTAATTATCCAATTATAATTTTTTTAATATAACCGAAATATCCGAAACCCGATCCGATATTCGATAATATCCGACTTACAAATATCCGAAAAACCCGATTTGAAATATCAAAAGGGTCGGGCCTAGTATTTAACTTAAAAAACCCGAACGGGTTTAGGGTATGCAGACCCGACCCGCCCGAACCCGACCCGTGCTCAGCCTTATATATGGTTCACTTGATACAGACATTTACATGAAAGTTCCCGGTGGATTTAAAATGTCTGAAGCTTATAGCTCGAAACCCCGAGACATGTTTTCCATTAAATTACAAAAGTCATTGTATGGACTAAAACAATCTGGACGAATGTGGTATAATCGTCTCAGTGAATACCTTCTCAAAGAAGGATATAAGAATGATCCGATTAGTCCATGTGTTTTCATTCGGCGATCAAATTCGGGATTCGCCATAATTGCAGTATATGTTGATGACTTAAACATTATTGGAACTCCCGATGAAATTGAAAATACTGCAAAATATCTTATGAAAGAATTTGAAATGAAAGATCTCGGGAGAACCAAATTTTGTCTCGGACTTCAAATTGAGCATTTGAAGAATGGAATTTTCATCCACCAATCCAATTACACCGAGAAAGTGTTGAAGAGATTCTATATGGACAAAGCTCATCCTTTGACTTCACCAATGGTCATTCGATCTCTCAACATACACGATGATCCATTCCGTCCCCGAGAAGACGACGAAGAAATACTCGGTCCTGAAGTACCATATCTGAGTGCTATTGGAGCTTTAATGTATTTAGCTAATAATACTAGACCAGATATTGCATTTTCTGTAAATTTATTAGCTAGATACAGTTCATGCCCAACAAGACGTCATTGGAACGGGATCAAGCACATATTCCGTTATCTCCGTGGTACAGTTGATCTCGGCCTATTCTACCACAAAGATGCAAAAGCTTCTTTAATCGGATATGCAGACGCTGGATACCTATCAGATCCTCAAAAGGCAAAATCACAAACCGGGTACGTATTTACTTATGGTAATACCGCAATCTCTTGGAGATCTATGAAACAGACGTTGACAGCTACATCATCAAATCATTCGGAGTTAATTGCACTTTATGAAACCGGGAGGGAATGCGTGTGGCTGCGATCTATGATTCAACACATCCAAAATGAATGCGGTATAAAGCCTATTACTTGTCACCCGACAGTGATCTACGAAGACAACACTGCGTGTATAGCTCAGATTAAAGAAGGCTACATCAAAGGTGACAGAACAAAACACATATCACCAAAATTCTTCTCTACTCATGATCTGGAGAAAGAAGGGACGATCAACATTCAACAAATCAGATCCAGTGAAAATCCAGCCGATCTCTTCACCAAATCTTTACACCCGAAGAAGTTCATGGAACTTGTACAGAAAATCGGCATGCGACGTCTTCATAATTTATACTAAATTCAGGGGGAGTATTTGAATGCACTGCACTCTTTTTCCCTTCATCAGGTTTTTATCCCTCTGGGTTTTTCCTGATAAGGTTTTTAACGAGACAGTACATCCAAATACAATGACATTATAAGTCGTAATTTTTACCCCTTAATTTCACAACAAGTTTTTAAATAACAAATAACTATTCAAGGATGAACATTCAAGGGGGAGTGTTGTAAATTCCTGAGAATGACAAGTGTGAATTGTTCATCCTTGTCATCAGAACACTAATCCAATTTCCATCCTTGTAATAAACAGATGGCTAGGTTTAATGTTGCCAGCATATTATGTAGAATGATTCTTTGATGATTCATCATCAAGCTCCATCAGTATAAATAGGGGTTTGGTGATGCCTTATAAATGTACTTAGAAACTCAGAAATTATTAGTTATATTAAGAAGAAGTGATTTAGAGGTTTTTTATCAATATATCTATCTCTTTATTTAAGTCTTCATCTTCTTCATTTTACAACAGAAGACACTTTGTACGCAAATATATTAGGACCGGAGTATTACAATAGAGTACGGTTAATACTTAAAAATTGTCTGCAATTTTTTTAATGTAGTATGAGTTTTTGTCTATATTCCCATTTTAAAGAAAAGTATATCAAAATTTTTAACTTGTAAAATATTCATACACTAATATTGCATATATTAAAATCAAAAGCACTATGAAATTTTAATCGCAAGATGTTTTCGGACTTAATTTTTTTCTTAAAGTAGATTCAAGTTCTCAAATTAAGATAACATGATTAAAATGTTTTTTTTCAGATCTATAGTTTATTTTTTCAAAAATAGGTCTGAAACAACAACAACAACAACAACAACAAAATTCAACTCTAGACCGATGCATCTTTATATCGAAATGTTTAACTTTTATACCATATTTATTTGCAAAAAGAAATTTGGCAAAAAGGTTATTTATAATAAATTAATTAAAAAAATGATCCTCAAATATATTACTCCGTATAAATGTATGGAAAAATTTGATTAACGGAGCGAACATGTCAAAACTTGTGAGAAATTTGATGTGTGAACAGAGGATTGTGATTAACCTTAGCAATGAATAGATGTATAGTATTTCTCCACCAACCTTGCTATAGGTACCCCAATTGGTAGTTTGGTACCCCAATTTGTATCCCAACCCATTTTTGTGGCTCACAAAAGCCCACATCAACAAATGAATTGCCCCACTTTAATGAGGTGCTTTTGTGAGCCACAAAAATAGGGTGGAGGTACAAATTGGGGTACGAATTGGGGTACCTTTAACATTTTTCATTTCTCCACATTCGATAAAGTAATACTCCGTATCAAATTACAATAGAACATTTTGAATGACTAGTAGGTTGATTTTAGCTCATATGTGAGATCAGAGATATATACACGAAAGAATAAATTCATGATACATTTACGTCTTTCTTTTCACGTTCTTAGGATTTTTTAGTAAGTTTATCCTAAAATTTCAACAACAATGTCTATATCTTAACATTGTATTTGGCATTTGAAGACAGTCTCTCAAAAACATACGGAGTAAAAAACAATTCAACTAATCAAGCATTCCAGGCTTCCAGCCCAGCTGGTTGTGAGTTAACCGTTCGAAACCCGCTGGGCACATAAGAGTTCGAAATTCAAATTACTCTTAATCTTTCAATTGTGAATTATGAGTAGTTTTAGTTAGAAATTTGGGATTGATAAAGGAGGTATTAATCACGACCTAGGGTTCGTTCTTGATGGTTTAAGTTTAAATGCATGATTATCATTTTAGTTGTGTTTGAATAGTTTAAGTGATATATTTTGTTACCTGGAACGGCCGCTACAATTATGATTGCACATAGAATAATATAATTTAAGATCGATCTAAATTGGTTCTAGGGCATCTTCACACACACCTAACACTCGCTAAGGTATTAACACGATTAGGTAACCGTATGCTAGTTCGTTTTTACAATAGTTTAGAAATTTATCACATGAGAGATCAACCTAATTCTCTAAATTATTGTACTCTACACCGCGAGAACGGTAAGAAATTAGTATTGACCTGTGTCATGTTGCTCAACTAAATAATTTTCATGTGTTTAAGCCTGACCAGCTCCGAAATCTGGTTGCTCCGGAATCAATTCATGTTTCCCTTCTGTCACAATTTTTTTTTAGGAAAGGTGGCTTAAATTGATATCACAACATACAGATAAGGGCTAAAAAGAAAAAGAGAACGCACGCAACCGCCGACCCTCGAACCAGACTCAGAGTGAACCACCTCAAAAGAAGCAATATAACTCGTTGATCCATTTATGGGCGCAAACGGGACAAAGACGGAAACACAGACCTCCTGTCACCCAAATGTAAGCTCAAAGTCTTACAATACAGACAAAAAACAAAATGACAGAAAATAGAGTATTCAGTCTCAATGAAAACAAAAATAATGATAAAATAACATCTCTGCTGCATCTTCCAAAGCACTAGTGTCACGCCCCAGACCGCAATCCAAGCGCGTGTACAACCGCCGTATAATTAAGTGATGTCACCCACGAGTCAACCTCACTTAATTACACAAGGCGTTCGAGAAAAACAATCCATCCATACTCAGTAGTAAACATACATAACAACATCACATTCAAACCAATGAATAGCGGAAATATTCAACGGTACGTCATGAGCCACAACCGGCCAACAACATGGGCATGCAAGCCCCAAAAATAGTTTATAGTAAAACAAATATCCATGAGCAAGTGTTCGGTAGTTTGAAAGAAAACAAGGAAGCACGAACCACGTCTTCCTGATTTGATATCACCCTTGAGAAGGTGCAAGTAGCAAGCCCTAGCTTCAACCTGAAAATGGTGGGGCCCCCCGAAGGGGTCAGTACAAGTACCGAGCGAGTAGCAGGCTAAATATAGAATAACTAGCGTTTCAAGTATAAGACCCAAACATAGGGTGATACTTAAATAAATAGTCTTTCCCCCAAGTTATGAAATACTTATTAGTATATTTATACTTGGAAAATATCCGATCCGTAGATCACCGTTCATTTGGGAAAAATAGTGATAGTCAATATTCTTGACCAAAAACCCCAACCCACCCATATACCTATGAGTGTATAGGACTCCTCCTTGTCCCTATTTGTATATCATAATCTATGAGTTTTAGGATCATAATCCTTGGATACTCCACCGGTTTGTGAGTGTTAAGGACTCATAAGTCCTAGGGTCCTCCACCAAGTTTTGAGTGTTAAGTACTTTTTAGTACTAGGGTCCTCCACCATGTTTGAGTGTTAAAGACTTTAAGTCCTAGGGTCCTCCACCAAGTTTTGAGTGTTAAGTACTTTTAAGTACTAGGGTCCTCCACCAAGTTTGAGTGTTAAGTACTTTTTAAGTACTAGGGTCCTCCACCAAGTTTGAGTGTTAAGGACTTTAAGTCCTAGGGTCCTCCACCAAGTTTGAGTGTTAAGTACTTTTTAAGTACTAGGGTCCTCCACCAAGTTTGAGTGTTAAGTACTTTTTAAGTACTAGGGTCCTCCACCAAGTTTTCCTATGATCAACCTCCTATCAACTTAGATAGAGTCTATATCATCCTTAGTTACTCATAACTAATCCAATACATAAATCTTATGTATCACAATCCATGCAAAGCCATGCATTTATATAAATGTATAATTAACTAACATCAACCGATATTAATTAATCCATCATTCATCGGTCAACGTTGTCGTTGACCGCCAATTCAAGCCTTGTACATATCAACTTAATCACCATATGATTAAGTTAATCATACTCATTTGTGCTTCTTTTACACTTCAAGCTAATATGCATTTTATATAATTCCTCATATCATATTTCATGCATAAACAATTAATTCTTTTCATACAACTTAATAATGTTGGCTAGTCACATGTTTAAATATCTTTTAAACATCATTATGAATACATATAACATTTATTTAGGTAATCTCATAATTAACCCAAAAGTTATAAGATATTAAGCCGTCCACTCACCTTGAACTAGCGTTAAGAAGTTCTACCCTTCTTGGTTGAACTCCGGTGAAACTCCGGCGACTTGGTCAACTCCGGCGACAACTCCGGCGACTTTTTCCAACTTTGTGAAATCACTTGAAATACCCTTTACAAGTGCCTAACAAGGTTTTATAATCATAAAACCCATATTAATACAAATAACCTCAAAAAGGTTATTTTCCGGTGAACCGGTCGTTTTGGCTTCTAAGTCCGTTCTTGGACTTAGAACCATCTTCCACCCCATAAATCCATACTTATAACATATTGAACCATACTAAAGGTTCTTCATATGATATATACTTCATATGGTGGAAGAAAAATAAAGGAAAAGTTAATATAAGGTCATTACCTTAATTGTTCACACTTTTCCCAACTTTTTCCCTCTTTAATCTTCTTCCTTTGAGCACTAAAGCTTGAGCTCAAATTTGCAGCAATGGAGGTGATTTTGAAGCTCCTTCTCTCTCCCTTGGATGGTTTGGTCGAGCTCAATGGTTGGAGGGAGAGGGGATGTCTCACTTTTGTCTTAATTGACAAATGAGTGAGGGAGGGGGGTCCTCCATGTACCTTAGATGCCAAAAGCACCTCCTCCACTCCTTCCTTTGTCAACTCAGCCACCTCCTTGTTTATTTTGAGCACACAAAAACGTGGGGTGGCCCCCACCCTTGTGGGAGGTCATCCCATTGAGTCCCGATGTGTACAATCGGTCCCGAAAGTTGTATTTTTCGGACTGTTTTAAATGTATTTTATTTTATCGGGTCAAATAAAATATATTATGTGCTCTTACTCATTATGACATGTATAATGAATATACATTCCCCAACTTTAATTTATAAGCCTCCGAAATTCATTTTCGGGCTGTTATCTGTTAAATTGTCGGTACCGGTAATTGGGCCTCTTTTTCCCAATCGGTCAACCCTGCGCCTTTCCACGACCCAAATAAAATATCCACCACTATATAAATATTATCTTGACCAAGATGAATAAAATATGTGGTCTCGGGAGTGTCGAGCGGCCCCCGCTCCCGGTGTGGGTCCCACGTGCAATTTACTATTCACGCGAAAAAAAATAATAAAAAATTTACAACTTCGTAAATTCATTAATCCTTTAATAAGGTTCAATACATTATTTACACAAAAGTAAATATATTTGGGGACGGTGTTACAAGTTCACCCCCCCTTATTTGGGATTTCGTCCCCGAAATCCAAGTATCTAATCGAAAAGAAATGGGTATTGCTCCCTCATTGAGATCTCGGTCTCCCAAGTTTCTTCTTCGACTCGATCGCTCCTCCAAAGAACCTTTACCATAGGAATCTCTTTATTCCTAAGCTTCTTCACTTGTTGACCAACAATCTTCACTGGTTCCACCGCATATTGCAAGTCCTCACGGATCTCTACCGGTGGTTTCTCAAGAATATGAGATGGGTCCCGTATGTACTTCTTGAGCATCGATACATGAAACACGTCATGTATCTTCTCAAGCTCTGGTGTCAACTTGAGGCGGTAAGCCACGGCCCCAATCCTTTCAAGGATCTCAAATGGACCAATGTATCGGGGATTAAGCTTCCCCCTCGATACAAATCGGATGATGCCCTTCCAAGGAGAAATCCTTAGAAAAACCTCATCACCGACCTCGAACTCCAACGGTCTCCGCCGTTTGTCAGCATAACTCTTCTGTCGGTCCTGAGCGGCCTTCAGTCTATCCCGAATGATCCTTACCTTGGCCTTGGTGATCTCAACCAGTTCTATCCCTTCGAGTTTGGCCTCGCCAACCTCGTCCCAACACAACGGTGTTCTGCATTTCCTCCCATACAATGCTTCATATGGAGGCATGCCGATACTTGCTTGATAACTGTTGTTATAAGCAGACTCCACTAGAGCCAAATGCTTGTCCCAACTTCCTTGGAACTCCAAAGCACATGCCCTAAGCATGTCTTCCAGAATCTGTATCACCCGTTCGGACTGTCCATCCGTCTGTGGGTGAAAAGCTGTGCTAAACTTCAGTTTAGTACCCAACGATGCTTGAAACTTTGGCCAAAATCGGGATGTGAATCGTGGATCCCTATCCGAGACAATGGATATTGGGACTCCATGTAATCTCACAATTTCCTCCGTGTATAGCTTGGCCAATCTTTCAAGAGGATAAGTAATGTTGATAGGCAAAAAGTGTGCACTCTTGGTGAGCCTATCAACCACTACCCAAACTGCATCATAGTTGTTCACTGTTCGTGGTAGCCCCACCACGAAGTCCATGGTCACGTGCTCCCACTTCCACTCTGGGATGGTGAGCGGCTGCAAAAGCCCTGCCGGGTGCTGATGTTCTGCCTTAACTTGCTGACAAGTAAGGCATCGACTCACATACTCGGCGATGTCTCTCTTCATGCCTGACCACCAGTAACTTTCCTTCAAATCTCGGTACATCTTAGTACCTCCTGGATGCATAGCATATGCTGAAGAATGAGCCTCCTCAAGTATAGACTTCTGGAGCTCCTCATTCTTTGGTATGCACACACGGTCCTTAAATAACAAAAGACCGTCATCACGTACCCGAAATTTCTCGACGGGCCCCTCAAGGATCCGTTCGCGGATCTTCTGACATTCCTCATCAATGGCCTGACATCTGCTGATCTCACCCAGCAATGTAGGCCTCACCTCGAACCTAGCAATGAGCGCCCCGCTCGTGGATACCTCCACGTGTGCCCTCAATGCCCGTAGACATGTGAGTAGCGTCCCCGACGTACTCTTTCTGCTCAGTGCGTCGGCCACTACATTGGCCTTTCCGGGATGATAGTCGATGATCGAGTCATAGTCCTTGATCAACTCCATCCATCTCCTCTGCCTCATATTCAACTCTTTCTGAGTGAATACATACTTCAAGCTCTTATGATCAGTATAAATGTGACACGTCTCCCCGTAGAGATAATGCCTCCAAATCTTCAATGCAAACACCACCGCCCCCAACTCTAGATCGTGAGTAGGGTAGTTCACCTCGTGTTTCCTCAATTGCCTAGAAGCATAGGCAATCACCTTACCGTTTTGCATTAGTACACATCCAAGCCCTTGGATGCTAGCATCGCTGTAAATGTCGTACCCTATACCCTGTATGGGTAGGGCCAGGACTGGTGCTTCGGTAAGTCGTTTCTTCAATTCAAGGAACCCCTTCTCACACTTGTCGTCCCATATGAACTTGGCCCCTTTCTTCGTGAGCTTCGTTAATGGAGACGCCAATACGGAGAATTTCTCAACAAATTTACGATAGTATCCCGCTAGGCCAAGGAAACTACGTATCTCTTTCACATTCTTGGGTCTCTCCCAATCCATGATAGCTTTTATCTTGGCGTTATCCACAGCTACGCCCGAACCGGATATGACGTGACCAAGAAAACCAATCTCCTTGAGCCAAAATTCGCATTTAGAGAACTTGGCAAAGAGTTGCTTTTCCCTTAGCCGATCAAGTATAAGCCCCAAATGATGTTCGTGCTCCTCCTCGCTCTTGGAGTATATCAAGATATCATCAATGAATACTATTACAAATTGATCTAAGTATTCACTAAACACCCGGTTCATCAAGTCCATGAATGCCGCCGGTGCGTTGGTTAAACCAAATGACATCACAAGGAACTCGTAATGACCATACCTAGTACGGAATGCACTTTTAGGTATGTCGCTTTCCTTCATCTTCAACTGATGATACCCCGACCTCAAATCAATCTTCGAGAACACTATTGCCCCCCGAAGTTGATCGAACAAGTCATCAATCCTCGGTAAGGGATACCTGTTCTTGATTGTGACCTTGTTCAACTGTCGGTAGTCAATACACATTCTTAGTGTACCATCTTTCTTTTTACGAAGAGTACGGGTGCTCCCCACGGTGAATGACTGGGTCTGATGAACCCGTTGTCCAGTAATTCTTGTAGTTGGACCTTCAACTCTTGGAGTTCGGCCGGCGCCATTCGATAAGGAGGAATCGAAATGGGTTTAGTTCCCGGCTCCACTTCAATTACAAACTCTATCTCTCTATCGGGTGGAAGCCCCGGTAGGTCTTTGGGAAAGACATCCGGGTACTTGCACACGACCCGTACATCTTTGATGTCGACTTCCTTCTTGGTATCGTCCACCACGTAGGCAAGGTATGCGTGGCATCCCTTCCTCATCATCTTCCGTGCTCTCATCACGGATATGATACAAGCACTAGATTTCCCCCGATCTCCTTCGAAACGTAACGTGTTTCCTAGATCATCCTCGAGCTCTAACACCTTGGTGTAGCAATCAACTCGAGCGTGGTGCTTCTCAAGCCAATCCATTCCTAGAATTGCATCGAACTCCAACATGCTTAGAGGTACGAAATCACAAGTCAAGGATTGACCCGTCACTTCCACCTCACATGATGGATAGTAATGATTTCTCTCCACGTCGTCTCCTAACGGTGTGGAGACTAGCAATGTTTGTGTCATAGGCGTCAATGGCACGTCGAGCCCCTCGGCAAACGCCTCACTCACAAATGAGCGTTGTGCCCCGGTATCGATGAGGATCCTCGCACACCTACCATTGATCTTTAATGTTCCTACATTTATACACCATGTAAGATACCTTTTCTAATGTTTTTACACATCTTTAGGAGGTTATTAGGTTCATACTAATGTTTGGAATCAAACGGGGATCCAAACGTAGAAGAACGGGGCGAAAAATCAATTTTCGGGTGTTGGGGGTCCACGCACGGCGTGCCTGGGTGGCACGCACGGTCGTGCGTGCGTGAGAAATTCGGAATCCGCCACTGCCGGCTACGCACGATCGTGCGTAGCTGGTCACGCACGATCGTGCGTCCCACGCACGGCGTGCCTTACCTGCACGCACGGCGTGCGTCTGCGCGGAAAATGACCAGAGGCTACTGCCTCGCACGCACGGTCGTGCGTCTGTAGGTACGCGCGATCGCGCGTAGTTGTTTTTAGCCCGTTTCGCCCCGAATTCGCGGGGTTTGACCCCGGGGTGGCCCGCACCCAAACCCAATGACTTATATGACCCAAATAAGCCTAGCAATACAGGAAAATAAGTGTATTACCTGCAACGGAGTCCGGGTTTGCTCGCGTATCCGCCTCGGTCATTGCGTACACTCGTGCTTGGGTCCCGCCTTGATTTACGGACGCGGCATGACTTGTGGATGCGCCGCCTCTTCCCGTGCCGCCGTTTGACGGCCCCGCACGGTTCCTTCCCGTCGTGGTTCCTCCTCCGGATCCCGGAGCTCCTCCGCCCCCCAGTTGTGGGCAATTGGCCTTCATGTGGCCCGTGTTCCCACATTGATAACACCTCGGGGGTGCATTGCACTTCCCAAAGTGATTTTTCGAACAATTGGCACACCTTGGAGGCCCCGTCTTTTGGGAGGAGGATGCATGCCACCGAGCATCCCTGTTCTTCTTTGCCGGTGGTGCCGGAGTCTTGAACGAACCGCCACCTCCGCCGTGTTTATCCTTCCGTGCTTGCTCGGGCGGCCCCGAACTTTGCCATTTCCTCTTTTTCGCCTCTTCGGCGTCTCTCTCTTTCCTCTCATTCCATTGGGCCTCCCCGAGAAGGCCCTGTTCCACCACCTCGCTGAAGGTAATGTGGCGCGAGTACGTAGCTCGGTCACGAATGTCCAAGAGTAGGGCATCCCAAAAGTGCTCCGTCATGCGGTTCTCATCAACCGCGTACTCCGGCAAGAACCTAGCCAAGGTTCTAAACTCTTGTTCCAGTTGTTTAACTGTGCCGCCATCTTTCTGTTTGAGGTTAGTGTACTCTCTCCGTTTCACATTCACCTCGTACTCGGAGTAGTATTGAGCATAGAACTCTAGCTCAAAGTCCGCCCATGTTATTTCCCCATGGTACTTCCCTTCCACGCTCTCCCACCACGTAGAGGCTATCCCTTCAAGTAACCGTGAAGCGACAGTCAACTTCACGTCCGGTGTGATTTGCATGTCTCTTGATGCATCCTTCACCTTCTTAATCCAATCTGCGGCAACGGTAATGTCACCGGTGCCGTCAAAGGACCTACACCCCAAGGCCCTAGCCTCCTTGAGGTACTTGGAGATTCTCACGACAAAACCTCCTTCACGCCCACCTTGTGACGCCGCTGGGGTGGCCACGGAAGCTCCCCGGCTTCCTTGACCCGAACCACCGCGAGAGCCACGCCTCGCTTGGCGCCTAAGGTCCCTCCTCAATTTTTCTTTTTGATACCATCCAAGCAATTCGCCCATTTGGGCGAACTTGGCATTACTCTCTTCATCATCATCATCGGTGTACGTGTCACCCCCATCATACGGGGTCTCTTCGTGCTCCGTCTCTGGCACGTAGGTTGAGTCGTAGTCTTCGGTGTTGGTCTCATACACCGAGCTCACATGGCCATCGCTCACAGTTTGAGCTTGATGACCTCCACGGCTTCCACGGCCTCCACGGCCTCCTCTCGAACCCCGAGATGCAGCCCGGCTTCCCCTTTGGGATGCTATCGGCGCCTGCCCCCTCGGATTGTTCCTGGTCCTCATTCGCCTGCCCTCCATTTCTGAAAGAAATATGGATGAGTCATTAGACTCCTATGAATGTCAACTGACGGAAGAACGTTACAGACACGTATTGGCCCAAGTCACTACCATACCAATTGTTAAGGGTACCGTCTTAACAATCAGAGGCCTTGCAACTTAAGCACCAATAGTCCTATAAACGTCAAAATACAATGCTCATGGTTTTCGGTAAAAACTCTTTTGTAAAATCTTTTGTGAGAGGTTGATTATAATGTTTAGAACTGAGATGGCTCTGATACCACTTAATTGTCACGCCCCAGACCGCAATCCAAGCGCGTGTACAACCGCCGTATAATTAAGTGATGTCACCCACGAGTCAACCTCACTTAATTACACAAGGCGTTCGAGAAAAACAATCCATCCATACTCAGTAGTAAACATACATAACAACATCACATTCAAACCAATGAATAGCGGAAATATTCAACGGTACGTCATGAGCCACAACCGGCCAACAACATGGGCATGCAAGCCCCAAAAATAGTTTATAGTAAAACAAATATCCATGAGCAAGTGTTCGGTAGTTTGAAAGAAAACAAGGAAGCACGAACCACGTCTTCCTGATTTGATATCACCCTTGAGAAGGTGCAAGTAGCAAGCCCTAGCTTCAACCTGAAAATGGTGGGGCCCCCCGAAGGGGTCAGTACAAGTACCGAGCGAGTAGCAGGCTAAATATAGAATAACTAGCGTTTCAAGTATAAGACCCAAACATAGGGTGATACTTAAATAAATAGTCTTTCCCCCAAGTTATGAAATACTTATTAGTATATTTATACTTGGAAAATATCCGATCCGTAGATCACCGTTCATTTGGGAAAAATAGTGATAGTCAATATTCTTGACCAAAAACCCCAACCCACCCATATACCTATGAGTGTATAGGACTCCTCCTTGTCCCTATTTGTATATCATAATCTATGAGTTTTAGGATCATAATCCTTGGATACTCCACCGGTTTGTGAGTGTTAAGGACTCATAAGTCCTAGGGTCCTCCACCAAGTTTTGAGTGTTAAGTACTTTTTAGTACTAGGGTCCTCCACCATGTTTGAGTGTTAAAGACTTTAAGTCCTAGGGTCCTCCACCAAGTTTTGAGTGTTAAGTACTTTTAAGTACTAGGGTCCTCCACCAAGTTTGAGTGTTAAGTACTTTTTAAGTACTAGGGTCCTCCACCAAGTTTGAGTGTTAAGGACTTTAAGTCCTAGGGTCCTCCACCAAGTTTGAGTGTTAAGTACTTTTTAAGTACTAGGGTCCTCCACCAAGTTTGAGTGTTAAGTACTTTTTAAGTACTAGGGTCCTCCACCAAGTTTTCCTATGATCAACCTCCTATCAACTTAGATAGAGTCTATATCATCCTTAGTTACTCATAACTAATCCAATACATAAATCTTATGTATCACAATCCATGCAAAGCCATGCATTTATATAAATGTATAATTAACTAACATCAACCGATATTAATTAATCCATCATTCATCGGTCAACGTTGTCGTTGACCGCCAATTCAAGCCTTGTACATATCAACTTAATCACCATATGATTAAGTTAATCATACTCATTTGTGCTTCTTTTACACTTCAAGCTAATATGCATTTTATATAATTCCTCATATCATATTTCATGCATAAACAATTAATTCTTTTCATACAACTTAATAATGTTGGCTAGTCACATGTTTAAATATCTTTTAAACATCATTATGAATACATATAACATTTATTTAGGTAATCTCATAATTAACCCAAAAGTTATAAGATATTAAGCCGTCCACTCACCTTGAACTAGCGTTAAGAAGTTCTACCCTTCTTGGTTGAACTCCGGTGAAACTCCGGCGACTTGGTCAACTCCGGCGACAACTCCGGCGACTTTTTCCAACTTTGTGAAATCACTTGAAATACCCTTTACAAGTGCCTAACAAGGTTTTATAATCATAAAACCCATATTAATACAAATAACCTCAAAAAGGTTATTTTCCGGTGAACCGGTCGTTTTGGCTTCTAAGTCCGTTCTTGGACTTAGAACCATCTTCCACCCCATAAATCCATACTTATAACATATTGAACCATACTAAAGGTTCTTCATATGATATATACTTCATATGGTGGAAGAAAAATAAAGGAAAAGTTAATATAAGGTCATTACCTTAATTGTTCACACTTTTCCCAACTTTTTCCCTCTTTAATCTTCTTCCTTTGAGCACTAAAGCTTGAGCTCAAATTTGCAGCAATGGAGGTGATTTTGAAGCTCCTTCTCTCTCCCTTGGATGGTTTGGTCGAGCTCAATGGTTGGAGGGAGAGGGGATGTCTCACTTTTGTCTTAATTGACAAATGAGTGAGGGAGGGGGGTCCTCCATGTACCTTAGATGCCAAAAGCACCTCCTCCACTCCTTCCTTTGTCAACTCAGCCACCTCCTTGTTTATTTTGAGCACACAAAAACGTGGGGTGGCCCCCACCCTTGTGGGAGGTCATCCCATTGAGTCCCGATGTGTACAATCGGTCCCGAAAGTTGTATTTTTCGGACTGTTTTAAATGTATTTTATTTTATCGGGTCAAATAAAATATATTATGTGCTCTTACTCATTATGACATGTATAATGAATATACATTCCCCAACTTTAATTTATAAGCCTCCGAAATTCATTTTCGGGCTGTTATCTGTTAAATTGTCGGTACCGGTAATTGGGCCTCTTTTTCCCAATCGGTCAACCCTGCGCCTTTCCACGACCCAAATAAAATATCCACCACTATATAAATATTATCTTGACCAAGATGAATAAAATATGTGGTCTCGGGAGTGTCGAGCGGCCCCCGCTCCCGGTGTGGGTCCCACGTGCAATTTACTATTCACGCGAAAAAAAATAATAAAAAATTTACAACTTCGTAAATTCATTAATCCTTTAATAAGGTTCAATACATTATTTACACAAAAGTAAATATATTTGGGGACGGTGTTACACTAGGCTGAGACAGGAACCTGATCTCGCTACTTTCCGTGGCGGCGGTTCAGGAAGAGGTCGGGCCAACAGTACCACGTCTTCTTCCTCATCCTGGTCCTTTTTTATCAAACTCCCTGTCATACCTTCATGTTACCATACGCCAATCCTCATCTCATTGAATCGCGAAACGGTGCACAAGCAAGCTATGACTGACCACAACCTGCAAAATAAAGAATGCAAAACAAAACCTGCACCTAGATCTTCGTACTTTGGTCTCCTTCCGCTGGTAGCAATCAAACAACCAGTGCCCAATTGAGCCGAGCCAACAAAACAATCCAAAATCCAATCAGACAGCTTCTTCCGCTGTAGAAGCCAAGAGCACAGAGAAGCAACAAGGCGAAGGAAGCACTAAATGAAGAACCAAGACGCATTGCTCCACGAGTACCTCTTCTCCGCGCTCTGGTCTCGCACCCTACGAGCACCAACGTACCACAAGAGAAACAAAAACGATGGTCGTACTCCGACTAATGTCGAAAACGGAAGAAACAACTCCAGTGGCCAAAACCCTAGAGAAAGAACCAATACTTCACACACGCCAGCGCCTGCATCGCTGGAAGTGTCTACAAAATAGCCACACTTCTCAAAAGCTTGCCGCACACGCTTAGCGGCGGAATTCCTAAAACCCTACACGATGGAGCTCCGTAACTTCGTATCCCTTCTGTCATTAATTAGAAAGAACCTTTTAATCATTTTTATTTTAATTTCAAATTTTATTCCAAAAATCAAAATTCGCACACCACATTTATTTATATATTTTAATCGGTGAAAGTATTCAACACTTAATCCCCATTTTCTGTCCATGTGGACACGATACTCGTACTAAAAGACTTACTACATCAGTGGTCTAAGTTTGATGCTTTTGGTTATATATTCCCTTATAATCTATTTTTGTGATAACTTTGTCCTCTACCTTCTTGATGAATTTTATATGGCTTGATAATTGTTTTGGGTTATGTTTGAAAAAACTAGTTGAAAGTAAAGTCCATTAATTTATCTAGGATTACATAGAAATCGCTAAAATTGAAATGTTAGTTGAATGAAGCATACTTGTTTGGCTAGAAAGTTGAAATAATGATTGAAAAGTGTAAAAATTATTCCAAAGTTAAATATAAAATCAAGATAAAATTTGAGTAGCAGGTGTAAAGTTGAAATAATCCTGCGATAAATTAAAGAGTTAAACTAAAACGTTACCATCAGTAACATTGCAAATCATTTGATTAATTTTAGAATTAATTTAATGATTCTCCATACAAAGAAGACTCCATGTCAATTAGTTATATAGATCTATCAAATTTCCTCATTTTATGCTAAAAGATGATTCAAATATTGTCGGGGTCTAATAATTGTTTTGTTTTTTAAAAGAGGAGAGATCTCTCTTCTCTCTAAAATCTAGCGGTCATCTCCCCTCTTTGTAGGGGTTGAGATTTTCTGCCGCACCATCAATATGGGGTTGGAGCAGCAGATTATTCTAATCTTATGTATTCTGATGCTTGGGATTGCAACTATGTCGGATGAGATAACATCGGTGGATGAACGGATTGCAGATGAGATTTTGTATCGGTGCTGGATCATGAAGCCTTGGTCAACCGCTCTGATGGTGGTTGAGTTTGAATTCATACATATTGCAAGAGCTCAGCCTCCAAAACCACCTCCATACTAGGAAGAGGTTTGAGGAAATATTTTATTGCAATATTATTTTCTCTTTAGTAGTGCTAGTTTTAGTTTTAGTCAGAGTGGATTTGGTTTGAATCTTTAGATTTTCGGAGTTATTTTGATAGGCATTGTTTTAGATCTGTTCGTTTTAGGCTTAAATTTATCCGTTTTAGGTTTAGCGAGTCAGGTTGCTCTGCATGAGGTTACCGATTATATGTCTACTCCTAGGGTTCACGATTGGATCTGTAAAATTTGTTTGAAGATTGTCTCGTATGCGTTCTTGATTTTAATATAAAGGATGTTTTTACTTGGACTGTAATTTGCTGGTCTGGTCTGGTCTGGTCTGATCTGGTCTGGTCTGGTCTGAACTGGTCTGGTCTGGTCTGGTAAGGTCTGGTTTCTTTGTATTTTTATAACTATCCAAGTCTGGTCTGGTCTGGTCTGGTCTGAACTGGTCTGGTCTGGTCTGGACTGGTCTGGTCTGGTCTGGTCTGGGGCAAATTACAGTCCAAGTAAAAACATCCAAAGCCGTCTGTTTTACGATTTAAAAAAAAAAAAAAAAAAAAAAAAAATTGCCGGGGTCTGTCCTATGCGGCTATGCATGGGCTATGATTGTACGATGCTAAGCTGATGCGGCAGAAGTAAGGCCTGCCGGTGGACTTCCCTACCTGGATCTGGGCGCATGATTTTGAAGGTGGGATTTTGGAAGATGGGCTTTACTCGTAGCCCATACCTCCTATTTTGATACGGAGTATTATTAATTAATCCTTGGACATTTTGATTACTTTGCTGCTTTAATAGTAAGTCGGGGTTTGTCCCGTGCTAGTCATGTCTTCTTCTGCTAAATTCCTCTCTCCCTTACCCTTGCCGTGTGGTGGGGGCGGGGGCGTGTGAACGGTACTTACACTCTTATGTTAGTTTAGTAGCTTAGATAGTTAATTTTGACATATGTATTTTTTTACTTTTGGATGACTTTTTAATATCTACTAACTTTTCATGTAAAAAAAGACTATCCAAATATTGCCTTGATATGCATAATAACTTCACCTAGGAGTAAATAAAGTTCGAAATTTCAAAACATGATTATTATGTTTTTATTCTCGAAATAGGACTAACATGACAGTAACAACTCCTATTTCAATGGCAGTATTTATAATTAATGGCAGTATTTTTCAATCATGGCAATATTTTTCAAACATGACAGTAACAACTCCTAATTCAGGAAGAAAAACATAATATATAGTCCTATTTTGGAATTTCAAACCTCATTTACTCCTATTTAGAACAATTCAAAAAACCTCCACGCGCGATGGAGGATTTACCATTCTCTCCGTTTCATGTTAAGATTCTCGATGAAAAATGGTACAATCTTCTAGATAAATAATTATATAAAACAATTTAGGTATTAAAGAGAGAAGAGTGAGAGATTAGAAAAAGTAAACAAATAAAGTGTAAGAAGTTAAAGTGAGTAACGTGGTTGATAAAGTAAGAATGAAGTAAGAATGATTTAAAACCACACACATTTTATCAAATTTGGTATGAGACACAATTAATTGGACGGATTGAAAAAGAGAGATAAGAAAATCTCAGTGAGAAACATGGGGTAATATATATTTTGGAGGGTTTACATTTGACTCCAGTATATTTGTCCCCCCGGCTTCAGTTAGACAATTAACTGGGAAGATGTAAATCAGACTTTAATCACAAGCTGACAAATAGTGAGTGAACATGTGGCATTGTGGCCCAAGTAATTGCAGAAGTCCTATGCATTTTTATATAGTAACCTCTCATCGTAATTAGCAGGATTCCAACGGTTCACTCCTCCTTCTAGCACCCTTATCTACCGTTTGAGCTATACCACCAAGTCACCAACCGGCCAGTCATTCACATTCCACAAGTTGAAATTTCATTATCCTGGAGGGTTCACATTTCCGTCCATCACAGGACATCACGATAGTGTGTGTTGGCATTTCCTTCTATTTAAAATACTTAATAAATACGTAATATGTAATTAAATTAGGATTCTATCTTTTTGCTCAAGTCTCAATCACACAGTTTTAGTTTATTATTCTATTTGCAAGTCAAATTTAACAAAGTTTTATAGGACGGAGCAAGCATAAACAAAACAAAAAAGATAAATAAAAATTTTCTTTTCAGATAATGAAAGATGTGTCATATGTGTATATATAAAATAGTCACTAGATGTGTGTATGAATAATAGGCTTATTTGTTTTTCTGATGGGTACGAGTCTTTAAAGGGTCAAAATCATATGTGTCATACCTAACCCATTTATTATAAAAACGATAAGTTTAGATCGAGTCTAGGGTTGTAAACTAACCGAATCAAGTCGAATAGTAGGATTTTGTATTTCTATATGTTTAATTTTTTCGAATACTAATTTGAATTCGAATATGAAACGAATATTAATTTGGATTTATATTCGTATTTTTTTAACAATGCGAATAGTTAATGAATCATATATGAATATCGAATCGATTTGAGCATAAGTTAAATATTAGTCAAGTATCACTTTAAAATAACTTTTCCTATATTTTTACGTTATAAATGCATTCTATGACTTAATATGTGTTCTTAGAATTTGATTTGTAACATTACATTTTCTTAAAAATTAGCGGGTCACTGCATTTTTAGACTGCGTACAATATAATAAAGTGAATCAATTTTATGATTTTTTAATATACATCTATTTCAAACATTTTGAAATAAACACTAAGTTACACATATAAGAAATTACACTTATAATAATGTGTGAACTAAGTTGATAATTGTATATACCAAAGTCAAACGACTCTAATTTTATGTTAGATATTTAGCATTGTTGCTAATAAAAAATCATTAGATATACAGAGTATAATTTAAACAACACACACACATAGTGGATAGCTGATGAGCACACATGCATATCAGATAGTTGATTTTGTATATGTATAAACGAATATATTTGATTATTCTTTGAATTGAATACATAATTATTATTTGTATTAGTATTTGAAAGATATTTGAACCAAAAAGCTGATTTGTATTTGTATTTATTATATATTTTCAAATTTAAATCATAATTTTTAATCCAAATCACGAATCAAAATAAAATTATTTGATTTATTTACGTAAATGCAAATGGCTATCTTTCATTACAAATAGGCTTGATACTTCTTGATACTTCTGTATGATATTTCTGATGTATGACAAATAGGCTTGGACTTTGTATACTTAAATGTATATATGAACTACACTTTGAAGGTAAAGCTATCTTTTAATAATAATTATTCCGTATGATGTTATCACTATTATTATTATTATTATTATTATTATTATTATTATTATTATTATTATTATTATTATTATTATTATTATTATTATTATTATTATTATTATTATTATTATTATTATTATTATTATTATTATTATTATTATTATTATTATTATTATTATTATTATTATTATTATTATTATTATTATTATTATTATTATTATTATTATTATTATTATTATTATTATTATCACTGTTATTTATCGAATATATTCGATTAACATTCGAATCGAATACACTGATATTCTTATTTGTATTTGATAACAATTCGAATCAAATTTAGTATTTTTATTTCGAATCGCGAGTCGAGCATAAATTATTTGATTCGTTTACAACCCTAATCGAGTCCGGACAAATGAAATAATATATGGACCCTATGCTTGTACTTGGGATAATATGAAGTTTAATGAAGAGAGGACTACCAAACAAATACGAGTATATACTCAACAATAGCACTTTTCCTTCACAAATAATCATTCCTTCTTCCATACTCTTAAGCTCAGTTTAGAATAATATTTCTTTTATATTTTTATAGCATGTTTAGTCTCCAAATGAGGAGCTAAACTTCCATTTCTTGGTGTTGCTCTTGAACCTTGTTGATTATTAAAGTTGTGAGTTATTTTCTTAACTTCTTCCCTTGAATATTAATTCTTCTCTTAATCTATCTATATATTAATGTTGGGAGTGTTGCTAAGATGACAATTAGTTAACATCTCGACATTAGTTATAGTAGTATTTATTTTCTTCCTCTATATATTAATCTTGGGGAGTGTTGCTAAGATGACAATTAGTTAACATCTTGACATTAGTTATAGTAGGATTTATCATCTTTAATATTCTTCCTTGAATATTAATTAATTCCTATTCATATTTCATATTAATATTTTGAACATTACTTAAAGGATCAACTAGTTTTGTTTCATATATTAATTATTACTAGAATCAATCGACGAATACACTTGTTAATCATTGATGGTTTCACAAGTAAGTAACTTCAGCTTATTAATGCACGGTCGTGGTTAATAAACTTAAGAGGGATTGATTTTGTTGGTTAAACCGAAACCGTTGTGTTGAGGTTATCAATCTCAATTGATTTCATCAAGGAGTTAAGAGATTAAATGCTACTATCAAGTCGGTATATGGCGGTGTTCTATACTTGACTAATAGTAAGGGTTATTAATGAACGGTCGTTATTAATAACTACTCTCGATGAATTGGATATACTCCTCGATTGAGTATTCGAGAGGGGATAAATTATAGATATAACAATGATCGACTGAAATATACTTCCTCCGTCCCACTATGATTGTCTCATTTTACCATTTTGGTCTGTCCCATTAAGATTGTCCCATACCTTATTATGTAAAGTTTGTGTGGTTGTAAATCATTCCTATTTTATTTTTACTTTATCAATTCAATATCAACCACATAAACTCACTTTTATTAATAACTGTGTCACCTTCTCTTGTCCCAAACTTAGGGGACGGAGGTAGTATCAACAAGTGGAAAGTAGCAATGTCAAGTCCTTTTTATCTTTGAATTAATCTCATATAAGTCGTTCATCTTCGTATTTAATTAAATTAAATCACTCAATCCCAAAAACCCCCTTATTTACTAGTTTTACTTAAAAGAGAATTATTCCTTTCCATGTGGATACAAACTCTACTTCACCTATACTACGTATAAGTGCTAGTATCGAATATTATTTTGACGCACCGTGACAAAGTGCTCGTCACCTTTATCTTCTCATAGCTGTGTAAGGATCACTTGCAAGATTATCTCCAAGATTCATTGTGTGCGTACCCATACCTTAGGCCCCCATGTACTATTCACCTATTAAAGGGGTGTTTGGAACTGATTCTGATTTTGCTTCTTTTTTGAAGTAGAAGCAGAATCAGAATTAGTTTCCAGAAGCTGGTCTCCCCCAGCTTCTAAAAAACCTGATTCTAGGAGCAAATTAGAGCTCCAGAATCACTTCTGCACTTTCACCCAAACACTCCAACTTCTGATTGTGTTCCTTGGAGGAGCAGAAGCAGTTTTAAGAATCAGATCCAAACACCCCTCAATGCTTTTGGCTTTGCCTTCAATCATACACGTATAGTGTATAGTGTATGCCGTATTCTACTTAGGACTAAATTAATTTGTGACTTCAGCTTTTTGAATCAAATAAATTTGTACTGGTAGGATTTAAATATCCTTTTAAGGTAAAAGAAAATTACCCTATTGTATTTTTAATTTCCAGTGCAATTTATTTGGTACAAAATTTGTACATTTTAATTTGTCACAGTGGACCAGTTGATAGTGTACTTTTGTGACTGTTTAATTTACCTCATTGCATTTTATATTTCCAGTAAAGTTTATTTGGTACAAAAAATGTACATTATTAATTTGTCACTTGATAGTGTGTACTTTTTTCTTGTTTAGTACATCACTCAACTTTTGACATGGTCACTTAAGATTTAGAACATGAATCATACATGAGCTTAGTATAGTGGCATCATCATCAAACTCTATCAAAATTGGGTACTAACATATTTTATATACAATAATGTAAATTTGTCATCATTGAATATTAATATATTACTCCCTCCATCCCGTTCTAAAGTTCTCACTTTATGTTTTTTCGACGTCATACATAAAAGTTCTCATTTCTATTTTAGGAAAGAATTAACACTATTAAATGAACCTTTAATCATCAAATATTAAAAATAATATATCTATAACATTAGAGTTATCATTAAGGACTTCATTATATTATATACACATCAAAATTTTAACAAAATATACTCAAATTACCTTATTTAATTATTGTCTAAATACTCTTGCCACTTTATAGTGAGAACTTTTAACCGGACGGACCTAATCTAACGCAATTATCCAAAACCAATGCGTGTTCGAAACCTTCTGAAATCTTTCTTTTCTTGCATCCATCTTATTTCAGTTTTGCCTTTTTTAAGCTTTAAATAAAATTGATCTTTTTTACGGTAAATTTGAAATAATTTAACATAGATCTATAAATTTTTGTCTAGTTTGAAAGATGTAAACTACTTTAGTATATTTATATTTATACTTTCACATATAATTTGTAAAGTTTAGGACATTTTAGGGGAAGGGTCCCACGAGATCGATTCCCCACCTCGAGAAGGGGATCGCAGTGCTAATAGGAGTATAGAGGGTAATAGGCCTCCCATGACTTATTTGGAACTTCTGGTAAACCTCACATTCTCGTGTGAAGTTGGCATAGTCCTTCACAATGGTTGGCCATTAATATCCTTGCAAAATAGCTTTTCTGCCTAAAGTGAACGAACCTTGGTGTGAAGAACATATCCCAGTGTGCAATTCGTTTACCACTTGAAGGGTCTATTCTGACCTTAGGAATTTTAAAAGCAGACCATTGAAGCTTCGTTTGTAAAGCTTCTCGTCCTGGATCACGTAGCTTGGAGCTCATCTTCCGATCACACTTGCCTTTTCTTCATCTGATGGAAGTGTTCCACAGACCATTCGAACATTCGTGATCCAGTTTGTGGAACACTTCCATCAGATCTCAAGAAGTACTTGCAATTGCACAAATGATGAGAGAGAAACTCTCGCCTCACTCTAAAATTCCACCCTCCCTAATTCGGTAATGGATTACCGGCACCGCTCAAATTGCCGGAATCCCTATCCTCCACATGACTATCGATTTGAGCACCTGGATAGATTTGGTCCTTTTGTGCGAATTGATGACTTTTGTATGCCGTTATTTTATGGCTTACGTAACAGGAGCAACCGACCTGAGAATCCTTACATGAGCTATGAGTGCAGCCCGCACCGTCATGGAGCAGCAAATGAGCATCTCTACTCCAATCAACAACGGAATCCGCGGTCGGACCATCCAGAATGGCATCCAAACCACCAGCAGGAGCTCTCGAGCCGATTCCACAAGCCACTGAACTACAGCAAGGATGTTCTGGCAGATAGATGGTCCACCGTCAACCACAAACGGAGACGAGGCAACGCCACTCACCACCTCAATCAACGTTTCAGGACCAACAACCGGAAGACAACGGGTATTTCCAATCGTTTTTCGCTTTTAGTCCAGGAAGATAACTATTCGACAATTCCCCTTCGTTCCCAAACCTCTAAACATGATAGACACTCCTCCCAAGGTCTCTTGAAAAAAGGGACCAGCGGAACCTTTATCGCCGCAAATCTCAGCCGGAAAGGGTGTCAAGATCGGTCCCACACCGGTAATACTATTGATTTCGAGACAGGAAATTCCCAGACCCGAAATACTGCATCCCAATTGTTGTTGGCTGATAGGGATGCTACTGATGTTCAGAACTTTGTAAGAGCTGGATTGCAAGCTATTCGAACAGATAGTAACAGCTCTGGTAAGAGACAATCATCTTCTCCTCACGACGGTTCACAAGCTACGCCGGCGATACCCAGAACGGAAACTCCCTGTGTGGCGTCGCAGAGAGCTCCAACGGACAAAGGTCCAGACAAGTTGTTAGGCTTGGTGACCCTTATGCCAGGTGCAGTACGAACGCCCACATGGGCAGAAATTTTGATGTGCGGTGCAGACAAAATTGGAGACATAGCGGGCTCCTCCTCTGGAATACTCGATCCACCATCAAAAGCTACAGATAAGCAGATTATTGTCAAGGTCACTAAAGCCACGAAAGTTGAATCTTCAAAAGACTCTGAAAAATTCCAATTTTTTGGAGAGGAAGGTTTTGATTCCATAAAAATTGAATCTAAAATCTTCAGATTTGCAGCCAGGGACAATGAATTTGAAATTTTTGAGATGCAAAAATCCTCACTGAGAAGGATTAATTTCAAGTCTGATCACGCTCCACAGATATGCCGTTTTATTCACCAAATTAAAAGTGCAAATAATTTTAATCAGAGGCGGAGCAGAAAATTTGGGGCTATCACAGTCTCTTCTGAGCTCAACAATTCAGGCTCTTCTTTGAAGATTGCTAAAGAAAACGGAACCTCCATTTCCGTACCCAAAGGCCCACACAATTCCTATCTCGAAGATTTTTTGACAATTTTCTCTAATTTTGTTAAATTATCATATTTAGAACAGGAGGAAGTCTTGCATTGGGAACATGGATCTTCAGGCTACTACTCTGAGGAAATCAGCATTTCCAAACTCATTTTTAACTATGAAGTTCAGAGAGCATTTGGCGAAAAGCAACAACACCCCTCATTTGAGCACCAACCACAAACCCCATTTCTACAGGCGTACTCCGATGCTTCGGACAGCTTTGACCACTCTGACGACTCTTTGTTTACAGACGATTTTCTAGGACATGCAACAGAAAGTGATCGTCGCCCCCCTTTATCAAGACAGGAAGAAATTAAGAATTCCAAATTCAATAGATCGATTTGTCGTAAATCAAAGTTGGTAACCTCAGAAAACTGTCTGCCAACGAAAAATCTGAACACACAACTCAAGATCTATAGGAAATCTCAGAAGAATAAAAGACGTCATAGCATGAGGACTAGATCACAGTCCAGAGATTTCCCTTGGGATTAGTTTTTATCTTTATTGTTTTTTTCTTTTCCTTTCTTTTGTGTTTGCTTTTCTTTTACTTATCTTCTAGCACTGTAAATTTTACTTTATTTATTGAATAAAATCGTTTTTCTTGGCAAAAAAAAAAAAAAAAAAAAAAAAAGGTAAAAAGATTTGGTTTTCCTTAATTAACGACAAAGGGAACAGGAATTGATTCCGGGGTTAACCAGATTTCTGGCATAACAGGCCTAATCACATGAATTTAATTTAATTGAGCCTAGCTAATCATTACTAAGTTCTTACCGCTCTCGCGGCGAAGAGTGCAATAATTTAGGGGTCCAGGCTGATCTCTCATGCGACAAGATCCTAAATTATTGCCAAAAGGAGCGAGCTTACGGCCCCTTAATCGCTACTAATCTCTTAGCGAACGATTAAGTGTGTGTGAATGTGTCCTAGAACAAATTAGATCTCTCTTAATTCATTCTACATGCAATTGTAATTCTAGCTGCAGTCTAGGTTACAAGAGATATCAGTTAAATTATTCAAACACAAATTAAACGACATTCATGCAATTAAACCGACAAGAATCTAGCCATCAATCATGATCAACCCCTTCATCTACCCCAAATCCCTAATTAAACTACTCACAATTCATAATTGAAGAATCAACAGAATTGAGATGAATAGAATAAATTGTCATTAATTAAAAAGATGAACTTACAAATAATCCCAGGGTCTTGGAAGAAAATAGCGTAAAAACGGTGTTAAATTCGTCCCTAGGCCTCTCCGTAATGTTCGTAACCCCCAAAAAGGGTTAGGGAGGCCTTATTTATAGAAAAAGGGGAAAAAAACTGAATTTGGGCCGAATTGGGAAAATTCCACGCGTGACACGGAGCTACGCACAATCGTGCGTCCCTGCCTACGCACGATCGTGCGTAGTAGGCAGAATCAATACCGAAGTTTCGTAATGGACGCACGATCGTGCGTCCCAGACGCACGATCGTGCGTCTGTCTTTTTCGCTCCGTTTTCTTGTTTTCTTGCTCCAAACGTGCCCGGATTCAAATGAGGTCGATCCAAATGCTCTTTCTTCATCAAAATTTCGCCGTGAATCACCTGGTGACCTCCAAATCTCTCAATTCTTCCTTGAATTCTCTCTATCTCCTCCCGATTGTCTCTTTAGCGCCGATTGCCGGACTCTAACTTCTTCAAATCAACTCCAAATGCAATGAAACTCGATCCAACGCCTGCTAAACAAAACTTGAGCCAAAATTGAGACTTGCAACGCCTTAAAGCCAAGAAAATCATCAAAATCCGACCCGAACACGCATCAAATGCGTGTCTAAATACGGACTTAACAGAAAGCAATGCCTCGTACTCTGCTTCATTGTTTGACGGGGGAACAAGTATCTGAGGGCATAATATGTTTTGAAACCTTCGGGAGTGATGAGGACTACCTCGCCTCCGCAACCTTTGGACCCTGATGATGAACCATCGGTCACCAGAGTTCATCAATCTTCTTCATTGGTGTTTCTTCAGCTACATCTCGAGCTGTGCATTCCATTATAAAATCCACCAAGGCCTGTCCTTTGATTGATGTTCTAGGCCTGAAACTTACTTGGTATTGGCTGATTAGCAGAGACCATTTCACCACTCGTGTAGTCTTGGCCGTTCTGAAAAGTGTTCCCACCCCCAAGTCGGACAAGGACTTAATATGGTGGGCCCAAAAGTAATGGGCAAGTTTCTTGGCCGCTACGTACACTGTCAGGGCAGTCTTCTCCAGGGATGGGTATCTGAGCTTGGTGCCATGGAGAACCTCACTGGTGTAGTAGACCAGTTTTTGTATTGTCCCTTCCTCGCGTACTAAAACGGAGCTGACCGCACTTTGTGATACTCCTAAGTAGAGGATAAGTGTCGGACCTGCCGCAGGCTTGCTGAGCAGGAGCTCTGATTGCAAGTACTTCTTGAGATCTTCAAAAGCAGTTTGGCATTCCTCAGACCATTCGAACACGTTGTTTTTCTTCAATATTTGGAAAAATGGCAAAGACTTCTCAGCCTACCCGGATAGGAATCATCCCGGTGATGCTAGCCTCCCAGATAGGATTTGGACCTCCTTTACATTACAAGGGGTCCATCTCTAGGATCGCCTTGACTTTCTCTGGGATGGGTTCGATACCTCTGTGGGTTACCATAGACCCCAAAACTTTTCACCCTGAACTTCGAAAGTGCATTTATTAGGATTGAGTCTCAGATTCACCCGTTTTATGATGCCAAACATATCCTTAAGGTCGTCTACATGATCTCCTGCCTTCTGGCTCTTCACGATCATGTCATCCACATATGCCTCCATGTTCCTCCCAAGTACAGTTCGGAAGACCTTGACCACCATTCTAGTGTATGTAGCACCGGAATTTCTCAGCCTGAAGGCCATTAACAAATAACATAATACCCCTTCATGGGTGATGAAGGTGATCTTCTCGAAGTCGTCGGGATGCATGGAGATCTGATGGTATCCTCTGAATGTGTCCATGAACGAAAGGAGCTCGTACCCAGTGGTCTGGTCCACCAGTTGATCTATACTCGGGAAAGGGAAAGGGTCCATAGGGCAGACCTTATTTAGATCAGTATAGTCCACACACATCCTCCAGGTCGGCGGCTTAGGGGCCAAGACCACGTTGGCCAGCTGATACAACGGTTAGCAACACAAGAGGGGGGGGGGATTGTGTGTGTGTGGAACCGTGATAGTTTTTCGCTCAATTCTAGTGCGTGGTAAAGGGATATACGAAATAGTAAAGTGCACAATGATTTAACGAGGAAAAATCCCTTGGCTCAAAGGGATTAAAAACCCTCAACCTCCCTCGGAGGAATTTTAACAACTTCACTAAAAAGCCTTTGAATGATTACAAGGGAAACTCTCCTAGTCTACCCTTGAGCCACCCCAACTCTATCCTCTCTAGGAAGAGTTACGCTTCTCTACCTTGCGGGTAGAGAGCCTCTCAGCTTTACAACAAAGCTCTCACTCACACAAATCAACCCGAGGAGGGTGCTCTTAGCCAATCCTCAAAACCCCATTACAATATGAAGAAGGGAAAGAAGAAACTATATCTAGAACTCCGAGTGAGCAGTTTCAGGTGCCTTGAGCTTCGGTAATTCTTTTAGGAATATCTCTCTCAATTTCTATCTCGGTCACGCACACACTCTTCTCTTGATCTTCCGTCATATATATAGAGCTTCATGCAAGATGTCCGTTGGCTCCTCTTTCCTTGATTGAATTCTTGGACTTGCCTTGATATTTTTGAATTACTTCCCTTGAATAATATCTTTCATATTTTGAGCTAGAGACATATGTTGGTTAAGATATTCCAATAACATATAAGAGCACGTCAATTTGAGAGAATATCTTATGCAGCAACGGTCTCAAAATAATATGGCAAGGAATAATTTATTTTCCTATTATAGCAAGAGAGCAACTAAGTAGTCAACATCCTTTTCAAAAATATTTATTAAAATACTTAATCACGAATGTCATAGAAGTTATGCAACCTAGTCAACATCCTATTATGGTAAGAGATATCTATTAATGATGTGGTCAATCAAATCATATCCTAGACAATCCACCAAAATTATTCCATTTAAGTAAGATAGCCTTTTATAAAAAAAGCTACAGTTCATGCCAACAAACATTTAAAATATTTTAATCAAAGATAGCTTTATGGAAAGAAAATATTTGCTTTATCAAGTATAGAAATCACATGGTCAACTTTCATATAGCAAGCCATTATTAGCTCATAAATGTTAAGTCCAATCAATACATATGCTTAGCAATAAAGTAATAATATTTATTTAATATTAAAGTAAGACAACTACTTTCTCTATCAAATCTAAAAGCATCGATCCACTATTATAAAGATAGTAATAACACTTTTCATGAGCTATACGTATTAATGCATTCAATCAAAATATCAAATCAAATATGAAAAGATATTAATACACATGAGATATCATAAAAAGCAAGGTATGCCCATGCAGACACATATTTAATTATGGGCATGAATATCTTATGTAGGACTCGGGACAATTCTGTCCATTGTTCATATTAGAACACATCGTAGTTGTATCACTTTATCCACCTGCATGGTTAATGATCAATAAACATAATTTGTCCATGTGGACCTGGGAGTGGTTCTGTCCGTCGTTCCACCTGTGTGGTTAGTCATCAACAAAACGAAGCATGACTTAACTTCTTTTCTTGCAATCACTTATAGATAAAAAGTAACACTTGTTTGTCATCAACAAAATAATATAGATGGATCAGCTGAAGAACATGCTAGTATGGATGTTGAGCTTTCGAAATGTGTCAAAGTGGCTCGCCAAGGTATCTAGATTCTTGGAGTGGAGCGAGCCGTCTTGGAAGCGGATACCAGTCGCTGATGGAGAGCTTTAGTGGTTGTTTACATTTTGTTTCTTTTATTCCTATCAATACTTAATTTTCTTCTAGTTTATTGTATTTAATAATGGTTTGGGCGGGAGGGATGTTATGGGGCTTGATAGGGTGTCTATCACCCCGTTCTGCGATTCGATATCCCCTTCTAAGTCAGATCATAGAGCGAGAGAATTTTAATAGGCTAATATAATTAGGAATCTACCTAATAGATATTTAGGAATATTCCTAATATCTATTTAGGAATACTTTGTATTTTGGCAACTCTTCTATTATAAATATATCTGTCAGGACTCCTATTGGGGTACCTCTTTCCCATTATTTCACATGGTATCAAGAGCTCTAGGTTTGTAGATACAATTTTTTTCTTTTTTCGGTTCCCATGAACCTTATTATAGCCGCCGCCTTGGGGTCGAACACGGTGCTTGCTTCTAGCGTGCCGTTGAGTTCGCCGCCTGCTGCTGCCTATGTCCGCGCAGCCCACCTTCTCTGCGTCGCTGACCACGGTGCTTGCTTCAAGCGCGCTGTTGAGTTCGCCGCTTGCTGCTGCAGACATATATTCTCATGGAGATCTTATTGTCAAAGATGTGCCTTCTAATCTTCCACTCACGGATATATTTACTAAGAGTTTTTTTTTAGTTTGCAATTTCATTTTTTTAAAGACAACATGCGCGTTGTATCTCCCGCACAGTTTGAGGGGGTGTAATAGGCTAATATAATTAGGAATCTACCTAATAGATATTTAGGAATATTCCTAATATCTATTTAGGAATATTTTGTATTTTGGCAACTCTTCTATTATAAATATATCTGTCAGGACTCCTATTGGAGTACCTCTTTCCCATTATTTCACAAATTTTTCGGATTTTGAGGTTAGAGGTTGTTTGACTTGCGAGTTTGAGTCAAATTTACTCTTTTGATTGTAATTTTCTTTAATATTAGCGGTTAACTTGAAAAAAAAACTGATGTGTGCGCATTATGAATTACAGATGCTACTCTTAAAAACATGCATATAACTCCAAAGCATTTTAAAAAATCACGGCATCGCTTAGGAGTAGAGATAAGAGATGGATCAATCCAATCCCAAGCTTGAAAGTTGAAAAGTTCCATTTTGCTAGCACCATGAATGTTATCCCCTGGCGGCTGGAAGCTGCAGGAACCTTTAATTTGCTCTCTTATCGATCTGGTGTGTTCATACTTCATAGTCTTCCCTCCAGTCTCCAGATGGTGGGTCGCACTGAGAGTAAATTCATACTACGGCGGACCATAACTCAGTCCATTGGAAGCCATAACTCACTGTGTTGGGATAGTGAGAAGTGAGAGGCGCCTGCCCCGCCCAGGCTCCAATCCACTTTTCAATGCTGTCTAATGAATTTGGAGGCCCGGTTCCAAATGGTAAATTGAAGCCCCCTAAAACAAGAAAAAATACAAATTTTAACAATGAAATACAAATATACTGGAAAATTCAATGAAATATAAGTTTTATGATGTATAAAGTACACAATTTAGAGAATCAAAAAGTTATATACATTTTGGAATTTTGAATAATACATAACATCTAGAAAAAACAACCTGTAACTAATAGTCTAATACTACATCCTAATTTTTTTAAAACCCCAGTGCCAAGCACCGCACCTTTTCTTCCCCAACTACGGAGTTTAACTCTTGTAAGAGAGTGTTTGCAACTGCTTCTGCTTAAAAAAAAACACTTTTGGAGATGTAAGGAAAAAGTGATTAGTAGGAAAAGTTGATAGTGTTTGAGAAAAAAGTGATTTTGAAAAGTAAAAGTTGATAGTGTTTGGTAAGATAAGTGCTTTTTGTGTAATAGAAATGGGAAAAGCACTTTTCACACGCAAGCCGAGAAAAATTTAAAATTGGTAGTGTTTGATAAATAAGTGCTTTTTTAAGCCAAAAGCTGAGAAGTGCTTTTTTTAAGTGATTGCAAACACTCCCTAAGTGTCTTCGTTGAAGCAAAGGCGTGTACTTGTTTTTTTTCTCATAAAGGCGTGTACTTGTTGGATCAAGAGACCCATAAATTTACACGTACGCAACTTGTTGGAAACGGGTCCAGGATTCCAGTGGGCCGAGGTATGGGCTCGACAGCAGCTCATCGAGGAATACGGCCGGGCATAAGTGCATAACACAGATACGCGGGCTGTCACTCAAAATGGACTTTTTTTACTCCGTAATAAATAATTGCACACCACCGCCGTACCTATAATAATAAATCTATAATATTACAGTTGCGATAATGTGACCGTGTGTAATTGGATTAGGCCGCAACCCTACAATAAGCTTTTTTACAAAATTTTGTCTCCCAAAAATTGGTTCTCCATGCATGTTAATTAAATAATAATAAAACTCGCAAGTAATATGAGGTCTCAAAGAGGATGTTGGCATTAACTAAATCGAATACTATCATAGATTTAGAAAGATATGGAAAAAAAATCGCAAGTACTACGTAATTTTTAGTTAAAGTTGGTATCTCTTACAGTACGTGATGATGCTTACAAGATAGTACTTCGTAGGTTTTGTGTTTTTCTTAGTCAAAGATGGAGTATTACATTAAGAACATAGATTGTTAAAGAACACATTATTTGCAATAAATAACAACAAACATGTATCTTAGTATAAATACAACAAATTCTAAATGACTAAATTTAGTTGTATATATAATCGATGTATTAAGAATTAACTTACGATTAAGAAAAAAAAGAATTAACTTCTTCATCTCCTTCATCTAAGTCAATATAACCCTTTTGCATCAGGAGTAACACATTCATATGGAGTATTTGTTTTTGTATAATGAGAATATCACTGACTCCACTTGAGATTTGAGATTTAGGGGTGTATTGAATATGGATTGCGGTGGACTTTTTTTAATCCATGGACTTTAAAAAAGTTATTGACTTTCAAAAAGTTCATAGACTTTTAAATGTGGACCACCACTGCTGGTCATCAGAATTTTCACATAGATCGTCGCTACCGATCTGCCTATCCGCCTCCGTCATCGGAGTTCCCCGCTGTCGTCATTAGACTGATCCGCCACCAACAAAATGGCTTTGATTATGCAAGGGACTAGGGACAATTAATTATATTAATTAATTAAATTAGGGGTAAATATGTAATGTTTAGTCCTATTTAAGAAAAATCAAACATATGATCATACTTTAAGAAAAGTGCTATCTTTTAGTCTTACCGTGAGTAATTTCCTCTATATAATACGGAGTATGATAAGAAAGAAAGGAAGGAAGGAAGGAAGGAAGGAAGGAAGGAAGGAAGGAAGGAAGGAAGGAAGGAAGGAAGGAAGGAAGGAAGGAAGGAAGGAAGGAAGGAAGGAAGGAAGGAAGGAAGGAAGGAAGGAAGGAAGGAAGGAAGGAAGGAAGGAAGAAAGAAGGAAACAAACAAACAAACAAATAAATAAATAAATGAAACAAATGTAATTCATATAGCAACACAGGACTCTACAAGAATAAATGAAGCATAAGAATCCAAATTTATTTTTACTAAACAAAATCTCAAAGTTTCAAGAATGCTCAAGAATTTTGGTCATTTTATTAATGAGTAAGAACATTAATCGTTACACTCATTGCTACATGTGGTAGAAGCATAGATGCAATCGAGCTTTTCTTCTTAATAATTGTTTTATCTTCATTTCTGTCTTGTAAAATTTTGCATACTTGTTTACGGTTATATATTTATTAATTTGAATTATATTTTTATGTGTTAGCGATTTAACGATGAAAGAAATAGTTAAAATATTTATTTCTTCATGGTTAAGTGACGACGTACCTGAATTGCACCGGTTAATAATTTTGATTCTTATATTGGTTCTTTTAGAAACTTCTAGAATCGAATCGATATGGGATTATCGAATCGATATGGGATTAACAAATCGAGGGGGGTGGGGTAGGGCAAGATGAAGAAGAAGAACGGAAGGAGAGGGGTGGGGCGAGCTGGGTTGAAGAAGAAGAAAAATCGAAGGTGAAGGGGTGACTTGGCTGAAGAAGAGGAGAGTTTGGGCTTATCGGCCCAAACGGGCCTACACTCTAACCCAAGCCCGCCCATTTGTGCAGGCCGGTTGGGCTGGCCGGGCGGGCCGGCGGGCCGGCCAGATTTTTGGTGATTTTTTTCATACTTTCAGGCTTTTCAGCCCATTTTGGTGGCTTCAAACACCCTCTATTAATTACAGAAGCTAGACTCTTAAGAACATGCATAAAACTCCAAAGCAGTTTTATTTATAAAATCACGGCACTGCTTAGGAGTAGTGATAAGAGATGGATGGATGATTCAATTTCAATCCCATGCTTGAAAGTTGAAAAGTTCCATTTTGCTAGCACCATGAAAATTGAATAGTTTTCATTATTCCACAATGATCCACACTAAATTGGATCATCCCTTCCGGCTGGAAGCTGCAGGAATCTTTAATTTGCTCTTTTAGATCTGGTGTAGGGGTTATAGTTTCCCATCCACTCTCCATCGTAAATTAATATTTCTTTGGTAAAACAAAAATTGGAATTTTTACACAATTCACATACCTTGACTATGATTCTTTACTACTTCATCCGTTCCACTAATATTGGGATGGAAGAGAGTGACACAGTTATTGAAAAGTGGGGTTGTATGGTTAATATTAAAGAATAAAGTAAGAATGATTTAGAATCACACAAACTTTATTGAATTTGGTCAGAGCCGTGCTTACTTGGAGGCCAATGAGGCAAAGGCCTCAGGGCCCAAGAAAATGTTAGAAATTTAGGGCCCCAAAATTTAAAATACTTTTCTATTATATATATGTGTGAATTTAAAGTATAAATTGGTTCCCGTGTTTTACCTTTATCTGCTGCGACCCACAAAGCTGTTAAGCTGACCATTTCAAAATGCTTGGGATGGATTTGAATTGAATTTGCAGAGTGGAACTCTTTTTCTAGCCTTAAAAATTTCCTTTTTCAGATATTTAAATTTTAAAATCATTTTGTTCTCGAATTTGTTGACAATAATTTTTTATTTAGCACGTTTGTTTAACTAATATTAGTTTATGTGTGTGTAGTAAAATGTTCGTGTAAGATAGGCCTAAAAGTTGAAATTTTAGGCCTCTTTCATTTGAGGTACTTCCGGGTCGAATTTTTTGATGAAATTTGGTGAGCACGTCTCCATGGAATGTAGATTATGTCCACCGAGGCACCGAAGTTTAGATTAAAATTCAATTAGGAAGTTAGTGAAATAAATTTTTGAAAACTGCACAGTTTTTAGGCCTAAAAATGCAGTTTTTTCAATAAATTATTTAATTAACTTCCCGATTGAATTTTAATATGAAATTTAGTGCACATAACCTACACTTCAAAGAGAACATGCTCACAAAATTTCATTGAAAAATTCGACCCGGAAGTACCTCAAATGAAAGAGGCCTAAAAATTATAACTTTTAAATCTACCTTCCATGAACATTACCCTGTGTGTGTGAGTAATATTAAACAAATTACTTATTTTAAAACAATTGTTATATAAGCACATAGTACAATAGTATAGGCATTTAACATAATTAGTTATTGTTTGTGATGTTTAATCTTTAACATAAAAACAAATTAGACTACGAAATATTATACAGAGTAATCTATTATAGTCTACAGGGCCTTCTGTGAAGTTCGACTCAGGCCCGAATTAAGATAGGACCGGCACTGATATGGACAATCTTAGTAGGATTTCCTGAGAAGGTAAAATGAGATAACATTAGTTGGAGGGAGGGAGTAATACTCCCTCCGTCCCATAAAATAGTTCTCGCATTGACTTGGATCAGAGTTTAAGAAAATGGGAATAAAGTGGAAATGTATGGTTGTGATTGTGTAAGAAAAAGGTAAATGAATGTGAGGCACACAAAACTTTCAAAAAGGAGAAACGAGAACTATTTTTAGAGACAGCCCAAAAAGGAAACAAAGTAATTAAATATATCATGGCAGGGGACCCCAACCCAAGCAGTACCTAGCGGACCATAAATCAGTCCATTGGAAACCACATCGTACTGTGTTGGGATAGTGAGGTGAGAGGCGTAACTCTGGTGTGGCCACGCGGACTTGGACCGGCAGCAGACCTGGCCTGCCCCGGCCCGTCTCCAATCCTCTCTTCTTCGCCAACTACCTGAATATGGCAAATTAAATGCTCACTTTCGTACGCTACGCGTCAGGACATAGCAAGCCGGCCTAATATGAATATGAACGCACAAGAAGAAGATAAAGAAATTCTTGTACATAGGGACCGGTCAGTACATAAATTGCATTTATGGTTCGCCGGAACTACAAATTTCATCTTTTTAGAAAACTACAGAAATTGTAAATCATCTTGAGAATAGACTGTATTTATGGTTGGCTAGAACTACATAAATGAGACTGAATAAGCATTAAACACAATTTTCCGGAAAGCAGCTTGAGAAGAAAGTGCAAAACCATATCTGATACTCCCTCAGTCCCTAAAATAACTTCCCACTTTTCTTATTTGGATGTCCCGTCCCTAATTTAACTTCACATTTCCTTCAAAACAATGCTAAACAGTGCAAAACAGTAAAATTTACCTCCTGATAAGTTTATTTCCTTAATACGTGTAGGTCAAACCAGAAAATTGTTTCGGAGACCGAGGGAGTATTTACTTACGGGTTGGGCCTCGTCACCTTGAGAATAACCTAGGCAATATCCATTTTAAATTGCTGAAAACACCATTTGATCCATTTTTGGAACTAACTCTTAGCTTGGTTGGGGTTCGGTATGATTCATTTTTGTGCATCTCATATCTTTTCGGTGGACTTTCCACGGCAGAGATGGCTTGAAAGGAAGATGGTTCGGAGGTTGCCTTGACGAGGCGCACCTACCATTATTTTTCTTTTAATTTTCTGGACACTTTTAAAAAATTGGGTTACTGTCCACTGTTCAATGACTAATTAATGTGACCTCAACTGTTTTTAACCCAGTTAAGCTTTGGATCCCGTGAGTGATAAGAGGTTTAAAATACGGGTACAACTTTGATAAGAAATAAAACCCGATTCCTATCTAAAAATGTCATTAACCACAAGTATGTGTTTCATACTTCTCCCTTTAATTTTTGAGATTGTCATCAAGAACACTGTTTATGCTATTTTTCGTAAACTAAAACTAATTAAAAGAAAAATGTAAATTGATCGGGTCTCGTACAAGAACAGTAAGAAAATAAAGAAATATGCTAATTAGGCTAAAAATCAAGAGTAGTGTTATGTGTATATTCGTGTAAGAATGAATGTGATTTACAATTGGGTTCATTCCTATTTATACGAGAAGTAATTCATGCCCCCTTGGGCGTTTCGTCTGTTCTTGACAGTTTAGAGCATCTCCTATGGTAAAATGTGCACGGTGCACACGTGGCATGAGAAATAACAACATAAATATTAGTAAATAAATTTTTTCTCTCCTTATTTGAATGATTTTATATAGTTTTGGTAAATTTTTCTCCACAATGTCAAGGAGACCATCTAGATGTTGACATTGTTGTTGACATTGCAGGGAGAAACTTACCAAAATTGTATAAAATCATTCAAATAAGGAGAGAGATTATTTATTTGCCAATATTTATGTGGCTATGACGCATGTCCCATGTGCACCGTGCACATTATGACATTGGAGATGCTCTTAGTTTGATGGTTTCGTCGCTATGACAGTTTCAGACCCATCATTAAGACTAGAGATAACTTAAACTCACTAACCCGCTCCTTAATTACATTAATCATCGAAATACTTCCTTTTTTCCCTATAATTGTCCCATTTTACCATTTTTGGATGTCCCCCTATTATTGTCTCATACCATATTTGGTAACATTTATGTGACTCTAATTCATTCTTACTTTATTCTCACTTTATCAACTCATTATCAACCACACAATTCTACTTTTCTTAAAAACCACACTACTTCCTTCCATCCCAATAATAGGGGAATGGGGGGAGTAATACGTAAAAACGGCCTAACAACCAATATTAAGTCTTATAAATATACTACGGAGGAGTCCCGATCCTGTCAGGCCGGCCTGACGGAAACCGCCTGCAGGCCGAGGCCATCAGAGGACCTTCCCGGTGGAATTTGTTAGGACTTTTTCTGGTGTCCAATCTAGTTAGATGTCTTTGTATTTGTGTAGTTGTTAGTTAAATGTGTAATATGGGCCACAATTGAATATTAGCCCATTAGCCTCTCTTGTAATCCATAAGTTAGTCATCCTCTTCTATAAAAGGAAGCTAACTTATGAGAAAATCTAAGGCATAGAGCATAGAGGCAGAATAGAATAGATTAGCTTTTACGCAGCGGCCAGTTTACACGGTGTACCAAAGTTCTCGATACTTTGATATGAATGAGTAATCTATCTGCTTCTTCTTTCATTCTTATGATTGTTTGATTGTTAGAATAGGGAATAACATGTGCTATCAGAGCCGAGGTGTGAAATAGATTGAATCCATCTACGTTTTTCGGATCTGCCATTTTCGAGAAAGGCCCTGCCTATTCGAAAAACAGAGTTTTCGATATTTTGGTTTGCCTAATCTGTTTTCAATGTTTTTTCAGCGATTTCTGGAAGATTAAGATCGATATCCGTTTGACAACAACCTGCAATATCATTTCTAAAGAAATTTTTGATTTCACATTTGCAGATTTTCGAAGCTGGAAGTTTTCGATGTTATGCAGATTTCGAAGTTTTGGAGTTTCTCGATGTTTAGAATATTTCGAACTTTGGATTTTCTCGAATCTCAGAATTTTTCGAAACTTGATATTTTTCCCTATTCAGAACTTTTCGAAGCTTAAAAAGAGTTTTTGATATTCCTAGCTTCTCGATAGTTTAAAAGAATTTTTATGTTCTCAGCTTCTCGAAGTTTAAAAGGATTTTCGATATTCTCAGTTTAAAGAAGTTTTCGAAGTTCTGAAAGTTTTCAAAGCTAAAGTTTTCTATATTATAAGGTTTTAGAAATTTCAAAGTATTCGATGTTCTAAACTGGTTAGAAACTCTAACGATTTCGAAGTCTTGATTTTCTCGAAGTTAATCCTCGAAAACAGGTTCTCGCGGATTGGATCTCGAAAACAGGTTTCTGGCGGATTGGATCTCAAAAACAGGTTTCTCGCGGATTGAAGATCGAAAACACGTTTGTCGCAGTTTGAACCTCGAAAACACGTTTCTCGCAGTTTGAACCTCGAAAACACGTTTCTCGACATTCAATATCGAAAAGAAATTTTTCGATATTCAACATCGAGAAGATGTTTTCGATATTCAATCATCGAGAAAAAGTTTTCGATATTCAATCATCGAGAAGAAGTTTTCGACATTCCACATCGAGAAAAAGTTTTCGATATTCAGTCATCGAGAAAAAGTTTTTGACATTCAATATCGAGAAATGGTTTTCGACATTCAATATTGAGAAAAGGTTTTCGATATTCAACATCGAGAACAGGTTTTCGAGGTCCAACATCAAGAAACTCAACCTCGAGAACCTCAATTTCGAAAAGTTTTTCAAAGTTCTAAATTCAAACTTTTCAAACTTTTCGGTATCCAATATCGAGAAAAAGATCTCGAGATTCAACTTCGAGAACCTCACTTTCAAAAAAATTCCAAAAATTTTTAAAATTCAAACTTTTCGATGTCCTGCACTGTTTTGGCCATAACTCTTGACTCGGTGATCCGATTTACGCGTATTATACCTTTTCGGAAAGCTCATGAAAAGATCTACATGAATTCTGGGGTGATCCCCAGAAACCTTTCTCACGCTCCCTCACTCGCCTTTGTTGAGGGAGATATCATCTGTTTTCTGAAAAATCACCAAATTCAAAGTCAAGGTCAAAACTGAGGCAAATCTGGTCAATTCTTCCAAAATCAAACCAAAGTATAACCAAATGTCAAAGTTGGTCTAATCTACACTATAAGGTCCGGAACTCGTAGATAATTCAATCAACCTCGCGTCAACGGTCATCTCACAACAATCAACAATCAACTACTGATGCCTCCCCTAACTCATTAACAATGTGTGATCATCACTGTGCTGAATTTCTAGATGATGAGTTCTGGGTAAACCGTCATGTGTGGTACCTGTACAGATTGCTCCATACACATGGCAGGTATATCAAGCTGTGAGCAATCAAACCTTGCACAATCTGAGGGGGGGGGGGGGGGGTTACAGTTTTCTTCTCCTGGCGCCACACAACGACAAAGCAAGGATTCTCTCAAAGGATGCAACATTTGAGGGGGAGTTTTCAATTTTATCCTCCTCGGTACTGAACGATGAAAAAGCATACCAAATGCTTCAGTTGAGGGGGAGCATAGAGAGAAAATAAACAAAGGAATGAGATAGAAATGAGAGAGAAGTCTTGATGGCTTAGTAAACCCAACTAAGCCTACCCAAGGGACAAAGCCAAGAGTAAGCGAGTGAATGAATGAGTGAGTGAACTCTATGAGCGTTAGGAAGCAGTAGGCTCAATCGAGCAAGAGAACAATAATCAATGATAAGTCTGCTACCTCAACTGCCCGCTATCAATTGAACATTTACTCCCAGTCACTCAAATACTCTGGACAATCCCCATAGGTTCAGGACTGAATTTATTCAGATCCCGGGTAGAAGTCACTGCATCTTGTCCAACAGTGCATGCATAACCCTACCCAAGACCACTCATTTGTCTCCCAACAGACAAGTGTTTAATCATATTTCACGGGGAACCTCATCTCTCATTACTGTCTCCTTTCGAGGCAAGTGATACTGACTACAATGGTCTCAGCCCCATGCCACTGGACTTTCATTGATCACGCTGTGTCTAGTTATCTCACTCCCAAATGTTTTTGAATTTTTTAGGACACAGACACATTTTTGAGTCAGTTGCAGGTCTAAGTGACCATGCGAGAACTTCCATAGGGCTCATCTACTATAGATAGACCGATGATTGGAAGGAAGTCCTGCTGTTGCAACATAGAAATCACCAACATGTTCAGGCCATCGCTTTAGAGTTTATCTCTATAGTGATGATAACGAGCGTCTTCATGACCTCGGGGGGCTACCACTTTCATTGTTGATATTTATGATCATGCCTTAACGACCAGAGTGACATCTACTTCAGAAGATTCATAATGATTGGTTGGAAGTCCTGTTAGAGCTTTAATGCTTCTATCATTTTATACAGGCCACACATCAGTGTTTACATTGATGTTGTGTTACCGGGACACTTCTGTGTATCCGGTCTTTATCCTTTAACTTTTCTGTTTGTTTTCAATTTTGTTACCCAGAATAAAAGAATAAAGGCATGACGCCCCGATTAATCGGATCGTCATGAGGGGAGAGTAGTCCACATGTTGTTCACTTTCAACAAATCATTTTTGGACTCTTTCTCCACTATCTCTACTCCTAAATGGCCAAGCCAGCTTCAAGTCAAATGATCAGCTATGCTCACAAGTCAACCATCTTTTTCCGCTGTGCCACGTAAACTTTGAGGAGACAAAGGTCAAATATTTAAGTTCTAAAGATGAATCCTGTGCGCGCCTGTATATCACCTGAACACTCGTTCCAGAGGCGCTATCGGAATTCATTAATGCTGATCAAGAGCAACTTCTGAAAGGTAAAGATCACAAGCTACATCCTGAAGATTCTTCAACTCCCCGGCATCAAAGAACAAATTGCCATGAAGACATCAAAGGGGATATTGAAAGGATTCCTTTAAAAAGCCTTTTCAAGAAGCCGAATGCAAAGACAAAGGAAGCTGAGCTGCATTGAGGAGCAACTGAACACAAAGACAAAGACATCCGCGCTGCAATGCTGATCAAACAAGATTGAACACCAAGAGGGAGATTGTTAGGACTTTTTCTGGTGTCCAATCTAGTTAGATGTCTTTGTATTTGTGTAGTTGTTAGTTAAATGTGTAATATGAGCCACAATTGAATATTAGCCCATTAGCCTCTCTTGTAAGCCATAAGTTAATCATCCTCTTATATAAAAGGAAACTAACTTATGAGAAAACCTAAGGCATAGAGCATAGAGGCAGAATAGAATAGATTATCTTTTACGTTGCTCTCTCTAGAGGGAGAGCAGCGGCCGGTTTACACGGTGTACCAAAGTTCTCGATACTTTGATATGAATGAGAAATCTATCTGCTTCTTCTTTCATTCTTATGATTGTTTGATTGTTAGAATAGGGACTAACAAAATTTTTTGATGAACTTTTTTGAGCATGTTCCCCATCAAGTCTAGTTTATCCATACCAAATTTCAGCTAAAAATTCAATCGGGAAGGCAATCAAAAAAATTCCCTACTAAAACTGCGCAGTTTATATATAAATAATGCACAGTTTTAGTAGGGAATTTTTTTGACTGCCCTCCCGATTGAATTTTAAGCTGACATTTGGTATGGATAAACTAGACTTAATGAGGAACATGCTAAAAAAATTTCATCAAAAAATTCTACCGGGAAGGTCCCCAAATGACCTCGGGCTGACGGCGTTTCCCGTCAGGCCGGCCTGATACGACCTGTCCTCTACTACGGAGTATAAAGTACGTAGTATTAACTTCTTTGATCAATATTTGCTCCAACAAACACAATGAAGTTAAGCCAGATTTATATCTGCCACCTTTTTATTCTGGCAAGAATGACTAAAAGCTATTCTTTTCCCCTAGAGAATAGAACACTGATCGTATGCAGTTGTTGTTAATTAATTAAATTTGTAAATTATGAACGACTTTGATTCTTTGAACTGAACATGTATATTATAAGGATTATGTATTACCAAAGTCCAAAGATACTTTTAAAAAAACTCATAAATATAGTGAAACATATATATGAGTTGTTTTCCTAATAACTAATGCTTAAAAAGGAATTATTTATCAAACTAGGATTGAGTTTAAAATATTTATCAAAATAGTGCTTGATTGAAGAGTAGTTTATCAAAAGCGAAACCGCCACTTCAAAATATTTATCAAAAGCGAAACCGCGACTTCAAGTGACGACTTTCCTTTGAATACGGAAACAACTAATGCTAAAAGAAGACAGACATGCACAAGAGAAAGGGTAAGGTGGGGGCGTAAAATGACAGTATATGACAGTAATTTTGCACATATAAAATTTAAAGTGTTGTTGTATAATTTTTGTTCCAAATTTTATATAAAATATATCAAATGTTCGTAAATTCTAAGATCTTGTATATGACAACAATATTGCATATATAAAATTTAAAAGTATCTTAAAACCATATAAGGTGAAAAGGCCATTTGCAACCATGCTCCGTCAATAAACATTTTTAGTCTGAAAATTTTCTTAAATAGATCTAACTGGTAAGATTAAAATCTCATTGGAAAGTGACACGATTATTTTAATTAGATAATAAGGAGTAATAAAGTATACTACTTTGAGTATATTTTTGAGAAATATTTTTTATGGGGGTATAACATATATAATGAGTTTTTGATAATAACTATGATGTTATAAATGTATTATTTTAATATTTGATGATTAAATTGTTGTTTATGAGTGTTAATTGTTTCCTAGAATAAAAATGAAAATACTTGATTGAGACATCATATCCAAATAAGAAAGTAAGAACCTTTGAATGAAATGGAAGGAGTAGTAAACATGGGAAGCTTTGTATAATATCCGTTCTCTTAAAACAACGTGTCAATGGCAAAAGTTCAGGTACAACCAGAAACATAAATGTTGGAACAAATTAAAGGTCCAGTTTCATCTAGTCCCATTCCATGTGAAACCGCCGAAACATGATTTAGTAAAATAGAAGGAAATAGCATCTCCATCGGATCTTTCAATTGAAACAATTCTTAAAGAAAAGGATTGAGAATAGCTTGGTTAAAAATTGATACGTCCTAATTGCACTTTCACAAAGATCCAAAGTTTCGAATGAAGTCTGATTTCTGTTTTGCTGTTGTTTTTTGCAGGTTTCAATAACAACTATGTTGAAGTTCCAAAAGAAATTTTAAAATAATAAAATGTTATATTAAGATCAGAGCTACTTCTTCTATTAGACTGACGATAAAATCTCAGGTCTTAACAAACTCTTTTTCCTACAATTTCTTATCAGGCAGTAATATTTTCATAAAACGCTCATACTTAATTAGATATACATGCGTGTTCGCCCCCTTACCTTTTAGATAATTATTACTCGATTTTATAAATATCAAGCGATATTAAATACGGAGTATTAGACAGACTAGTTAAATAATTTTTATCATGTGAGGTGAATCCATAATATAAATGTTTGTTGACGTTAAATTACACAAATAATAATCTTTAACTTCTTACATTCTAAAAACAATCTATTGCACAAATAATAAACTTTAACTTATGTTAGCAATTAGGGGTTATGCCTAAAATAATACTAAAAAAAGAGCTATAGACAAAAAAGGGATCTTTGTTTCAATTTTCCCAAAAAGAGAATAAAAATGGGTTAGGAGACTATTATACCCTTATTTTAATAGAATCTCACACAATAGTGCTACAGTAACAGCCACAATGACCAATAACATTATAGTGACCAAAATTCGCCAGTGACCAAAAATTATTTGTGACCAAAAATCCAAAAATCCGCCAGTGACCAAAATCATTAGTTACCAAAAATTCTACTTAGTTACCAACGTCAACCCGTCGAGTGACTAGTGACCAATCCGACAAGTGACCATGACCAATTCACCTAGTGACCAACCCGATCACTGACTGTGACCAATCCGACCAATGACCAACCCGATTAACGATCGTGACAAATCCGACCAGTGACCAATCTGACCATGACCAATCCGATCGTGACCAATCCGACCAGTGACCATGACTAATTCAATCATCGACCAATTCAAGCATTGACTAATTTTAGCAGTGACCAAACCGACTGTGACCAATCCGACCATGACCAATTGACCGGTGACCAAGTCGATAGTGACCATGACCAAATCGACCATTCACCAAAGCGGCCAATGCCGCCCAGACCGTCGCTGCCCCCGACCACCGCCATCACCAACCACCGCCCAACCCTGTGACGGATGCCGCTGCACCAGCCCCTTCCCCTGATCCAGCCCGTCCCCTGCCTCAACCCCCACCCTTGCGCCAACCCCTTCCCCTGCACCAGCCCCCTCCCCTGCCTCAGCCTCCGTCCCCAGCACCCTTCCGATGGTTGGCCACTGGGGATCTGCAGACCATGCAAAGAAGATGACAGATCCATTCCAGAAAAGAAAAAAACGAAGAAGATGATTACAAATCTGCGGTTGTTGGCGACGGCGGAGACGCAACTGGTTGGAGATTGTGGAGGCGCAGATCTTTGGTCCGCAGGTCTCAGGTTGCGACAGGGAAATGGAGATGGAGCTGGGCTTTGGTCCGCAGGTCTCTGGCTTTGTCCGCAGGGCAACAAAATGAAGAAGAACACCGTTGCAGACATGAGTGGAGGCGGCAGGCGCGGGCGACGGCGAGAAGCGGCCCGAATTTGACGTTTGGAGCTCTGGTTGGTGTTGTTGTTGCGCGTAGGGGATGAGTTCGCAGAAGAAGGTGAGATGCGTCGTTTGTTGATCTGCCGCTGAAAAGTCCGTTTTTTGTCCAATTAAAAATAGGTCCTAGTTTTGGAAAGTCAGAAGTCCCAAATCCTATTTTAGTCTTTATTTCAATTAATACAAATATAATATCAGAAATTAACTCAAATAGGACTAAAAGTGAGCTGAAAATAAAAAATAGGACCTTTTATGTTTTTATTCTCAAATAGGACTAATCTACTCCTATTTTGAAACATACTAAAATTAGCATCTCATTTTTACCCCTGCATTTATTTACCCCTTTCTAGGAGCTTCTCTCTCCAAATAGATCGTTGCTTTCTCCAGACGCGACCAAAGGCTCAGCCCAGCCGCATCTCACCTTCTCCCTTGCGTGGATTTCCGATTTCATCACAGGCCAACTTCGCCGCCTCCACCTTCATCGTCTCCACCTTTCACCATTATCGTCTTTATTTTCCTTCGAATTTCAGGTTTTGACTTCCATTCTTCTTCTCCTTTTCTTTCTCTTTCTCCTTCTTCTTCTTCTTCTTAAACTACCACGACTTCTTCTTGTTCTTTTGATTTTGATTTTTCAGATTTTACTCATATTCTTTTGTTTTTATAAGCTTTTGCATTCATTTGGTCGAGTTTTGGATCTCTATTTTGTATTTCCCATTCAGAATTTTACTTTTTAAAAAAAAACTTATTTTGCTGGTATATTGGATGATGGCATAAGAATTTTCCAAATTTATGGCAGAAATGTGCACACTGACAATCGATTATGGCAGAACAGATTTTTGTGGAAATCGTTTTTTTGATTTTTTTGTCATTAGTTGCTTATTTGTGATTTTCGTTTGTAAGAAAGTGTTTATTCCTTTGAAAAAATTACTTTTTGAATATTTGGTTGTTGAGTTCATATGTTTGCCAAATTTATGGCAGTTTCATGTTATTCTTCCAAGATAAATTTGCCAAATTTATGACAGTTTTGTTGGCAAATTTAAGAGTCCATACAAATGGAAGATTTAAATTTCCAAGATAAATTTGTCGAATTTATGGCAGTTTCGTTGGCAGATTTAGGAGTCCATATAAATGGAAGATTTAAATGACTGTGAAGACCAAATCTGTCAACTTAATGGCAGATTTGTGTCATTGGTGTTGTGGAGGTGATGGTGGTGTTTGGAGTTGGAGTGGTGGCTTCGAGATCTAACTCTCATGGTTGTTTTGGTGACAGAGAGGAAGGTGTCCAGAATGGGTGGTGGAGGATGACAGTGGTGGTTGGGGCGACGCCGGTGTGGGCGGCAGCATCGGCCGCAGTGGCTGCGGCAGAAACGATGCCGGCGAGATGGCGGCAGGCGGCACCGGCGAGACATCGGCAAACAGCACCGGTGAGACGGCAGAAGGCAACGCCAACAAGGTAGGGGGCAAGCTGCAGTGGCACCGAGGGTCGCGGAACTGCTGTTGAGAATTTGGGCTTCATTAGATTTTAATTTAAAAATTCAAACAATAATTGAATGGGGGCATTTTTGTCCAAATAGATAATTATATGTCCTACGAAACATACTTTTGTATTCCGGTCCTATTTGTGAACTCCGCCCCTCTTTTAGTCCTAAAAGGATAATTAACTCATATAATATATATATGTACCATCTATATGAATTAGCAATGTAATACTCCGTATTGTTTTACAAAAAAATAATCTCAAACATACTATTGTAATATTAAAAAAACTATTCGTGACTTACGACATCCTCCTTGATAGACAACGGTTGCAATTAAAAATCAATTCCTTATTCCGAAAAGATTCATGCAGTTAAACAAGACAGAAGTTATTTCAAAACTATTGGTGGATGTGTACCTATTAAACTTTTTATCTTCAAATAATTTGATGAAATGTTATATATTTTTTTTTCAAATAATTTTCCCTTGACTTGTCATTCAAAATCCTTACGTGTTAATGTATCAATACTTTTTTCTAGAGCACTTCAATTATAAAATTAAAGTTATTTTTCTATTGTCTAAACATAAAATGTACAATAATAGTTTTAAACGTCATCGTGTACGTATTAATGAAAACATTTGAATAAAAAATAGCCGCAAAACCCTACACTAGTTAGCGAAAAAATTCCGCCTGCTACATTAGTGAAAAAGATTTCGCCCCTTACAGTAACGAAAACATTATGCCCCTTGACTCCAAATCCTGAATTTGTTTCGATATATATTACACAAAATGCGCATGAATGCATATTTTATTCAAAAGTCTAGTTCTAGTTTGATATAAAGGATTTGTAAATCTGTAATGTACTCGTTTTAATTTGTACTTTTGTTTATAGAGCTTGAAACAAGATAATTAGAAGCTTTCTCATTTGGTGTTAGATCATCGTATCAAACCCTATATTTCTAATGTAAAAAGGTAAGACGAGAGTTTTCTTCTCATATGTTACATCTCCTACTAAATTTTACTTTCTTTATCCGATGTAGTTATTTGAAATTTCAATAACACTTTCTAGTTAGTCTCCATTTTAAGTAGGGATAATTAAGGGCCAAAAATGACATTAAGGCTTTTAATGAAGTTCAGAAGACACTAAAGTTTTAAGTAGACCAAATAAACACAAATTTAAACTTTTTGATTCCATTTTAGCCACCCTTAACTGCTCCGTTATTTTATCCCGTCATCGAGCCTTCCAAGGTCCCCTCACCCTTTCTTCTTCGACCTTCGTCTCAACCTTCTCCACCCAGAGTTTCTTCCATCTAAAAAGCTTTGCTTCCCGGAGCCCAAGAGAACAAGGGCATCAGCATCCACTCATCCAGAAAAAGCAATTAGTGCTACCCAAGTTGATTTTCCAGCCTCACTCCACTCTAGAATGTCTACTTTTCCTTTCCTTCGTTCTTATTAAGTCATATTCAGTCCAATCAGTCCAAATTCACTTTTAATAAGCCATATTCAATCCAACCATATCATTATTTTCAACCAAATCAAGGAAAATCATAGCTTGACCATCAATTTCACATATTGTTGTTTCAAAACAGAATAGGTTGAGAAAATTACCGAAGAAGGATTAAGTCCCCAATCTAAGCCGATGAAATGGAAATTATTTACAAACAAGAAGGAATCCAGACAGTGAATTCCTCCCGTACCATTGTTTGTATTTCTATTTCCAATTCTGAGTGCAAGCGGCTAGTCTTGCAGGTTAGCTGGAGCCAAAAAATGGTTGTGGCCGAAGAGAAAAGATATGTTGTGAGTTTTGCAGGCCCACCGGAGTCTAAACAAGCTTTTGGGCAAAGAGGAATGATGTATATTTATGGGATTTGGGTTTTCAAATGTTTGGAGAAGATATGGGAGCTGGAGTTGCTTTGGGTTTTGGGGGAAGATGGACGGTAATGTCATAACTGACGGGAGAAAAGCATGGGTGTCCAAATATGATGCAAAAACCTCTAATTTGTGTTAATTTGATCTACTACAAAGTTTAGTGGCCAAGATGAGTTTCTGGAATAACCTTAATGTCATTTTTGAGCTTTCTCCCTTTTAAGTAATAAACTAATGAATAATATTATTTCCTCATAAAAACACACACACAAATACAGGCCTGGTCCATGCAAAAGTTAATAGGTAGGTACGTTAATCATAATAATAGTATACTCGTTACTTTATTCTTTATTAGCAGTAGTGGCTCTCGAGACGATAGTATGTCAACGAACTGCAACTAGTATATACGAAGTAAATAACGTAGTATTTATTGAGAATAATAGAAGGAAATGCGAACTATAATACTCCATCTGTCCCGGAAACAAGTTCCTTTCACACATTTTTAGGAAATAAATTTACTGAAGGGTAAATTTTATTGTTTAGACACTCTTTGACACTGTTTTGCATTGTTTTATGTAGATAATTTGCTAAATAAGGAAGTTGGAAGTTTATTTTGGGACATCCAAATTAAATAAAGAAAGCGAGAATTTGTTTCCGGGACGGAGGGAGTATCTTCTTACTCTATTTACTCCGGTGTTATGGTACCCACTCTATATATGTTTAAATGTTAACATTCTTGAATTTAGATGGCTTTCGATGATGTGATCTGGGGAATGTCATCGTAGTATCATCGACTCAAAAGATGCTTGACTGAAGGAAATGCAATTTGGTCATTGAAAAATACTCCCCCTGACCCCTGTCGTCCTTAAACAAAACTTGCTTCTTTTTTTCCGTCCATCCCAATAAAACTTCTACTTTCCTTTTTTGACCAAAAAAATTTGCGGTTCACCGCATTTCTTACACATTTTTCTCTCCCCTGCACAATTCCTATTTGTAATATGGAAGAACAATTAAGAAAGGAACGAGCATTTAAGTCCTATCAACATTTATAAAAATAAAAGTTCTTTTGTTATGTGACATTTCTTAGGGCATAGATGGATGATCATTTCCTTGAATTGATTAGTTGAGTAAATGTGGGGGGCGTTGAGAGTCAGAGTTGTTGAATGCATACATGCATGTGTCGAGAACGTAAGACAGCCCCATTTCATTTACTTTTGGTGTCTCTTAATAGCTAGCTAGCTTAGGCTTGTTCCAGCACAGGAAGCTAAGCCAAAGCCGTAATGATGACGAGAATTCAGAAGGATTAAGGGAGTGGGGTTTTGGCACTAGGCGTGCACGTGAGACCGACCTAGCTATCCGGAGGGAGTACGTGATTACTTCCTAGTTTGAGGGAGTAAGTGATTACTTCCTAGTTTCTATACTGTTTGATTGTTTTTTTTGAAAACCAAAATCTTAATTCATTTCATCATTGATAATGTGAAGAATACAATGGGGAATAAAAGAGAATTCTTTGGGAGAAGAATGATTAAATACTGTTTGATTGATTATAAAGTTTTACTCATAAAACTGTTTTGCATAAATACGATTTACATATTCAAAAAATAAATTATAATTTTTATAAACTCGCAAACAACTCAAATATGATAAAACTTAGATATATAAAGTAAATACAATAACAATATCAAGACTTAATCCCAAAAGATTTTGAGGTCGACTAATTAACGAGAATCGATCTATGATATCGATGCCAAAAATAATCCGCTTCATAAGACAATTATTACCAATACAAAATTTGAAAATATATAAAGTAAATAAATGATTAAAATCACTTTACGTTCAACAGAAAATAATGGAGGTAGTACTATATATATATATATATATATATATATATATATATATATATATATATATATATATATATCCAACCTATTCCACATTAACAATTTTGAACTCACTGTCAAATAAAAAAGAAAAAACCATGTTATTGAGTTTTATAGAGAGAAAAGAATATACATAATCACCATTTTTAACATTGAAATGAATTAAAGTGAAAAAGTTTTTGAGACAAATAATGAACACGTGTACAACTTTTCCGAATACTTTAGATCGAGTATATACTCAACACTATCTATTTACCAGGTTGTAAATATGGCCAAAATTTAACATTTGTGGCCTTTTGTGATTCGTGTATAACATGAATCATGAAAGACGGAACAAAAATTCTTAGTGTACACGTTCTTATATACACCAGTATACCTCCGTGTCTGTGAGAGGTTTTTTTGTCTGTGAATGCCAGTTCACAGACAAAATCGGTTTGTTTTTTCTGTGAAAAATTATAAAGAAAAAACAAGTCTGTTTTTGTCTATCGATTGGGATTCACAAACAAAAAATAACTCTCATCGACACGGAGGTGTACTGATATGTATAAGGCTAATCGCAACCCAGCCCGTCAATAAATCTAATTCCCCACTCGTTTATACGTACTCATCCAGTCAATCCAGTTTTTCTCTGCAACCCAGCACCGTCAATATATTCACTCAACACATATTTTTTATTTTAATTATATGCATTAATCCTTACTTTTTTTTATTACACGTCATTTACGTGATAATTTTATTTTTACCAATAATTATTATTTAAAAAGTCAAAATCCCGATGTAACAATAAATAAATTTGGAGTTTATATTTTTTGTTACTCTAGATCTTTTTTTCAAAAGCAACTGAGATATGTAGGAAAAAATATTTTAACAATGAAATCATAACTTTAGCACTTGAATTTACATAAGAAAAAATTTGAACATAAAAATCGTTAGCTGAAAAAATTATTTATCTATTTTTTAAATTTATATGTATATGATATTGATGTCATATTAAAGAGCATAAAAAATCATGAATTTTGATATATTATTTATAAAAGTTAGGAAAAAAATAACAAAGTTATAATAGTTAAAACAAAATTGGGAATTTTATTTCAAATGGGCCCCTACCTCAATTCTTCTTGCGCCTTGCCCACGTGATAGTTAATTCGCTTCTCTCCTAGGGTGAATGAAGGTACTAGCTTCCCACTCACTCGGTTCTCCCAATTCACTATCCCTCCTCCAAATACTAAAAAAGGCTTGGGTTGCAGCATATTTGGGGTGAATACATCAAATTTGGGTTTTCACCCCCACCCATTGCGGACAGCCTAAGAACGTGTACTGATATGCATTAACTGCTACGAGTACGTTTATTTGTGTTCGATCAGAAACTTTGACGACATACTATAAGTAGCTAGCTAGGATCCCTTGGTTTTGTAGGAATTGAACTTCCGCATTATTATATACCTCTCTTGCTAGAATACAATCTATCTCTCCGATACATTATACTCCGTACGTAGTATTGGTTTATGTAGTTATTTTGCATTGCTTCTCAACAAATTAGTTTAAGAGCTAGAAAAAGAAAAATCAATGGAGAAATATCTACGAATCGGGCCGGGTCAACCATCGGCAATTGTGGTGATGCCATTGGTTCACCTGCTGGCCGGGTTTGCCCCATTTTGTTTCAGTTGGGATTGTGTAGGGGTGTGGTTAGGGCTGTACATCCTCACCGGGCTCGGAATAACGCTCGGTTATCACCGGAATTTGTGTCACAAGAGTTTCAAGCTCCCCAAATGGCTCGAGTATTTTTTTGCCTATTGGGGTGCTCTAGCTCTTCAGGTAAGAATATCTTTAATATTGAGTTATAATCAAATATTACCAAGTAATATACTACTCATTTTGAGTACTTATTATGTTTATGATTATTCATGGTCAATTAACTTGATTTAAAATGATTAATTCTATGTCAATTCAGAGATATACGGAATAGTACCTTTCACATAATGAGATTAAATTACGACACCTATGTACCAAATCATTCTATATGTCTCATAGAGTCATTTATTAGTCCGGACGATAAACTCACTTGTCAATAGGACTTATCAATTTAATTGACCCTTAAACTTTTTCACGTAGTTTAAGACAAATATATGTAAAGTATGAGATTTTTTGTACTGCAGCTGTAGTGATACTGTAGCTGCTTTTTGGGTGGGTTTATTTCCAAAAAGGGAATGAGACATTTATTTTGATACGTCCCAAAAAGGAAAGTGGGTCAAGTAAATAGATACGTGAGTATTCATTACTTAACGTGATCTTACCCACGTCTTAATTTTTCAATGAAATGTAAAAAAAATTCTTTCATTACTGATTACTATAAAATATTAAAATAATACGGAGTATGTAGTATGTACTCTCTCTGTCTCATTTTAGATGTCTTACTTTCCATTTTGAATTGTCCAAAAAAAATGTCAAAAAATATGTGACCAACAACATCCATTTTTATAATATTCAAATCTCAATCTCAATTTTTATCTATTCAACTCTTTTTTTTAATATTAATGTCAAACCAAAAGAAAACACATAAAATAGGAAGAGAGGTAGTAACACTTAGGGTTACTATCCTGACCAAATTAATCTTGGTCATCCTTTAGAATGAACTTGCATTTATTAAGATGGTAGTAGACTATTAGAGCCGGATTTGGTTGTGATTTGATTGTTATTTTAACACTCATCATTTTGAATAACTCATTAAGAATTATTTGGCTCATTTATACATTTCAATGTTGTTCAATCTTATTTGAATTGAGAGGTTGTGTTAAATTATTTGTCTCACATATACCAATGTTATAGGCAGTGTTGAATTGAGATGTGTATTAGAGGCCGTGTTAAATTGGGACACATACTTCTTATGTACCAAGTTAAGTTTTTTGCATGAGTTTAAAACATCTCATTTCTATTTTAGAAAAGAATTATCATTCATAAATGTCAAATTAAGAATCATATATTAAAACTAATACACCTATAGCATTACAGTTATCATGAGTGTCATCATTATGTTACTCCCTCCGTCCCTCTAACTTTGTCCCATTTTACCTTTTTCGTCCGTCCCATTAAGTTTGTCTCATACCATATTTGGCAATATTTGGGTGGTTACAATTCATTCTTACTTTATTCACACTTTATCAATTCAACACCAACCACACAATTCCACTTTTTCTTAAAATTTGTGCCACACTCCTTTGTCCCAAACATTGTGGGACGGAGGGAGTATATATTTATAAAAATTACTCCGTACTTCTGAATGATATACTCTAATTACCTTATTTTTTAATTATTATCTAAATAATTGTATCATTTTGTAATAATAATTACAAGCTTAAGGAAGCACGAGTGTAATACGGAGTATAAAATATTAAAATATTATAACCGCGTCATTTTTAGTTTTCTACTGAATTGTTACTCCGTATTAAAGACACACTCCTTCGATGACTTGCTCCTTGAAAAACTCAATGCAAAACTGTTATAGATCCTCTGCCCATTTATTAGATCATTTTTAAAGTAGAATGAGAATTAATTTTCAGAAGCTGGTCACCTCCAGCTTCTAAAAAAACTGATTCTAGGAGTAAATTTGAGTACCAGAATCACTTCTGCACTTTCATCCAAACACTCCAGCTTTTGCTTCTACTCCCTGACGGAGCAGAAGTAGTTTTAAGAATCAAATCCAAACACCCCTTTAGAAGGTAGTATCTATAGTACTCTCAAAATATCATATCTTTGTCTACATTGACTAATCAGTATGTTGCATTGACTAATCAAAATGTTGCAGTTGAATTATTTAAATGTAAATTAAAAATGATTTAATGATTTAAACCAATCAAAGTAAATGACAGGTATATATGGTACCAATTTTTTTAAATTAATATCATAGTTGTCACCGATTAGGAGATGATATCGAGACACTGGGTACTTAATTAATTATTGTAAGAAGGATTCTATAGTACCTTATTTTAAATGTGTATTGATTATGATTGGATAAGTACTCACTTCTAAAGAAATCTTTTTATTTCATTTGCCGTTTATCCAAAAACTAGTCTTTGCTTCATCTGTTTTTGTCTTTTCTTTCGTGAACCGTATTAAGTTTTTGCAACAATTTATTTCACAATACGTGTGATTTTTAATATCCTCTCTTTATTCGTACTTTATATATTCGATATCATTTATGTAATTCCATTTATTATTAATATGTTTCTACCAATCAATAATTTGTCAATTTTGTATAGGGGGATCCAATTGTTTGGGTGAGTACTCACAGATACCACCACAAATATACTGATTCTGTGAAAGACCCTCACAGTCCCCTTGAAGGATTTTGGTTTAGTCACATGGGATGGGTCTTTGATGTTGAATCCGAAAAAGAAAGGGTAACATTTTTATTTATTTATTAATTAATTAATTTATTTATTTATTTATATTTATAATAATCATCAAAACCTATTAGCTAATGCCCATTGTTTTGTTTGTGACGGATGAAGAGTGAAAGGGCAACAAATGTAGCAGATTTGGAGAATCAACCTTTCTACAAGTTCCTCCAACAGACCTACATTGTTCATCCTGCTATACTTGGAGCATTGCTTTATGCCATTGGCGGATTTCCTTATGTTGTTTGGGGCTTGGTATGCATATATATGCATTTTTATTTTAATCTTTTAGAAGTAGCCCATAGTCTGAAATATTGATTTAAGTCTTATTCAAAAGCTGGCTGATATAAGGTTTCACTAACTGAACTGAGTTTAATTTAAAATCAAATTTGATCAGACTTAGAATTGATCAGTACATGCTTAACGGATCGGAACAGATCCAATCAGATCAGATTTATCCAAAATATGAGTGTATGTAAAACCTTTAGTGATGTAACTTTACTTATTGAGAGCATACTGTAAGTAACAAGATTCTTTACATGATATTTTTATTAGGATGTGTCATTTTTTAATATCTAATTCTTTATAAATACTCCGTACATAGACATATATTCATACTCCGCATAAAACATTTTTTCTTGTTAGGATAAATGATTATAACATATATTGAGTGATTTAATTTTACGTGCTTTTGATTATATACAGGGAGTAAGGGGTACATGGGGATTCCACGTGACATTTCTTGTGAATTCTGCATGTCACATATGGGGAAATCAACCTTGGAAAACCGGCGACCTATCTAGAAATAATTGGTTAGTTGTTTAATTTTTTCTAAATAATGTGACATATCTAACAAAATTTGGATGAAAAATAATTATGAGTGCTAAATAAATTTTTAGGTTAGTGGCATTGGTCACATTTGGAGAAGGATGGCATAATAACCATCATGCTTTTGAACATTCAGCAAGACATGGTATAGAATGGTGGCAGCTCGACACAGCTTGGTGCACCATTTGGACACTAAAAAAGTTGGGTTTGGCTACTCACGTCAAGTTGCCCACAGATGCACAAAAGAAAAAGATGGCTTTGATGAACGGCAACCAAACATTACCTTCAGCTGATGGGATTCCACGGCTTCTTAAATAAAAGTCGACGTGAAACTCTATAAATTGTACCAAGTTCTCTACTATCCTCGATCCCCATTTTAGTCTAGCTTCTTACTTTTGTATTAGGCCCATCTCAAAATAAATAAAAATATGTCTAACGCCTTAACGGTTGCTGATCATAAACAGCCTCTGGTTTGAATCTCATCAACTATAAATTGTCGTTTAAAATGATATGTATTCAAGTAAAAAGTATACGTCCTTATTATCAATTCTAGTTTAAAGAATTATGCAACGAAGACTATATATGATCCGCAAAACCTCACTCTAGGAATTCCTTAATTTCTCCGTTCCTTCCTCTTAGTGATAAATTTACTTATACTTACACTATGAATTTATGATATACTACGTAACATTTTGAAACAAGCACAACACAAATGTGGAATGAGAAAAAAGTATTTGTGAAACATATGAAATGTGTACAAATATAACATTCTTATATAATGAATACAACACGAGTACTGAAAAAGACACAACTTGTATTACAAATGTGTCACACAAGTATTTACAACATTCTTATAACATTCTTATAGTGAATGAACATATATTACTTACATTTCCATGTGAAAAAGAAAAATTTAAAATATCACTTATGTGTATGATACCCACTGTACAGTTGTTTGTAAGACTACTCGCAACCATACCCCGTCAATAAATTAAGTTTCCAATCAGTTTATACGAAAAAAATGTATTCATTCAGTCAATCTAATTTTTTTCTACAATCCAGCATCGTCAATACATTCACTGATTCACCCAACACAGTTTTTCTTAATTAAATTCCAAAATCCTTACTTTTATGATTATACATCATTCTTTTTGAAAAAAAAATTACGAATAATTATTTTTAAAAAGCCAAACATTCCGATGTAAAAATAAATGAATTTGGATTTTATTCTTTTCGTATGTGTAAAATAATGCACACTTGTGCTACTATACATGTAATTTAAAATAAAATCTAACTTTTTTGGGAGATAATAAAATATAACCAACAATTAAAATATGTTATACTATATAATATTACTTTATTTAAAAAAAATAAAATACTTTATTTACTACATTACTATATTAATTTTTTTAGATACTTTAGTACTCCATAGTCCATAGTACTACGCATGTACTCCCTCCGTTCCCAAAAATACTTCCCACTTTCCTTTTTGGACCGTTCCAGAAAATATTTCTCACTTTCCCTTTTTGTACAATTTGGGTGACTCACATTCATTTTACCTTTTTCTTACACAATCACAACCATACATTTCCACTTTATTCCACTTTCTTAATAGGCGTGCCAAGTCAAACCAGGAAGGATTTTTAGGAACGGAGGTAGTACTATATATGGGTTCCAATTAATCTCAACCGTTCATCTACAAACTAAATAAAAGTTTTGGGAATGTCAAATAGCTACAGAGCACAATACCGATACTTTTGCTTCTCTCCTCACAATTAATTGTTGGTTATCACGGTTGGTACCCACTCCTTTTTACTCCCTTCATCCTGATAGTATTTGAGTGGAGTGAATACACGGTTGGTTATTCCCCCACCCAAGATTTGACCAATCCATTATCCCCTCCTCAAATAAAAGGTTGTATGGAATTTTAGGGTGAATAGATCAAATCTAACATATCCACCGCTGGATTGCAAAGTTTACTCTCTTTGTTTAAAGCGTACATATACGAAGTATATTCTTGAATTGAATTTCGTTCAAATGAAAATATGATCTAAAAAGTACTACCATAGCTAAACTGGAATGTCGTAAAAAAGTCGCGCCGCCAGAAAGGAACATTATATTTCTAAGTTGATGAAGAAATATAAGACAGACCTATTTTTAAAACTCAAGTTAAAAACATAAGTTTCGCCATGGGTGTTTTTAGAAAACAACTTAAGTTTACGTCAGTTGAATTAAGTTTTAAAATAAATAAGATAAAGTATTGGATCTCGAATAACAATGTATCTCTATTCTCTACTATCGTTGTATCGTCATTAATAAATTACGGGCTCCTTTTTACTCCCTTTATTCTTAAATAAAGTCATTACTTTGACATATAAAATCAAATGGTAAAATAGAGTTTCGAAGATTCTATTGCGTAAATAATGAATTAGGGTTTCATTTTAGGACAAGTAGCTAATATAGCATTTAAAGCTAATACAAACAATTTTCGGTTTGCCGAACCTAAAGGACTAGAGTGGTTGCATTTGGGACAAGATTTGTTTCATGTTTTTTTTCAAAGTTGTAAGTTCTTGATTCACATCAATTCTCTCTACTTGTCACAAATTTCAAACATATAACTTTTACCTTATTATATATTCTACATACAAGTCAAAATTGACCAACTTCTATAGGATGAAGACAATATATTACCTCCCGGTCCCAATTTGAACTTGTAGATACTTTAAAGCAATCTTTGCTATTGCTTAAAATAAGTGCTTTTAAGCTTTTAAATTAAAAAAAGCTAAAAAATGTGTTTGCAAAATTCAGTTTCTAATTAAAAAAAAAGTGCTTCAAAGTTAAAAGCTAGAAGCGAGAATAAACAACCTTCCAAATGTTTCTAGGTAAACTTGTAATTAACTCCAACTTTATGGATGATTATAATGGCAAAAGAATCTCTAAATCCCCAAAATAACCCTGAAATAATTACGCCCACTACTCCATAGCCCTGGCATCAATTCGTTCCATGGTCATCTCCATGTGTATGCACCATTAGAAGGAAGTCGAGCACAGATCCGTTGATGGCCTAAGAGGAGCACGTGAGAAGGAGGTGGATCAAGCAGAGTCCCTCTCCTCCGGTTTCAGCTCCCCGAGCCAAGAGGATAACGGAAACCAAAGCCGCTGGGGGAATTCGAGGTCGCCGGGAATTTCTTTTTTGCGGCGAAGAGAATGTTATTGACGACGATCCATCATCCTGGAAGGCTGGAACATTCTTGAATAGAAAAAATTAATACTTTCGGTATTATTGTTTTTTGGGAAAAGGGACAAATAAGGCCGGTACTAACCAAAAAAGATCAAATAAAGTCTTGTTTATGAGGTTATGTCCGGTCTTCGCCATTTGGGGTGGTTCTCGGTGAACTTTTTGATGAAATTTTTGACCATCTTATTCATTAAGTCTAGTTTACTCTTACCAAATTTCAGCTAACAATTCAATCGGGAAGGCATTCAAATAAATTCTTGAATATAAATGCGTTTTTAATTGCGCAGGCATCTTCAAGAATTCATTTGAATGTCTTCCCGATTGAATTTTTAGCTGAAATTTGTTATGAGTAGACAAGACTTACTGAATTAGATGTTCAAAAAATTTCATAAAAAAATTCCACCGGGAACCACCCCAAATGGCGAAGACCGGACAGAGTCTCATAAATAAGGCCTTATTTGATCTTTTTTTGTTAGTACGTGGTCTTATTTGCCCCTTTTGAAGAGTTCCGTATTACTGTTTGTGAAGGAAGAATCAGGAAACTGTGAGGGCTCAATCTTAAAGGATATTTTTGTACTTTTCAAAATAATACTTTAAATCCCAAACATTCCAACTTTTACATTTTAATTAGGAAAAACGGACAAATAAGCCCTTTTACTATTACGAAACCATCACCTAAGTATACTTACTTTCAAAAAACCATCAATATGATCAAGTGACCTAATAGCAACCTGCTATAACAAGTCATCTACATTTTCTTTTCCTTTTTGCTTTTTCTTTAACCTTTTTTGCAGGCCGTTTTTCTCCTCCCAGATCCCACTGTACACCAAAGGCTTCAAGCTCATTTTCTCATTGTTATTTGGGAAAACTATCAAATAAGTCCCCGTACTATACCGAAAAAGTCGATTAGGCCCTCGTACTTTACAAACACTCAATTAAGTCCTCAAACTATTAAAAAACGTTCAATTAATGCCTTTCAGTCGGTAAGTAACCGGTTTCCCGGTTAAATGTAACCCGTTTCCCGGCACCCGCCGTTGCTAGGGTTCGAACACGTCGTCGCCGTTTAACCGGGAAACCGGTTAATTACCGACCAAAAGGGCATAATTGAACGTTTTTTAATAGTTTGAGGACTTAATTGAGTGTTTCTAAAGTACGAGGACCTAATCGACTTTTTCGACATAGTACGGGGGCTTATTTGATAGTTTTCCCTTGTTATTTCATTAACTTATTCTCTCTTTCAACTTTGTTCTCTCCTAATTTTTGCCTTCGTTGTTCTCTTCGTTCCACATTTCCTTTTTTTTTTCTTTGCGTTTTTTCTTTTTCTTTTTTACTTTTTTTCTTCCTTCCTTCTTAGGTTATTTTTAATTTACAATTTCCAGTCTCATACGAGACCACACCCGACTTAAACATATCAAATTAGATCAGATTTAACCAGATAAGGTCATACTAAGATAATAATAAAATACACATTCACCAAATGTTTACTAGATGAAACTCAGACATGACTTAAACATACTGGTCAAGACATACTCAGACCAAAAACATCTGTTGCCTCTCTTTTTGTTGCATCATGTGTCACTCCGAAAGTCCAATTGTATAATATTTGTACACAGTTTTCAAAATTCTTCACTGTCAATTTTTTCTATAAAGTTAGGCAATCGAAAAAGTCGATCGAAAAATCAAATTTTAAAGACAACTAATGTCTAATAATGGGGGAAAAAAATTCACGCATGGCCAGAAAATTGTGTAATTAGAACCGATTTTGATAAATCTTCTTACAAGATTTTTTTTGTAAAATTATGTCACGATGAAAAAAACATCGGCATGAGTTCATGTTTAGTAAGAACAGACTTAAATGTTTAAGACGGTAAAAAATGTATTTTTTGTACACATTTTCAAAATCTTTTGTACGTACCGACAACTTTTGTTAGATGAGTTAGGAACAAACAAAAACACAATCAGTCTGAAAAATCCATGATAACAACAGTAAATAGATGCCACAAAAAGTGTACAAATATTTTGCGCGTTTAAAAAGTTTTTAGTTACGCTAGACATTTACTATCTAGATGATTTTAATTAGGTTTAAATATGTGTTTAGTCCCTGCAAATATAGTACATTTTGTTTTACATCCCTGCAAAATTATTTTCTTGTTTTGCGTCCCTGCAATTACGTTGGTTTTCTTTTTAGTCCATCATTGGTGATAACAATCTCCGTTTTGACTTCAAAATAACCCCGATTAATACATTTCCTCTAATTCTTTGTCATGTTATTTAAAAGGTATTTTATTTTATTTTTTTAGAAAGTTTTTAATATATATTTTCAAAATATGAATACTTAGTTTTAAATTATTTTAACTCTCATATTAGCCTCAAAAATTTTTTTAAGGATAAATCTACTTATTTTTACTAGATTTAGATAACTAACAATAATTTTTGTTGTAAGTGGAGTAGTTTCGGAATTGGAGATGGACTAAAAGCAAAATAGTGTATATTGCAGGGATGAAAAACAAGAAAAATATTTTGCAGGGATTTAAACCAAAATGTGTCATATTTGCAGGGACTAAAAACGTATTTAAGCCTTTTAATTAAGATTTTATGTACGGCATAACTGTATATGAAAATTTGTACGAAGGTTTATAATTTTTTTTACTGTTTTTGAAGTTACAATATTAAAAATGTCAATGTTATATAAATTAACAGTGTTACTTCGACTTTAATGACGATGACTACATTTAACATGGATAATAACTTAAAGATTTCAAGTGTGATTTTTTTAACAGTAAAAGAATCTTTAATAATAAATCATATCTTTACTTTTTCAAGAATGAGATTATTTATGAGCATATTTTATTTACATAATTAGAAAAACAAAAAAATAAAAAATAAAACCCGCTAGAACGATATGGAGTAGATAAAATTATAAGAAGAAAAAGGTTAAGCCAACAAATGGCTGCAACGAGAAAGAATCGGTTGGCTTATGACTAGAGTGTAAAGCAAGAAAAGAAGAAAACGGGAAAATGAAAGAAAAAAAAAGGCCAAAACTGACTATAGCAGGTTGCTTCCCGGTGGGTGGACTTGGTTGATCGTTTTTTAATAGTAGATATACTTATGTGATGCTTTTTTTTTAGTAAGAGGGCTTAGATGATACTTTCACAATAGTACATGGGTTTATTTGACCTTTTTCCCTTTTAATTAAAATCACTTCTATTTGTAGGTATCTTCCACCTTCTTTCTTCGAAGTTGCCAAGAGACACCTTAACATGGAGGCACCTTCTTGGAAAGAGCTCTCCAACAAATAAGTGTGGGAGAAGATATGGAGATACCTTGAAGCTTGGATGCAACTTCCTCTTGTCTCCAAACTAGTCCTATAAATAGAGTGCTACATTGTTGTTCATAGTATCAGTTTAGAAAGTGAGAAAAGTGTGCGAAGAGTGAAAATACACTTAGAGTAGAAGTGTATTGGTGAGGATTGGTTTTTGTAATAGTTGAGTGTAAGACTCCTCCTATTGTAATTCTGTTCTTGATATTGAATAGAAGAATTTTCCAATCCCAACAAGTGGTATCAGAGAGAGGTTGAGTTTTCATACACTGTTTTCTCACTTTCAGATAAATTTCTACAGGTTAGAAAATCGTGATTTTTCAAGTTGCTCGGAATCACGATCTGATCATACCATTAGATTCGTCTCGTCGAGACGAGAAATCTGGTATTTTTGGGGAATTTTTTGGCCACCAGAAGAGGCCGTACGCACCGCCCAAACACGCCGGAAAACTGCCTGCGTCATCACTGCGTCATCATGCAGTCCAAAGGAAGAAGAAGAGCCACGTCAGCGCCGCGTCATCGCCACGTTAGTCCACGTAAGCGCCATGTCATCCGCCACGTCAGTTGTACAAGCCATCCTCTGGGTGCCACGTCAGTGCCACGTCAGCGCCACATCAGCGCCAGCTGTGCCCACGTCACCAGTCTGGGTGTCAGCACACTGGGCTGCTGCCTGAACTGGACCGAACCGGTTCGTAGTTGTGGAGGCCGGTTCACCGATTTCCAGACCGGTTTTGGATGAGGTCAGACCGGTTCCTACCATTTTCGGCCATTCCGGATCCAACGGTGAGCTCCGTTTGTCCAAATTCGGCTTCGAAAATAAGGTACGAGATATTTTGAGTGTTTTATTATGGATAAATCATCATCAGACACCATGATTGCACTCACTTCCACAAATTACAATATGTGGAAGCCTCAGATGGAGGATTTGCTAAATTTGAGGGATTTAGCCGATCCTCTTGATAATAATGGCGTGAAACCGGATAAAAAGACGGATGAAGAATGGACAAAATGAATCGAAAAACTGTCGCACAAATTCGACAGTGGATAGATCGTAGTGTGTTCCACCATGTTGCGCAAGAACAAAGTGCTTACACACTATGGGAGAAGCTTGGTAGCATGTATCAAGCAGAAACCGCCCGAAATAAGACGTTACTAATGAGGAGATTAGTAAACCACAAGTTACGAGGAGGTATTTCGGTGTCAGAACACACCGGTCAATTCCAGGATCTTGTGAATCAGTTGAGCACCACAGGATGGGTTCTCAAAGATGAAGAGCAGGCGATACTACTCTTGAGCTCTCTACCTGACAGCTGGGAGACTCTTGTTGTCACTCTCAGCAATTCTGCTCCCAATGGCAAAGTGACTATGCAGATGGTCACAGATGCCCTTATGAACGAAGAAGCCCGAAGAAAAGAAGCCGGGACTGAACAATCATATGCCTTCGTGTCAGAAACCAGCAGACGAGGGGGAGGCAGAAATGGAGGAAGAAGTAGAGGTCGAGGTAGAGGCCAAGGTCAAAACAGAGGAAATTCTCAAGTTCGCGGCCGATCACAAGAACGAGGTATGTCCTGTGAAAACAATACTTCGTTTGAAGGATATTGCAACTATTGTGGTAACTATGGGCATAGAAAAAGAGATTGTAGAAAGTTTCTACGAGAGCAGCCACAGACGAGTCAAAATACTAGCCAAGAAGACGGTGAGACCATGGTTAGTTTGTCATCAGACGTGTGTCTTGTTACACATGGTGAACAAGAATGTTTACACGTAGGTACTCATGATGTTGAGTGGGTGATTGATACAGCCGCATCATTTCACGCTACTCCACACCAGAACTTATTCACATCTTATAAGTCAGGAGACTTTGGAGCTGTGAAGATGGGAAACACGAGTTTCTCGAAGATTGTTGGCATTGGTGATGTGCACATAACAACCAATGTCGGATGCGCACTTTTGTTGAAAGATGTTCGACATGTTCCGGATCTTAGATTGAATCTTATCTCCGGTACAGCTCTGGATCAGCAAGGATATCTTAACCGATTCAAAGAAGGTACGTGGAAGTTATCTAAAGGTTCCTTGGTTGTTGCAAGAGGCCATATTTGTGGTACTCTTTATAAAACTCATGCAAAGTTGTGTCATCCAAGTCTTAATGCCGTTGAAGAAGAGATATCACCAAACTTGTGGCACCGGAGGCTCGGCCACTTGAGCGTGAAGGGATTGACAACTCTTGCTAGGAAGGAAAGCATTTCCATGGGCAAAGGTGTTGCCCTAGATCCATGTGAGCATTGTCTATTCGGGAAACAACACAGGGTTTCCTTCAGTTCTACCAGGAAGAACCATTCAGAGTTACTCAGTCTTGTACACTCTGATGTATGTGGACCCATTGAAGAGGAGTCACTTGGAGGAAGCAGATATTTCGTGACATTCATTGATGATGCATCATGAAAGGTATGGGCTTATTGTTTAAAGTGTAAGGATCAAGTGTTTGATCGCTTCAAATTATTCCATGCCATGGTAGAAAGAGAAACGGGGAAAAAGCTAAAGTGTCTACGTTCAGTCAATGGAGGAGAGTACACTTCCCGGGAGTTCTCAGCATATTGCGCCGCATATGGAATCAGACATGAGAAGACGGTTCCACGAACTCCACAGCACAATGGTGTAGCCGAAAGAATGAATCGAACCATTGTGGAGAAAGTTCGTTGCATGTTGAGTATGGCTAAACTACCTAAGCCATTCTGGGGTGAAGCTGTGCTGACAGCTTGTTATCTTATAAACAGGTCACCTTCTGTTCCTTTAAACTTTGAAGTGCCAGAGAAGAAATGGTCAAGAAGAGATGTTTTTTACTCTCAATTGAAAGTGTTCGGGTGCAAGACATTTGCACATGTATCCAAGGAGTTGAGACAGAAGCTTGATCTCAAGTCAAACCCATATATCTTCATCGGCTATGGTGATGAAGAATTTGGATACCGGTTGTGGGATCCCGAAGTGAAGAAAGTTGTACGAAGAAGAGATGTTGTATTTCATGAAAACGAGTTTCATGGGTGTGTTCCAATAATCCGCCAACAACATACTCTAGAAGACGAAGTGCCTGTATCATTAAACATTCCTCTCAGCGACGAGGAGATGCATGATACTACTGAACAAGAGTGATGGTTTAGTAGGTGATGATGGTACTCACAGTGATGATATTCCTCAGCAGGGGGAGCCTTCATCTGAAGACGAAGCTGAAGGTACTCATGTTCGACGTTCTATGCGAGGCATAGTTCCACAGACAAAGTATTCCACATCCGAATGGATACTTGTTGCTAGCGAGGGGGAGCCTGCGAGCATCGCAGGAACGAGAGAAATAAAGAAAAAGGTGGAGGGGGAGATTTGTAGGTATCTTCCACCTTCTTTCTTGGAAGTTGCCAAGAGACACCTTAACATGGAGGCACCTTCTTGGAAAGAGCTCTCCAACAAATAGGTGTGGGAGAAGATATGGAGATACCTTGGAAGCTTGGATGCAACTTCCTCTTGTCTCCAAACTAGTCCTATAAATAGAGTGCTCCATTGTTGTTCATAGTATCAGTTTAGAAAGTGAGAAAAGTGTGTGAAGAGTGAAAATACACTTAGAGTAGAAGTGTATTGGTGAGGATTGATTTTTGTAATAGTTGAGTGTGAGAGTTTGCTCCTCCTATTGTAATTCTGTTCTTGATATTGAATAGAAGAATTTTCCAATCCCAACACTATTCCCAAACACTACCTACTTTTACTATAAATTATTTTTCCAATAATCTATTAAAAAAATCACTTTTAAAAAGCACAAACAATCGCAAACACTCCCTAAAGAAGTAGTGACTTTAGAATGAAAAAGACCGAAAGTGATAAAAATGTTTAATTATACCAACAAGGGTAATATGGGAAAGCATGCTCTAAAATTTACTCCCTCAGTCCCAATTTGTAAGATACATTTACTATTCACTTGGTCAACATAAACCACTCTTAGTCTTTTACTTTATATATCAAAAGTTTAAGAAATTGGAATTGTTTTTTGCAGGCTTTGTAGCGATTTTAATGTAGTTTCTAAATATGTATATTTTATTTTCTAAAACTAATTTGAGTGTTGTCAGGGATCAATTTGCTTTATCGTCGGTCAAACATCTTAAACCGTAAAGTATCATACAATTTGGGACGGAGGGAGTACTTTTTTTAAAACAACGTGCCAAAGGCAACCGTAAGATCATTAGAAGGAGATATGCATAAGGAGTACTTTTGGAAAATGGTACTTTTGATCCATTTATTAGGATGTTTTTACTTGGACTGTAATTTGCTGGTTTGGTCTGGTCTGATCTGGTCTGGTTTGGTCTGAACTGGTCTGGTCTGGTCTGGTAAGGTCTGGTTTCTTTGTATTTTTATAACTATCCAAGTCTGGTCTGGTCTGGTCTGAACTGGTCTGGTCTGGTCTGGACTGGTCTGGTCTGGTCTGGACTGGTTTGGTCTGGTCTGGGGCAAATTACAGTCCAAGTAAAAACATCCTTAGTCATCATATTGAAATGTCAGATCCGAGAATGTAAATGTCACTTCCAAATTGATAGATGTGTTGTAAATGTTATCCCGCAGTTTATAAATTTCTCCAATTCTGGACTACCAATAAAGTCAACGGGAATACTATTTAATTTGTAACATACGATAGTATCTGTCAATTCGAACGTAACATTTACAATTTCAGAGACGTGAGACATACGATAGTATCTGAGGGATTAAAAGTGCAACTTTCCTATTCAAAAATATGTTCGACTTTTGTATATATTCTTTTTTAATAAAATGATTCATTATCTCGATTCTTTCAATTGAAACAACATTTACAGAAATGCAGGTCCACAAACATAAATGTAGGAACAAAGGTCCAATTGCATCTGGTCGCATCCCATGCGGAACATGGTTTACCACACCGAAGGAAATAGCATCTCGATTCTTTCAATTGAAACAACATTTACAGAAATGAATTGGGAAAAGCATGATTAGGAATTGATACGTCGTCCTAATTGCACTTTTTGAAAGATCCATATTAGGGGTGGGCAAACGGGTCTTGGAACCGCGGTCCGGTCCGGGTAATGGCGGTTCGGGTCCAAAACAGGTCGGTTCCATTTTTTGTTGCTTTAAAACGGTCCGGGTAAGGTCGGGTAATTGTTTTTAAGGAACCGGACCGGTTCCAAAATTAAAAAATAATGGGTACCCGGCCCGTTATATATATTGTATATTAATTTATTAATAGTTTTGTGATAATCGGTTTTGAAATAGTTTTGTTTCCTTTGCTAGAAGTAGGATTTTAAATTGAGTTGCAGTAACATCCTTTTGTTTTCAAATTATTGATTAAATGTTTCATAAATATCTTATTACTTTTTATTGTTATTGAAGTATTCCTTTCTATGGAATTTAATTATTTGTTAAAAATGATTTTGTTATATTTTTTTTAGTTTTATTGTTCTTAAAATATATAAATTGTGTTTACCACCCACCATGTATATGTCAACTTTGGCTAATACTGAAAATTTAATATAAAAAAAAACAATCACTTTAATATTTGATGTTAGACAACATGTTTAAATACAAATGTTAGAAAATATGTATTTTGGCTATGTTGCATATTTTTAGAATTTCTTTAATTGTTTGAAACTTATATACATGAAATCAGTGGCGGAGCCAGAGGTTTGTCCAAGGAGGGGCAAACTGAAGACTAAAAATTTTAAAGTGCGTGTCCAAAATATAATAAGAACAACAATGGCGTAATTAATTAGCAAAAAAATTATAGTTCATTACATGCTACTTGATTTACTTTTGCAACATAGGCAAATCAATCCTACGAGTTTCATATTTTTAAAATGTTGCATAATAGCTTCATTATCAATTGCTTGAAAAATGCCTCTTTCGATGTAGCATACTAAACAATCCGTAAGATAGTCATCTCCCATCTTATTGCGAAGATCTGTCTTGATAATATTCATCACTGAGAAAGCTCTTTCAACTGTGGTTGTTGCAACTGGTAACACTAGAGCCAACTCAATAAAACGATTGACCAAGTGAAAAGATTTGTGAATTGTAAGCTTAACCATCTTCTTAGACACTTCACCAATACTTTATAAAGTGGAAAATGCTTCATTCCCTCTCATCTCATATATCCAAACTTGGAGTTGTTCTTTAAGCTCCATTTGCTCAACAACTGAAAAATCAGATGAATACAACTCTGCAAGACTGAGGAGACTTCTTCCAGTTACGGAATCCGGTCCTCACAAACATATCATCACCAAATCGCTTTCCTTCTTGCCCATGAAAAAGGTAACACCAAAAACAGAAAGCAGCATCTTCAGAAATACTATATTCCAACCATTCCCAAGTTTTAAACCACTCTCCTCGAAAGCTCCTTAATGACTTTTCAAATTCAGTTCGTGGAAACTTATGAGATGCAGGTTGACAAGCACCTTTAACAACATATGCTCTCATCACATCATCCCTAACCCCCGGCGCATATTCATTAATTGGTTTTCGTAAAAATGGATCACTAATAATATCCCATTCATGTGTACTTTCTGTTCGGGCTCTCTTGTCCCTCTCATTCCTCTCATCTCTAGCAATATTTTCATTTGACGTAGTGGCATTTCCAACACCGGAGATAGACTGATTAGGAACAATTGAAGAATTAACACTTAATCTTAAAATAACCTTAAGTTGTACTTATTGTTTTTAAAAAAAGAAGCCGGGGCAAGAAACATATTATAAGTAATACTAGTAAAAAAAATTGGTCGGAGCGGGGGCGCTTGCCCCCCCTTGCCCCCCCCTAGCTCCTCCACTGCATGAAATTATGGAGTATTGGACTTGTCGCTTGTGTTACATGTGCACAACTATGTTGTTATTTTGAAACTTGCTAATGTCATATATTACTCCCTCTGGTTCTTTTTAAACTTCAGTGTTTGACTTCACAGTTATCAAGGAAATAAAGTTGACTTTACTGTAGAGTACACTGTTGAGACACTGTTTGGCACTGTTGAGAGACTGTTTGACACTGTTTAGCACTGTTTAACACTGTTTTGATGTATATTGATATGCACTAATTAGTAGTGCATAAGTGTATGTTTTTATGTTTGATTTGTGTGGATTGTTTACCGTTTTATTTAGTTTGTAAACATTTGTGTGATTTTAGTTGTAATTGTATTTTAATCTTCATTTGTAAGTTGTAAAGTAGAGTTAGGAATTAGGGTGTTGAAAAGGAGGACTTTGAAGTGAAGAAAAAGGTGATAAGTGTGCCCAGGAGCACAAACCCGGTCGGGTCAGACCATGCACCCGGTCGGGTCTGATGTAAAATCCGAAACTGCCTGGAAAATCATCAGACCCGGTCGGGTCCCCTACTTGACCCGGTCGGGTCAGACTTGACCCGGGACACCAGAACGTGCCGAAGATCGCCAGAACGTGAAGGATATCTGATTTTGACCGGACCCGGTCGGGTAAGCACCTAACCCGGTCGGGTACCCGGCCCAAGGTGTTGAAAAACACCTATAAATAGCCCCATTTTCCTTCACAAAGAATCACTCCTTCTTCCATACTCTTAAGCTCAACTTAGAATAGTATTTCTTTTATATTTTTTTTAGCATGTTTAGTCTCCAAATGAGGAGCTAAACTTCCATTTCTTGGTGTTGCTCTTGAAGTTTGTTGATTATTAAAGTTGTGAGTTATTTTCTTAACTTCTTCCCTTGAATATTAATTATTCTTTTAATCTATCTATATATTAATGTTGGGGAGTGTTGCTAAGATGACAATTAGTTAACATCTCGACATTAGTTATAGTAGTATTTATTTTCTTCCTCTATATATTAATGTTGGGGAGTGTTGCTAAGATGACAATTAGATAACATCTTGACATTAGTTATAGTAGGATTATTCATATTTAATCTTCTTCCTTGAATATTAATTATTCCCTTAATCTATCTCTATATTAATGTTGGGGAGTGTTGCTAAGATGACAATTAGTTAACATCTCGACATTAATTACTACTAGAAATGATCAACGAACCGATGGTTAATCGTTGATGGTTTCACAAGTAAGTAACTTTGGTTTATTAATGCACGGTCGTGGTTAATAAACTTAAGAGGGATTAATTTTGTTGGTTAAACCGAAACCGTTGTGTTGAGGTTATCAATCTCAATTGATTTCATCAAGGAGTTAAGAGATTAAATGCTACTATTAAGTCGGTATATGGCGGTGTTCTATACTTGACTAATAGTAAGGGTTATTAATGAACGGTCGTTGTTAATAACTACTCTCGATGAATTGGATATACTCCTCGATTGAGTATTTGAGAGGGGATAAGTTATAGATATAACAATGATCGACTAAAATATATCAACAAGTGGAAAGTAGCAATGCCAAGTCCTTTTTATCTTTGAATTAAATCACATTTAAGTTGTTCATCTTTCTGTTTAATTAAATTAAATCATTCAATCCTAAACCCCCCTTTTATTTACTAGTTCTATAAAAAGAGAATTATTCCTTTCCCTGTGGATACGAACTCTACTACGCTATACTACGTATAAATGTTAGTATTGAATTTATTTTGAGTGCACTCACGACAAAGTGCTCGTCAAATTTGGCGCCGTTGCCGGGGAAAGGCAATTATTTTTCTTTTTATTTTATCTCATAAAAATAAAAATAAATAAAAATTTAAAAAAAAAAAAATCTTACTCTTCTATTTTCTGAGCTTACATGAGTTATGAGTATATGGATGCCAACATATCATCCTTAGAGAGTCAAATTTCCTTCTTGACTTCTCTAATAAAGGGATTTATCTTAAACTCGGAAGCTCAAGATGCCAAGACATGCAACATTTGCATGTCTCACAGGCATTTTACGGATTTCTGCCCAAAGCTCCAAGATGAATACCTTGAACAAATTGATGATGTTGGTTACGAAAGGGATGCACCTCACATGAGTTATGATCCGTTCTCCAACTCTAACATGTCTACAGAGGATATGGTCCGGGCTATTGCTACCAACATGACCACCATGCAAAACAACATGGTGCAATTCCAAAATGAGACCAAGTCTAGCATTTCAAACTTGGAAACTCAAATGATTCAAATAGCCGGAGCCGTGAGTAGGCTTGAAGCAAGGGATTCAGAAAAACTTCCTTCTCAAATAGAATGTGATCCTAAACAGCAAACTTTTGCAATCACATTGACAAATGAAAAGGAAATGCAAAAGGAGATCCAGAATCCAGAAGAAGTAGAAGAAGTAAAAGATACGGAGCTCCAACTGGTCAAAGAAGAGGATAAGCCGAGCTTCAAATTCAAATTTTTGTCATTGTCATCCTTTGAGGTATCTCCATCATTTCTGGAAGCTTTAAGAGAAACTCATAAACTTGAAAAGGACAATGACATTTCCGAAATCTTCTTCAAAATTGAGGGGTCGAAAAACTTTTCATTGACCATGCTAAACGATAGTTTCTTCCCCTCCCTCCCACATGAATCAATGAAAATCTGGATATTTGATCCTGGAAAGATTTTCAAAGTGAAGAGTCGGAAAATTGAGCATTCCTATGTAAGTCCTAGGAGTGAAAATGTGAAGAAGATGAATTATCACCATCCAAGCTTCAACGATTGAACACAATGATGGCGTCGTGCCGCGACGTTAAACGAGGCGCTTCTTGGGAGGCAACCCATGTAAGGTACGTTTACTTTTTGTTCTAGTTTAAGTTTACACTTCAAAAAAAAAAAAAAAGTGAAGCCTGGGGAACATACCCGGCCGGATACCACACTACACTCGGTCGGGTATAGCGTAAAAATACCATACCCGCACAACTCGCCCGGGCGAGGCAGCTAAGGAACAGAGAAAAATAGACACACCCCGACCGGGTACCCGGCCGGGCAACCCTGCAAAAAAAACTCTCTGCCTCGGGTGAACAGTTTACGCCCGACCGGGTCATTCACTATACCCGGCCGGGCGGTCGGGAAAAATCCCGATCAGGAGGTGGGCGGGCAGCTTTCTTCCTCACTTTCTTTTCCCCATTCGAACCGAACCCCAAATTTCCTCCATTTCCAAGAGTCCAAAGCTTCATATCTCCTACATCCATCCACCAAATGCATCAAGTAAACCCAATTCATTCATCTCCTCTTCACCCTCTTCATCTCCACACCCACAAATCACCAACAAAACCTCCCAAAAGTACCAAAAAAAAAACGCATTCATCTCATACACAAGCACTAGGGACAGTGCTTTGATTAGCTTGGGGGGAGAGTTTTATGGAATTTTCACATTCATACTCTTTATTCTTGTTTTAAAAAAAAAAAAAAAGCTTGTTAAGTTGAAAACCTGAAAGGGCAACTTAAGCAAAAATAAAGCAAAAATAAGAGTGAGTTGTGAGGATTGAAACAGAAAAATGTGGGAAGCTGGGATGAAAACCCGAAAGGGCACCTAGGCAAAATGAGAGAATGAGAGAAAGTATTTTCTTTTCTGCAGGATCCTAAGGGTAACGAAAAAAAATGAGGTTGATAAGAAATATGGAGTTAAAGACCCCTCTTTACTGTTATATTTTGGGGGATATTTTTTGTGTTGTTCTAAAAACACACGTGGATGTTGGTGTTGATACTCTTGTCAATTTAAGGACTTCTTGGACTGGATTTGGTTTACTCGAGACGAGTAAAGGTTCAAGTGTGGGGGTGTTTGATATGCACTAATTAGTAGTGCATAAGTGTATGTTTTTATGTTTGATTTGTGTGGATTGTTTACCGTTTTATTTAGTTTGTAAACATTTGTGTGATTTTAGTTGTAATTGTATTTTAATCTTCATTTGTAAGTTGTAAAGTAGAGTTAGGAATTAGGGTGTTGAAAAGGAGGACTTTGAAGTGAAGAAAAAGGTGATAAGTGTGCCCAGGAGCACAAACCCGGTCGGGTCAGACCATGCACCCGGTCGGGTCTGATGTAAAATCCGAAACTGCCTGGAAAATCATCAGACCCGGTCGGGTCCCCTACTTGACCCGGTCGGGTCAGACTTGACCCGGGACACCAGAACGTGCCGAAGATCGCCAGAACGTGAAGGATATCTGATTTTGACCGGACCCGGTCGGGTAAGCACCTAACCCGGTCGGGTACCCGGCCCAAGGTGTTGAAAAACACCTATAAATAGCCCCATTTTCCTTCACAAAGAATCACTCCTTCTTCCATACTCTTAAGCTCAACTTAGAATAGTATTTCTTTTATATTTTTTTTAGCATGTTTAGTCTCCAAATGAGGAGCTAAACTTCCATTTCTTGGTGTTGCTCTTGAAGTTTGTTGATTATTAAAGTTGTGAGTTATTTTCTTAACTTCTTCCCTTGAATATTAATTATTCTTTTAATCTATCTATATATTAATGTTGGGGAGTGTTGCTAAGATGACAATTAGTTAACATCTCGACATTAGTTATAGTAGTATTTATTTTCTTCCTCTATATATTAATGTTGGGGAGTGTTGCTAAGATGACAATTAGATAACATCTTGACATTAGTTATAGTAGGATTATTCATATTTAATCTTCTTCCTTGAATATTAATTATTCCCTTAATCTATCTCTATATTAATGTTGGGGAGTGTTGCTAAGATGACAATTAGTTAACATCTCGACATTAATTACTACTAGAAATGATCAACGAACCGATGGTTAATCGTTGATGGTTTCACAAGTAAGTAACTTTGGTTTATTAATGCACGGTCGTGGTTAATAAACTTAAGAGGGATTAATTTTGTTGGTTAAACCGAAACCGTTGTGTTGAGGTTATCAATCTCAATTGATTTCATCAAGGAGTTAAGAGATTAAATGCTACTATTAAGTCGGTATATGGCGGTGTTCTATACTTGACTAATAGTAAGGGTTATTAATGAACGGTCGTTGTTAATAACTACTCTCGATGAATTGGATATACTCCTCGATTGAGTATTTGAGAGGGGATAAGTTATAGATATATCAATGATCGACTAAAATATATCAACAAGTGGAAAGTAGCAATGCCAAGTCCTTTTTATCTTTGAATTAAATCACATTTAAGTTGTTCATCTTTCTGTTTAATTAAATTAAATCATTCAATCCTAAACCCCCCTTTTATTTACTAGTTCTATAAAAAGAGAATTATTCCTTTCCCTGTGGATACGAACTCTACTACGCTATACTACGTATAAATGTTAGTATTGAATTTATTTTGAGTGCACTCACGACAAAGTGCTCGTCATATATTTCTTTGCCAAATAAAGAAATAAGAAAGTGTGAAGTTTATTTTGGACCGTTCCAAAAAGGAAAGTGCGAAGTTTATTTAGAACCGGAGGGAGTATTAATTATTGATTTTTGGAACTTCGTGAGTTTTTTACTAATTTCAAGACATGAGAATAGAAACCGTAAAATCCGGACCGTACCGGACCGACCCGTTTCAAACAGGCCAGGTAATTTCTGGTTCCTATTTTAAAAATTGTAATACCCGGACCTGACCAAACCGTACAATAGAACCGGCGTTTCCATTTTATTTTGCATTACCCGCCCCCGACTTGGCCCGAGCCCAGCCCTAATCCATACTTTCAAATGAATTTCGATATAATGTGGCAATTTTTTTCCCGCGTAAAAATCATTTTATGTCATTAAAACTTTTATGTGACAAATGATGGGCGTCACAGTGAGCGTCATCGTAGCTTAGGGAGTGTTTGCAACAACATCTGCTTAAAAAAAGCACTTTTGGGATGATTTGGAAAAAGTGATTAGTTGTAAAAGTTGATAGTGTTTGAGAAAAAAGTGATTTTGAAAAGTAAAAAGTTGGTAGAGTTTGGTAAAATAAGTGCTTTTGGTGTATAAAAAGGGGTAAAGCACTTTTGACACGAAAGCCGAGAAAAGTAAAAAATTGGTAGTGTTTGGTAAATAAGTTATTTTTAAAACCAAAAGCTGAGAATTTGAGAAAATAAGTTATTGATAAATTTTTGATTCGTCACCAAATAAATAACATTTAATGACGTTTTAACATTTTGTCACTAATTTTAATAACTTTTCGTGACAAAAAGTTAATGTGTCACTTTTATATCGATTTTTGTCATCTAAAAGCGTATTTTGTCACCAATAAATCACACATTAAATGACAAAAGTTCAAATTGTGAACAAAACATACTCCGTAACATATAGTGACAATCCCCAATATATTTTCTGAATTTTGACTTCGAACGGTGACAAAATCGTCATAATTCAGTTTCTTATTTTTGTCACCAACAATTCACACAATAAATGACAAAATTTTAAATTGTCAACAAAACATTGTGTATAGTGACAATCCTCGATATATTTTTTATGGTTTTTTTGACTTATGATGATGAACAGATCGTCATAATTAAGTACTTATGTTGTCATGTTTATAAACATTCGTTATTAATTAAAGTTACTTTAGTTACCACTTTTTTCATCACTTATAAACTATTTATGATGACAATGACATTACATATATTATTTTTCATCATTGAAAATACTTAAGGTGATAAGTCATTTTTAATGGCATTAATTTAACAAACTTTCGTGTGAAAAAGTGTCTCTAAGAAATTAAAGATAGTACCGATATGTAAATATCAACGAAGTAATATAATGAATGCTAAAAAAATTAAAGTTTATGGCACAACTAAGCAATACTATTAAATATTTAACATTTCAATGCAGATAAATAAAATAATAGATGACAAAAAAAAATGACTAACTAAATCATTATGCTCAAGTTGCCAATCCATTAACTATTGAGGTCACAAAGTTTTGGGATGGACGATTTATTAATTACAAGTCTAATGGTCCCAATTAAGTGAAGTAAAAATCTTGGGCGGGGGAGTGAATAGACTTTTAAATCTTTTCATTTTCAATCCTTTTTCCTCTTACAGAATGAGTTTCAATATCATTTGAGAGATATTGAAACCTACAGCGGAAGTCTTGATCTCAATAGTGTGACACTTTATGGTAACAAAGGTTATGACCTTTTTTGTTGAGAGAGAGAGATGGATTAAACAAGACGCAAATGTGTTTGCCAGAATCAGTTGTCTCAAGGAGCAGGCTGCCGAAACTTGAAGGAGCAGGCTGCCAAATTACTGGAGCTGGCAACTGACACTTTAGGAGTAGGCTGCTGAATGAGGCTACGGGATCAATGTTTAGGGACACAAAAATGAACTATGACCTTTGACATTGTTTAATCTTTTTGAGCAGACTAAATACATAAGTATGAATGATTCGGACCTACAAGATATATCACGTTGATGCTTAGAAACAAGAAGTTTGATTAACAGAAAACTGGACAGTATTCTGGGCAGTGAAATGAGCAAGTTGTTTTCTAGGAAGTTGTGAAGGTGAGTGTGTCACGCCCCAGACCGCAATCCAAGCGCGTGTACAACCGCCGTATAATTAAGGGACGTCACCCGCGAGTCAACCTCACTTAATTACACAAGGCGTTTGAGAAAACAATCCATCCATACTCAGTAGTAAACATACATAACAACATCACATTTAAACCAATGAATAGCGGAAATATTCAACGGTAAGTCATAAGCCACAACCGGCCAACAACATGGGCATGCAAGCCCCAAAAATAGCTTATAGTTGAACAAATATCCATGAGCAAGTGTTCGGTAGTTTGAAAGAAAATAAGGAAGCACGAACCACGTCTTCCTGAAGTGATATCACCCGTGAGAAGGTGCAAGTAGCAAGCTCTAGCTTCAACCTGAAAATGGTGGGGCCCCCCGAAGGGGTCAGCACAAGTACCGAGCGAGTAGCAGGCTAAATATAGAATAACTAGCGTTTCAAGTATAAGACCCAAACATAGGGTGATACATATACGTATAGTCCTTTCCCCAAGTTTGAAATACATATTGGTATACATACACTTGGAAATACCCGACCCGTAGGTCATTGTTTATTTGGGAAAATAATAGTAGCCAATACCCTTGACTTAAATCCCAACCCACCCATATACCTATGAGTGTATAGGACTCCTCCTTGTTCAAATAAGTTATCATAAGGACACCGCCCGGTCCTAGATCATTAAATGTAATCTATGAGTTTTGAGGATACACGCCCGATCCTTGGGTACTCCACCCTATAACCGAGTTTTAAGGATAACCGCCCGATCCTTGGGTACTCCACCCTATATAACCGAGTTTTGAGGATAACCGCCCGATCCTTGGGTACTCCACCCTATATAACCGAGTTTTGAGGATAACCGCCTGATCCTTGGGTACTCCACCCTATATAACCGAGTTTTGAGGATAACCGCCCGATCCTTGGGTACTCCACCCGACCTATGACTTACCACATATCACACTAGATAGGGTCTATATCATATTTAGTCATTCATAACTAATTCAATACATAAAGCTTATGTATCACAATCCAATGCAAATCCATGCAACCACATAAATGTAAAATTAACTAATATCAACCGATATCAATTAATCCATTAACCATCGGTCAACTTTGTCGTTGACCGCCATTTCAAGTTTTACATTCTTTAACTTAATCACCATATAATTAAGTTAATAATATCCCTCTGTGCCTCTTTTACACTTCAAGTAAATATGCATTCTTATATAATTTATCATATCATATTTCATGCATAAACAATTAATTCCTTCCATACACACTTGACTATGTTGGCTAATCACATGTTTAAATATCTTTTAAACATCATTATGAACACAAATAACACTTATTTAGGTAATCTCATAATTGACCCAAAAGTTATAAGATATTAAGCCGTCCACTCACCTTGAACTAGCGTTAAGAAGTTCTACCCTTCTTGGTTGAACTCCGGTGAAACTCCGGCGACTTTTGGTCAACTCCGGCGACAACTCCGGCGACTTTTCCAACTTTGTGAAATCACTTGAAATACCCTTTACAAGTGCCTAACAAGGTTTTATAATCATAAAACCCATATTAATACAAATAACCTCAAAAAGGTTATTTTCCGGTGAACCGGTTATTTTGGCTCCTAAGTCCGTTCTTGGACGTAGAACCACCTTCCAACCCATGAATCCATACTTATAACATATGGAACCATACTAAAGGTTCTTCATATGATATATACTTCATATGGTGGAGGAAAAATAAAGGAAAAGTTAATATAAGGTCATTACCTTAATTGTTCACACTCTTCCCAACTTTTTTTCCTCTTTAATCTTCTTCCTTTGAGCACTAAAGCTTGAGCTCAAATTTGCAGCAATGGAGGTGAGTTTGAAGCTCCTTCTCTCCTCCTTGGATGGTGTGGTCGAGCTAATGGGGTGAGGGGGGTTGGAGTTGGCTCTTTTGTCTTGCTTGGACAATGGGTGAGGGAGAATGGGCCCATGGGTGTACCTTTGATGCTCATCACCTCACTCTCTCCCCTTACAAGTCAACCAGCCCTCTTTCCTTGCCCATCCCAGCTCACAAAAACGTGGGGTGGCCCCCACTCATGTGGGAGGTCATCCCTTTGTGTCCCGATGTGTACAATCGGTCCCGAAAGTTGTATTTTTCGGACTGTTTTAAACATGTTTTATTTTATCGGGCCAAATAAAATATATTGTGTGCTCTTACTCATTATGACATGTATAATGAATATGCATTCCCCAACTTTAATTTATAAGCCTCCGAAATTCGGTTCGGACTGCTATCCGTTAAATTGTCGGTACCGGTATTTGGGCTTCTTTTGCCCAATCGGCCAACACAGGGCCTTTCCACGACCCAAGTAAAATATCCACCACCATATAAATATTATCTTGACCAAGATGAATAAAATATGCGGTCTCGGGAATGTTGGGTGGCCCCCGCTCCTGATGTGGGCCCCACGTGCAATTTACTATTCACGCGAAAGAAAATAACAAAAATTTACAACCTCGTAAATTCATTAATCCTTTAATAAGGTTCAATACATTATTTACATAGAAGTAAATATATTTGGGGACGGTGTTACAAGTTCACCCCCCCTTAATTGGGATTTCGTCCCCGAAATCCAAGTATCTAATCGAAAAGCAATGGGTATTGCTCCCTCATTGAGACCTCGGTCTCCCAAGTTTCTTCTTCGACTCGATCACTCCTCCAAAGAACCTTTACCATAGGAATCTCCTTATTCCTAAGCTTCTTCACTTGTTGACCAACAATCTTCATTGGTTCCACCGCATATTGCAAGTCCTCACGGATCTATACCGGTGGTTTCTCAAGAATATGAGATGGGTCTCGTATGTACTTCTTGAGCATCGATACATGAAACACGTCATGTATCTTCTCAAGTTCCGGTGTCAACTTGAGACGATAAGCCACGGCTCCAATCCTTTCAAGGATTTCAAATGGACCAATGTATCGGGGGTTAAGCTTTCCCCTCGATACAAATCGAATGATGCCCTTCCAAGGAGAAATCCTTAGGAAGACCTCATCACCGACTTCGAACTCCAACGGTCTCCGCCGTTTATCAGCATAACTCTTCTGTCGGTCCTGAGCAGCCTTCAATCTATCCCGAATGATCCTTACCTTGGCCTTGGTGATCTCAACCAGCTCTATCCCTTCGAGTTTGGCCTCGCCAACCTCGTCCCAACACAACGGTGTTCTGCACTTCCTCCCATACAATGCCTCGTATGGAGGCATGCCAATACTTGCTTGATAACTGTTGTTATAAGCAAACTCCACTAGAGCCAAATGTTTGTCCCAACTTCCTTGGAACTCCAAGGCACATGCTCTGAGCATATTTTCCAAAATCTGTATCACCCGCTCGGACTGTCCATCCGTCTGTGGGTGAAAAGCTGTGCTAAACTTCAGTTTAGTACCCAACGATGCTTGAAACTTTGGCCAAAATCGGGATGTGAATCGTGGATCCCTATCCGAGACAATGGATATTGGGACTCCATGTAATCTCACTATCTCCTCCGTGTATAGCTTGGCCAATCTTTCAAGGGGATAAGTAATGTTGATAGGCAGAAAGTGTGCACTCTTGGTGAGCCTATCAACTACCACCCATACTGCATCGTAGTTGTTCACTGTTCGTGGCAGCCCCACCACGAAGTCCATGGTCACATGTTCCCACTTCCACTCTGGGATGGTGAGTGGTTGTAAGAGCCCTGCTGGGTGCTGATGCTCTGCCTTAACTTGTTGGCAAGTAAGGCATCGACTCACAAACTCCGCAATATCCTTCTTCATGCCTGACCACCAGTAACTTTCCTTCAGATCTCGGTACATCTTAGTACCCCCTGGATGCATGGCATATGCTGAAGAATGAGCCTCCTCAAGTATAGCCCTCTGGAGCTCCTCATTCTTTGGTATGCACACACGATCCTTAAATAATAAAAGACCGTCATCATGTACCCGAAAATTCTCGACGGGCCCCTCAAGGATCCGTTCGCGGATCTTCTGACATTCCTCATCAATGGCCTGACATCTACTGATCTCACTCAGCAATGTAGGCCTCACCTCGAATCTAGCAATGAGCGCCCCGCTCGTGGATACCTCCACGCGTGTCCTCAACACTCGTAGACAAGTAAGTAACGTCCCTGACGTACTCTTCCTGCTCAGTGCGTCGGCCACTACATTGGCCTTTCCGGGATGATAGTCGATGATCAAGTCATAGTCCTTGATCAACTCCATCCATCTCCTCTGCCTCATATTCAACTCTTTCTGAGTGAATACATACTTCAAGCTCTTATGATCGGTATAAATGTGACACGTCTCCCCGTAGAGATAATGCCTCCAAATCTTCAATGCAAACACTACCGCCCCCAACTTTAGATCGTGGGTAGGGTAGTTCACCTCGTGTTTCCTCAATTGCCTAGAAGCATAGGCAATCACCTTACCGTTTTGCATTAGTACACATCCAAGCCCTTGGATGCTAGCATCGCTGTAAATGTCATACCCTATCCCCTGTATGGGTAGGGCAAGGACTGGTGCTTCGGTAAGTCGTTTCTTCAATTCAAGGAACCCCTTCTCACATTTGTCGTCCCATATGAACTTGGCCCCTTTCTTTGTGAGCTTCGTTAATGGAGACGCCAATACGGAGAATTTTTCCACAAATTTACGATAGTATCCCGCTAAGCCAAGGAAACTACGTATCTCCTTCGCATTCCTGGGCCTCCCCCAATCCATGATCGCTTTTATCTTGGCGTTATCCACAGCAACACCTGAACCTGATATGACATGACCGAGGAAACCAATCTTCTTGAGCCAAAATTCGCATTTGGAGAACTTGGCGAAGAGTTGCTTTTCCCTTAGCCGATCAAGTACAAGCCTCAAATGGTGTTCGTGCTCTTCCTCGCTCTTGGAGTATATCAAGATGTCGTCAATGAATACTATCACAAATTGATCTAAGTATTCACTAAACACACGGTTCATCAAGTCCATGAATGCCGCCGGTGCGTTGGCTAAACCAAACGACATCACCAGGAATTCGTAATGACCATATCTAGTGCGAAATGCACTCTTAGGTATGTCACTCTCCTTGATCTTCAACTGATGATACCCCGACCTCAAGTCAATCTTCGAGAACACTATTGCCCCTCGAAGTTGATCGAACAAGTCATCAATCCTCGGTAAGGGATACCTGTTCTTGATGGTGACCTTGTTCAACCGTCGGTAGTCGATACACATTCTAAGTGTACCATCTTTCTTCTTTACGAATAGTACGGGTGCTCCCCACGGTGAATGACTGGGTCTGATGAACCCGTTGTCCAATAGCTCTTGTAGTTGGACCTTCAACTCTTGAAGTTCGGCCGGTGCCATTCGATAAGGAGGAATCGAAATGGGTTTGGTTCCCGGCTCCACTTCGATTACAAATTCAATCTCTCTATCGGGTGGAAGCCCCGGTAGGTCCTTGGGAAAGACGTCCGGGTACTTACACACGACTCGAACATCCTTGATGTCGACTTCTTTCTTTGTATCATCAACCACGTAAGCAAGGTATGCGTGGCATCCCTTCCTCATCATCTTTCGTGCTCTCATCACGGATATGATACAAGCATTAGATTTCCCCCGATCTCCTTCAAAACGTAGCATATTCCCTTGATCATCCTCAAGCTCCAACACCTTGGTGTAGCAATCCACTCGGGCATGGTGTTTCTCGAGCCAATCCATTCCTAGGATTGCATCGAACTCCAACATGCTCAGAGGTACGAAATCACAAGTCAAAGGTTGACCCGTCACTTCTACCTCACACGAGGGATAGTAATGATCCCTCTCCACGTCGTCTCCTAATGGTGTGGAGACTAGCAATGTTTGTGTCATAGGCGTCAATGGCACGTCGAACCCCTCAGCAAACGCCTCACTCACAAATGAGCGTTGTGCCCCGGTATCGATGAGGATCCTCGCACACCTACCATTGATCTTTAATGTTCCTACATTTATACACCATGTAAGATACATTTTCTAGTGTTTTTACACACCTTTAGGAGGTTATTAGGTTCATACTAATGTTTGGAATCAAACGGGGGTCCAAACGTAGAAGAACGGGGCGAAAAAATCAAGTTTCAGGTGCCGGGGGGTCCACGCACGGCGTGCCTGGGTGGCACGCACGGCCGTGCGTGCAACGAATTCTTCCTGCACCCCACTGCCTCCCAGGCACGGTGCCAGGCACGGCGTGCCTGCGGCCGTGCCTGGCCAAAACTTTTCGGGGCGCCACTGCCTTCCAGGCACGGTGCCAGGCACAGCGTGCCTGCAGCCGTGCCTGGCCAAAATTTTTTTTCGGGGCGCCACTGCCTTCCAGGCACGGTGCGAGGCACGGCGTGCCTGCGGCCGTGCCTGGCCGGCAGTGGCTGTGTTCCATCTGTTTTGGCCTAACTCGCCCGGTTTGACCCCGGGGTGGCCCGCACTCAATCCCAACGACGTATATGATCAAAGTAAGCCTAGAAATGCCCAAAATAAGTGTATTACCTGCGACGGAGTCCGGGTTTGCCCGCGCATTCCGCCTCGGTCATCGCGTAGACTCGTGCTTGGGTCCCACCTTGGTTGACCGATGCGGCATGGCTTGTGGATGCACCGCCTCTTCCCGTACCGCCGTTTGACGGTCCCGCACGGTTTCTTCCCGTCATGGTCCCTCCCCCGGCTCCTGAGGCACTCTCTTGCATCAATTGAGGGCAATTGGCCTTCATATGGCCCGCATTCCCACACTTAAAACACCTCGGTGGTTCATTGCACTTCCCAAAGTGTTGTTTTGAGCAATTGGGACATCTAGGTGGCCCCGAGTTCTGTGGCCTAGGTCCATGCCACCTCGCATCCCTATTCTTCTTTGCCGGTGGAGCCGGCGCCTTGAATGAACCACCGCCACCACCGCCACCACCGTGGTTGTTCCTTCGAGAATGATCGGGTGGCCCCGAATTATTCCATTTCCTCTTCTTCGCCTCTTCGGCGTCCCTTGCTTTCCTCTCATTCCACTGGGCCTCTCCAAGCATGCCCTGCTCTACCACCTCACTAAAGGTCATGAGGCGGGAATACGTGGCACGATCTCGGATGTCCAAGAGTAAGGCATCCCAAAAGTGCTCAGTCATGCGGTCCTCATCGCAGGGCCGTAGATGAGGGCGTGCAAAGCGTGCCTTTGCACAGGGCCACCAAAAATATAAGGCCCATTTTTTTTGTAAAATCTATATAGTGTATATATAGGGTAATTATTATTGAAAATAGTTGATTACTTTATTTGCCCGGATGATCTAACTATTCAGGTTATCTAACCAAAGGTAAAAAAATTCACTTTTTCTTATCCTCTTTTCACTTGTTCATTTCCGATTTTAGATTTTTTACTAATTTTATTTGTTCAAGTTCAAAAATGATCATTTCTCTATCTCACATTTGTTTGTAGTTTTTTTTTGGGGGGGGGGGGGGGGGGGGGGGGGGTTTAAGGTTGATTTTTGGTATTGTATTGATTTAATATAAGGCCTATTTTTTGTGACTCGCACCGGGTCTCCTAATTTATTGAGCCGGCCCTGCCGGCTCATCGATCGCATACTCCGGTAAGAACCTAGCCAAGGTCCTAAACTCTTGCTCCAGTTGCTTAACCGTGCAACCCTCTTTCTGCTTGAGGTTGGTGTACTCCCTCCTCTTCACATTAACCTCGAAATCGGAGTAGTATTGAGCATAAAATTCTTGCTCAAAATTTTCCCATGAGATGTCCCCACGGTATTTCCCTTCTACACCTTCCCACCATGTAGAAGCCATCCCCTCAAGTAGCCGTGAAGCGACAGTTAGCTTCACGTCCGGAGTAATCTGCATGTCTCTCGATGCATCCTTCACTTTCTTAATCCAATCGGCGGCAACGGTAATGTCGCCGGGTACCGTCGAAGGACCTACACCCCAAGGCCCTAGCCTCCTTGAGGTATTTGGAGATTCTTACCACAAAACCTCCCTCATGCCCACCTTGTGGCGCTGCTGGGGTGGCCACGGAAGCTCCCCGGCTTCCTTGACCCGAACCACCACGAGAGCCACGCCTCGCTTGGCGCCTAAGGTCTCTCCTCAGATTCTCCTTTTGATACCACTCGAGTAATTCGCCCATTTGGGCGAAGCGGGCATCACTTTCATCATTGTCCTCATCGGTGTATGTGTCACCCCCATCATATGGGGTCTCCTCATGCTCTGTCTCAGGAACATACGTAGAGTCATAGTCCTCGGTGTTGGTTTCATACACTGAGCTTACATGGCCATCACTCACAGTTTGAGCTTGATGACCTCCACGGCTTCCACGGCCTCCACGGCCTCCTCTTGAACCCCGAGATGCAGCCCGGCTTCCCCTTTGGGATGCTACCGGCGTCTGCCCCCTCGGATTGTTCCTGGTCCCCATTCGCCTGCCCTCCATTTCTGAAAGAAATATGGATGAGTCATTAGACTCCTATAAATGTCAATTGACGGAAGAACGTTACAGACACGTATTGGCCCAAGTCACTACCATACCAATTGTTAAGGGTACCATCTTAACAATTAGAGGCCTTGCAACTTAAGCTCCAATAGTCCCAAAACGTCAAAATACAATGCTCATGGTTTTCGGTGAAAACTCTTTTGAAAAACCTCATGTGAGAGGTTGATTATATAGTTTAGAACTGAGATGTCTCTGATACCACTTAATTGTCACGCCCCAGACCGCAATCCAAGCGCGTGTACAACCGCCGTATAATTAAGGGACGTCACCCGCGAGTCAACCTCACTTAATTACACAAGGCGTTTGAGAAAACAATCCATCCATACTCAGTAGTAAACATACATAACAACATCACATTTAAACCAATGAATAGCGGAAATATTCAACAGTAAGTCATAAGCCACAACCGGCCAACAACATGGGCATGCAAGCCCCAAACATAGTTTATAGTTGAACAAATATCCATGAGCAAGTGTTCGGTAGTTTGAAAGAAAATAAGGAAGCACGAACCACGTCTTCCTGAAGTGATATCACCCGTGAGAAGGTGCAAGTAGCAAACTCTAGCTTCAACCTGAAAATGGTGGGGCCCCCCGAAGGGGTCAGCACAAGTACCGAGCGAGTAGCAGGCTAAATATAGAATAACTAGCGTTTCAAGTATAAGACCCAAACATAGGGTGATACATATACGTATAGTCCTTTCCCCAAGTTTGAAATACATATTGGTATACATACACTTGGAAATACCCGACCCGTAGGTCATTGTTTATTTGGGAAAATAATAGTAGCCAATACCCTTGACTTAAATCCCAACCCACCCATATACCTATGAGTGTATAGGACTCCTCCTTGTTCAAATAAGTTATCATAAGGACACCGCCCGGTCCTAGATCATTAAATGTAATCTATGAGTTTTGAGGATACACGCCCGATCCTTGGGTACTCCACCCTATAACCGAGTTTTAAGGATAACCGCCCGATCCTTGGGTACTCCACCCTATATAACCGATTTTTGAGGATAACCGCCCGATCCTTGGGTACTCCACCCTATATAACCGAGTTTTGAGGATAACCGCCCGATCCTTGGGTACTCCACCCTATATAACCGAGTTTTGAGGATAACCGTCCGATCCTTGGGTACTCCACCCGACCTATGACTTACCACATATCACACTAGATAGGGTCTATATCATATTTAGTCATTCATAACTAATTCAATACATAAAGCTTATGTATCACAATCCAATGCAAATCCATGCAACCACATAAATGTAAAATTAACTAATATCAACCGATATCAATTAATCCATTAACCATCGGTCAACTTTGTCGTTGACCGCCATTTCAAGTTTTACATTCTTTAACTTAATCACCATATAATTAAGTTAATAATATCCCTCTGTGCCTCTTTTACACTTCAAGTAAATATGCATTCTTATATAATTTATCATATCATATTTCATGCATAAACAATTAATTCCTTCCATACACACTTGACTATGTTGGCTAATCACATGTTTAAATATCTTTTAAACATCATTATGAACACAAATAACACTTATTTAGGTAATCTCATAATTGACCCAAAAGTTATAAGATATTAAGCCGTCCACTCACCTTGAACTAGCGTTAAGAAGTTCTACCCTTCTTGGTTGAACTCCGGTGAAACTCCGGCGACTTTTGGTCAACTCCGGCGACAACTCCGGCGACTTTTCCAACTTTGTGAAATCACTTGAAATACCCTTTACAAGTGCCTAACAAGGTTTTATAATCATAAAACCCATATTAATACAAATAACCTCAAAAAGGTTATTTTCCGGTGAACCGGTTATTTTGGCTCCTAAGTCCGTTCTTGGACGTAGAACCACCTTCCAACCCATGAATCCATACTTATAACATATGGAACCATACTAAAGGTTCTTCATATGATATATACTTCATATGGTGGAGGAAAAATAAAGGAAAAGTTAATATAAGGTCATTACCTTAATTGTTCACACTCTTCCCAACTTTTTTTCCTCTTTAATCTTCTTCCTTTGAGCACTAAAGCTTGAGCTCAAATTTGCAGCAATGGAGGTGAGTTTGAAGCTCCTTCTCTCCTCCTTGGATGGTGTGGTCGAGCTAATGGGGTGAGGGGGGTTGGAGTTGGCTCTTTTGTCTTGCTTGGACAATGGGTGAGGGAGAATGGGCCCATGGGTGTACCTTTGATGCTCATCACCTCACTCTCTCCCCTTACAAGTCAACCAGCCCTCTTTCCTTGCCCATCCCAGCTCACAAAAACGTGGGGTGGCCCCCACTCATGTGGGAGGTCATCCCTTTGTGTCCCGATGTGTACAATCGGTCCCGAAAGTTGTATTTTTCGGACTGTTTTAAACATGTTTTATTTTATCGGGCCAAATAAAATATATTGTGTGCTCTTACTCATTATGACATGTATAATGAATATGCATTCCCCAACTTTAATTTATAAGCCTCCGAAATTCGGTTCGGACTGCTATCCGTTAAATTGTCGGTACCGGTATTTGGGCTTCTTTTGCCCAATCGGCCAACACAGGGCCTTTCCACGACCCAAGTAAAATATCCACCACCATATAAATATTATCTTGACCAAGATGAATAAAATATGCGGTCTCGGGAATGTTGGGTGGCCCCCGCTCCCGATGTGGGCCCCACGTGCAATTTACTATTCACGCGAAAGAAAATAACAAAAATTTACAACCTCGTAAATTCATTAATCCTTTAATAAGGTTCAATACATTATTTACATAGAAGTAAATATATTTGGGGACGGTGTTACAGAGTGAGAACTGTAGTGTGTATTGGGAGCTGAACATAAAAGGTGACACAAGATATATCCTTGTTCAGATGTGGTGTAATTCTCCTACATCCAGTCTCAACCTATTTCAGATGGATTTCCACTAAATGAATATCACATTACATTTGGCGCCCAATCTATCCTTGGCCCAGACATAGAATGTGAGGTTTTTCACAAGGAATTTGAACACCATTACAAGCTACTCAGTCCTTGACGAGCACTTTGTCACGGTGCGTCAAAATAAATCGATACTAACACTTATACGTAGTATGGGTGAAGTAGAGTTTGTATCCACGGGGAAAGGAATAATTATCTATCTAATGAAAGTAAATAAAGGGAGTTTTTGGATTGAGTGATTTAATTTAATTAAACACGAAGATGAACAACTTATATGAGATTTAATTCAAGAATAAAAAGGACTTGGTCTTGCTACTTTCCACTTGTTGATATATTTTAGTCGATCATTGTTGTTATATCTATAACTTATCCCCTCTCGAATACTCAATCGAGGAGTATCTCCAATTCATCGAGGGTAGTTATTAACAACGACCGTTCATTAATAACCCTTACTATTTATCAAATATAGAACAACGCCGTATACCGATTTAATAGTAGCATTTGATCTCTTAAACTCGTTGATGAAATCAATTGAGATTGATAACCTTAACACAACGGTTTCGGTTTAACCAACAAAATTAATCCCTCTTAAGTTTATTAACCATGACCGTGCATTAATAAACCGAAGTTACTTACTTGTGAAACCGTCAACGATTAACCATTGGTTCGTTGATCGTTTCTAGTAGTAATTAATGTCGGAACGTTAACTAATCGTCACTTAGTAACCCTCCAACATCAATATAGAATGAGATTAAGGGAAGAAATAATAATCAAGAGAAGAAGTTAAGAAAATAACTCACAACTTTAATAATCAACAAGCTTCAAGAGTAAAACCAAGAAATGGAAGTTTAGCTCCTCATTTGGAGACTAAACATGCTATAAAGATATAAAAGAAATACTATTCTAAAATGAGCTTAAGAGTATGGAAGAAGGAGTGATTATTTGTGAAGGAAATGTGTGCTATTTATAGGTGTTTTTCAACACCTTGGGCCGGGTACCCGACCAGGTCAAGTGTCCATCCGACCGGGTCAATATTTCGCCATTTACAATAACGACAAATACTTCACCCTCTTCACTCGAAATCCTGGATCCAACCCTGTTTCGATACATTAAGTTTTACACAAAATGCGCATGAGTGAAATAATCAAAAGTCATGTTCTAGTTTGATTTAAATGATTTGTAAATGGGAGAAAGACTTGAATAAGACCAAAACCAGTGTTGTGAATCTAAATAAGAGTCGGAACTTTTTATATCCTTAATAGGACCAACTTTTGAATGAAGGGACAAAAGTTGTATTCCCTTAGAGCATCCCCAATGGGAGGTCAATTGGGGATCAAAAAAATAGTTGATCTCACTTGATCCCCACTATGGGAGGTCATAGAGTGATCCGATCACAATGGAGGATTAAGAATGGGAGCTGACCCAATATTTGTGACCAACCAATCACACAAAGCCAAGTGGCATTTTACTTTGAACCAACTCTATCAACTACTCCAACTTCCTAATTTCATTTATTAGGCATTAAATTTAATTTATAATAATAAAAAAACTATATCAAAAAAATAGATTTTTTTTCTCATACATAGACACCAATGAAGGATATGTTAGTTATTTCGAAATTTACCATTTCTTTCCTTCTTGCATCTTATTTTATCTGTTTTAGAACATTTTTCCTCTGAATTAAGGATATGTATCAAATCTGGATTTTATACGGAGTATTTTTTTTTTAAAAATTAATTAAATTAATAATGGTGGATATATCAAAAATATGGAGAGAGAGTGTAAACATTTTAAGTGACCTAGGTCACCATAGTGAGAAGAAAATGTGATAGGTTAGAGGGGATTAAGTTTTTGGTGAGAAATGATGTGGAAGAGAGAAGAGGGGATCAAAAGTCATCAGCACTGTGGATGCTCTTAGATACTCGCTCAGCAGCTGCCAACGCATAAACATCCGCTCATGTTTTCCGTCGTAGAGGAAGGCCATTGGAGAACGAATCCTTCTTAGTGTACACCCTGGGTTACACCCCGGGGTACACCCCATTTATTTGCCCTTCACACAGACAAAAAACATGAAAACACAGACATTTTCTATTAAACTGTCGGTGTGAGTTTGCAGATCTGCTAGGCTAGTTACACGCAAACCAATTTGGTGTGCACAGATACTAGTTCTCTGTGTAGACAAAAAAGTGTCGGTGTGAACAAAATTGGTTTGCAAGTTCACGGGGTTTGGAAACCAGTGTTGGTGTACACAGACATTAGTTGTCGGTGTCGAAAAAAGTTTCTGTACATATGCAATTTTCGTCGGTGTACACAGACATTAGTTGTCTGTGTAGAAACAAAAGTGTCCGTGCATATACAACTTTCGTCGGTGTACACAGACACTGAAAGCAAATCAGTGTCGGTGTGCATAAAACGTAAAAAGAGAGAAGGAAAAAAATCGACGAAAATTGTATATGTACACACACTTTTTGCTACACAGACAACTAATGTCTGTGTACACCGACACTAGTTTCCCACCCCCTGAACTTGCAAACCAACTTTGTTCACACCGACCCTTTTTTGTCTATACAGACAACTAGTGTATGTGCACACCGACATTGGTTTGCGTGCAACCAGTCTGACAGATCCGCAAACTCACACCAACAGTTTAATCGAAAGTGTCTGTGTTTTTACGTTTTTTGTCTGTGTGAAGGACAAATAAATGGGATGTACCCCAGGATGTAACCCAAGGTGTGCCTTAAGAATTTTCCTTGGAGAACACTGGAGTAATTTTTTGGTCGGTGACTCGGTGCCCATATGAGAAGCGCAGTTTTCACTGCTGGTCAGCCGCAGCTTGTCTCCAAAGGGACCTGCCGCTGGTATTTGTCGAAGTAGTTGCCGGACTCTGTTCTTCATCTTTTCTTTCGCCGATCTTTCAGATTTTGCCGGCTTGAAAATTTTTGTTCCCATCAATTTCGCTAGTCGATTCCTTTACTTTTGTTTCCGTCAAACTTCTTGCAGTATATTGCTTCTTCTTTCGTTTTGTTTTATTTAATTTCCTTTTCAATCTCTTAATGCATTTTTAATTTATTGTGTGTTTAATTTGTAGAAATAATTGCATAAACACGACCAAAATAAAGATGATTTACAAAAATATGATTAGTTACTAGAGTTGTAATGAAATCATAGTAATTCATGTTCAAGTTTTAAACTTTAGTTACCACAACACTACGTTGTAGTAATGAATAGTCATATTTATGTAAATAAGTTTTATTGTAGTAATATTCTTGTAAAAAACCCTAATTTGTATATTAATTTTCTAATTATTATTTCTTTAATTCATTTTAGTCATTTACCCTTATAATGCCATTACTGATGATGAATCATACGGAGTATCATTGTTGAAATTAAAAACAATGACAACTGTTCAACACTGTAACATTTTAATTATTGAAAAAATCTCATTGGTGATAAGAGAATAAATCTTAGGAAAAATTGATACGGAGTAGTAATAATCCCAACTATTGGCGGTCCGCTCATAATAATCCCAACTATTGATTATTACAGAATAATCCCAACTTTAGGGACCTTCAATTCCGCCAATAATGGTCCATATGAATAAATTCTTGTAGTTTCTAAAGTGGATAAGATGAGATATAACAAGTAATCCCTATAAATAATCTCAACTTTTAATTTTTACGCTTAATTTCTATTTAAAACTCACTTTTTATAGAGGTAATATATGGTCATGGACCATTATTGGCGGATAGTCTATATAGTTGGGATTATACAAAAATAATCAATAGTTGAGATTATTTTCAGCGGACCAACAATAGTTGGGATTATTGTTTTCAATTTTTCCTAAATCATCTTATTACACCGTGATTCATTATTAATAACACTGTTTTATTACTCTAATTTTATTAGGGTTTATTGCTTTATTTTGGAAATTGACATCAAATTTATGGTCAAAATTCTTTAAAAGGAATTTTATCAATTTGGGACCCGAACGACAGATGAAATATCAGTCCGGGACCCGAAAGATAAAATGTATCGATATGGGACCCAAATGATGGAAAACTGTCAATCTAGGACCTAACATTTCATAGGTTTTGATTTATTTAACTTTTATTCCATTGGTAATTTTTGATAAACTTCTCTTCACAAAAGTTTATTAGTTTAATAAAACTAAATAATATTTAAAAAATTAAAAAAATAAAAAATAAAATTCACGACAATTTAGGTCCTAGATTGATAATTTTCAATCATCCATGTCCTAAATTGATAGATTTCCATCATTCAGGTCTTTTATCGCTACATTTCATCTTTTAGATCCCGGGTTGATAATTCATCTATCTTTCGGGTCCTGAATTGATAAAATTCCAAAATTATCACATTTTACAATATATTTTCATTGTAAACATTATCAAAATAAACAATTTCATGATATTTTAAACATTGTCAATGACTGTCATGATATACATAATACATTGTCATTGTTAAAAATGTTACAATGTCAAATAATGGTAAATGCAATGTCAATGCTATAAAAATGACATTGTAATAATGTTAATGTCAATGCTATAAAAAGTAATAAGACGTTGTAATAAAAAATATAAAAAATGGCAATCCTATGAAAAATTACACTGCTTTCGTAGAAAAACACATTGTTGACAATTTATTATAATATCAGGAAAAATATAACAATGTCAAATAATGATAATGACGATGTCAACACCAACACTTTGAAAAAATGACATTGTCAAAATGACATTGTCAATAATTTAAATATTGACATTGTAATAATAACAATGTCAACACCAACACTCTGAAAACATGGCAATGTAAAAATGATAATGTCAATGATTTAAATATTGACATTGTAATAATGACAATGTCAATTTCAATGTTATAAAAACGACATTGTGAGATTGTCAAAAAGTGACATTGTTTTGTATGATGACATTGAGATACTTGACAATGTAATATCATTGTAAAAATTTACTATGTCATAATTCAAAAATGTAATTTAGTGTCATTGGAATTGTTTAAAAATCAATGTCATTGTTCAAATTCAATGTCATTGTTTAAAAATCAAAGTCATACAATTAAGCAACAATAAATGCCATTGTTTAAAAATAATGATAATGTTTTTATAATTACTACACATTCTCATGACCAATAGGTAGAAAATAGAGTGTTTTCCCATGAAAAGGTATTTTTGAAACTTATTTCCCAAACTAAGGTGCTTTTAAACTTATTTCCCAAATTATGGTAGTTTTTTGCCATGTCATTGGATTCTCACTGCGGATACCACATCACTCATTCCTACACAAGGAAGTAAAATTCCACATGATAGGCAACCAATACTCCGAACAATTTACTTGTTACATTACTGCTTTTTCGTTTACTTAAATAATACTTCGTATATTCTTAAGAAATATTAGTCGTTCCTTTAGAAATATATTTTTCGTTCCCAAACAATTAAAATATAATAAAAACTTAATATGAGATGTTCACTTAGAAAAATAAAAACTTAATTTAAACTTATAATATAAAACATAATTTGCAATGTAATTATAAAAAAATCTATTGGATAGATTTAATGTGACTTTGCGGTTTGGTATCAAGAATTTTTCTTATATTAATTATCAAGTTTTTTATCTTAGATAAATTTTGATGTGATTTTTTTTACATGAATAATATCCCATTTTTTAAAATTGGGGTGGTCTAAAAGCCTTTCATGACATTTAGTAATTATAAACTTTAATTAGGTTTTTATTTTTTGATTGTCTCAAATTTAGTACTTTGTGTTATTTTTTAATTGTTTCAAAATGAAGTTACATATCTCTAAAGAAACGATTAATACACGGTTAAATGTATATGCTCTTGGACTTGCAATCTATGTATTTTAAATTTCACTAAAAGTTAACATGTATTCCCTTTATCCCCTAACTTTGTCTCGTTTTACTTTTTTCTTTCGACCCTTTAAGTTTTTCTCATACCATATTTGGTAATATTTTGGTGGTTACAATTCATTCTTACTTTATTCACACTTTATCAATTTAATATCAATCACACAATTCCAATTTTTCTTAAAAATTGTGTCACACCTCTTTGTACCAAACATAGTGGGACAGAGGTAGTAACACTTTAGCTCAAATTAGAGCATCACATTTGGATTTGAATCAATAAAAATTAATGATAAAAATTCAAACCGAGGCTGAGTAGAGCAGAGTTGAGCTGCTATAAAGGATGTTTTAGGGAAAAAGTTTATATGATATTTTTAATTCGTATATATTAAGTTTATAAGATTAAATTATTATTTTTAGTTAAATATCAAAAACTAAGTTTTTTATTACTCCGTATAAGTTTTAATTATTTTTTTATTTTTTTTAGTTGAATATCTCTCATACTTAGTACTCCCTCCGTCCCTGAATGTTGTTCCAATTGCGGATTACGAAGGTTGACTGACGATAAAGTTAAATGATCCCAGTGAAAACTCGGATTATTTTTAGTAAATAAAATTTACATATTCAGAAACTACATTAAACCCGCTACAAAGCCTGCAAAAAAAAATCAATTTTCATAAAGTTTTGATACAAAAAGTAAGAGTTTAAGAGTGATTTAAGTTGACTCTCGAAAAGCGAAATGGAAGTAAATTTAGGGACAGAGGGAGTATTAAGTTTTGATTATATTTTAAATGGTTTTGGAAAAAGTAATATATTTTCAAAGGAACGAGTAATACACATCTATGAGATATTGCTTTATGAGACTTAAGAATATATATTACTCCGTATTTAAGTATCTAAAAAAGCAATATTGTAACAAGTAAATGGCATATTGTAGACTTGTAGTGGTTGCCTAACATATGGAGCTCTCCTTTGCTACAGGGACGCATGTTCCATTCCCTTTGATTCAATTTTTTCTATATTTTAATAGCACACATAAACTATTAAAATTAGATGAGATTAGATTGTTGGGCTTATGTGGATAAACTATGTGGCATGGCAGTGAGTATTGGATGATGTGGTAAAAAACTACCTTAATTTGGGAAATAAGTGTAGAAGTACCCTAGTTTGGGAAATAAGTTTGTAAAACACCCCTCCCTGAGAAAAAACTCATAGAAAATATAGCAATTTACAATGAAATCACAATGTGAGTTGAGTCCACACATAATCAGCGAGAAAACAGTCGATTTAGTACCTCAAGTTGCACCGTGTGGAGTAAAGAGTACCTGATCTTGAAAATCAAACGGGTTGGTACATGATTTCGTCTAACTCGTGCTTAATGAGTACTTCTGCAAACTTCCCGTTTAAAAAACCAACGTGTCAATTAATCCCCGTTTGTTTCGTACACGGTGGAAGGCTAGTCAGCAAGCACCCATCCCTTCCATCATCCCTCTTTAATACATAACCCTAAATCCGAAATTCAAATGCCCATCTACCCAATCGAAGATTGCATCGCCTGGAGCATTGCTGGTCTTCGATCGAGGAGCTGTTCAGGTTTTGAATTTTTTTAATTCTTTCTTATGTAGCTTTGAATCGTACTTGAGCGTTGATTCTTTGTACAAAAACTTGTTCTTGTACTGATTTATTTCTTTAATCGAATTCCAAAGATAATTTGGGTGCAACCGAGATGGCTTATGGAAAGTGTGGATGTGGGATGCCTGTGAAACTGATGACGTCCTGGACAGATGACAATCCAGGGAGACGGTTCATTGCATGCTCAAGAGTAAGGGTATAACAATGATTATAGTTTCTGTTTTTTTTTTTTTTAGAATTTTGATTGATTTTTCTCCAATGTTATTACTCAAAATAGAGTAGAGGTGGTTGCTGCAACCTGTTTGAATGGATTGATCCTGAAATGTGTGCAAGGTCCAAGCTCATTATACCAGGTCTTTTGAGGAAAATAAACAAGCTACAGGCTATGGTTGATGAGGCACAGGCAGTCAAGAATAAACAGAAGATGTGGCCTGTGAAATGGTTTATCATAGGAGGAATTGTGCTGATACTGGTGTTGGTGATATGTTTTGGCAGTGAAAAGAAGAAGGTCTTAGAAGACCTGTAGTGGTTTATGATCAATTGTAATCCATGTTCCTAGTTTGCAGGTGTTTCTAGTTAGAAGACATGTAATCCTTAGTTTTATGTTGTAAACTTATACGGGTTTATGCCCAGTTCTTAGAAGACCTTGTACTACTTATTTAGTATGGCTCTTGAATGCCATTTAAGTTTGAAATTTGGTTAATGATGTATGACTTGATGTTAATCACTTTAAATTGATGTGAATCATTAATGAATTATGGTTATGTAGTTTGTGTTTTGAATGCCATTTAGATTTGTACCCGATTAATGATGAACACAATTTATGCACAGATGAGTCTTGGAGCAAGGCCATACTTTAGTTCATTACCATTAAAGCATTGAAAGTACCCAGATAAGCATTGAAACTACCCAGATAGCAAGTGAACTTAATACGAATGGCTGCAATATATATGAACATTGGCTGCAAACTGAAACTCCCAAACTAACACCTCCAGAAATGAGCACAAGCAGTTTTCTACATGCTTAATTAATGTTTTTACACATCATTTCATAACATTTATCACCAGTAGCACATTATCAGTACTTCAAAACATACATCAAGTACGCAAAAGCATAGACACCACACCCCAGACATATTAGGGCAAAAAAGGAGTAGGTAGAAATGTGTAAACACCAAACCCCACACACTAGCCTTCTGCTCCCACACACCACAAGTGTGTCAAAAAAAAACCAAGTGAAGGGAGATAGTTTAAACAAAAGGAAGACTTATATACAAAAATAACCATGCATTAACATTTTGCAGGTATCATCAACTACACTAGACTTCAGAGCCTTCTTCCATGCTGTCAAACAAAGTGTTGAATCTCTCTCTAGCCGTTGTGGACACCCCGGTAGCACTCTGTTGAGGTTTATTCCTTCAACCCTTGGACTCAACACGTAAGCCCAAAGATTTCGAGTGGAGTGAGTGTATGAATATCTAGCCCAACAACTATCCGATGGATCAGGAATCAAGAGTAATAGCAGGCAATGTAAATAGGTATTATTAACTTCGTAATAACTCCCCTAAGTACAATCTACTTGCTACAAAGGCACGTCGGCCGTTCGTCTTACAAGGCAGCTAGAAATGCTACAAGTAAGAATGCTGAAGCTAATATGCTAAGAATAGAAAGTTGCCAACCCTTTACAATGAAATAAATGCTTCTATTTATACCCACCAATGGGCAGGTAGCTATGCTGACGTGGAAGCCTGTGGACCGCTTGTGTCCCAACCACCAAATCTTCAGCATTTAATGCACTTCCCGCCAGAATCTAGGTTTCCCGCCTGATTAGTGGGGACGTTCGTCCGCCCGGGAAGTGAGGTGGATTGCTCCAAGTGACCCTCCGGAGATACCGGCTGTTCGTCTCCTGGCCTTGTAGATATTCACCATGTGGACTGGGTCCCCTCCGATGACTACAGGCTTGCCCCGGAGACGTTCGTCGCCATCCCTGGTGGCCCGTGGTCCTGCTCCTTGTCCCTGCACAGACGTTCGTTGGAGGAACCTGCTGGGCCTGAGCCCCCTACGCCAGACGTTCGTCCATCCCCAAGGGACATGGGCCTATGAGCTGGCCTAGTGTTCTAACTAGACGTTCGTCTGGCCAAATGGGTTAGTGGGCCGGACCTCGGCTTGGGCCCTTAACCCAACACAAGTCCCCCACTTCTGATGTTCTGGGCTCGCGCAGGACATAAGGAAGTAGGAATCCCTTCGAGGTAGACGGCCGTGTCTTGATACTTGTTTTCTGCACCCGTTGGAAGCGTACGCTCGTGGTCCTGGTGCTTGACAGCTGTCGACGGTTCAGGAAACGAGGTGACGGCTGATGTTGCGGCGGTGCATTTTCCCGCGGAAGTGTCATCATTACGCTTTCGCCCACGCACAGCGCGTGAGCCGGAGTACGCTCCTCGCCACGTGTCAACCCCTCGTTGGTTCCCCCATCGGTGTTTCTCCTATAAATGCCGGGTTTTCCCTCTGGATTAGGGTTCCCATTTCCTGCTCTCTTGCTTTCGAATTTCTGCAGCTCTTCGAGTCTTCTCCCCCGCTTCCGAGTTCGGCTAAAACCCCTTGTAAGGTAATTTCCCCCCTCTGCCTCTTTTCTTGTTCTGATTCTTAGCCGAAATGACTTCGATGGAGATTTCGTCAAGTTCTGATTCCGGTTCGTCGGGTTCCTCCTCGGGCTCCTCTTCGGACAATGTGAGTGCGCGCTCCCCCGGGAAGGCCAGTATTTCCGGGACCTCTGGTTCGGCCACGATGGTGGGGACCATCCGGGCTGATGGCGAGCCGGATGATGCTTCCCAAGGTAGTGGGAGCGACGCCGGGCATGGGGATGCTGCCGGGGCAATGGATGTTATTAACGCAGTCCCCCTGAACGAGCGTCCCGCTGACTACGATTCTGGAGAGGAGGCCGAATCCGGTTCCGATATGGAGGTGTATGATCTGGGCATCCCTATGGATACGGAGCGCCACATCTGCCCGATCAGAAGCGCCCTCGACCACGACCAGGTCCTCTCCCGCGTGGCCCTCAACAAAATCCGTACTTTCTTCCCCCCGCCGTTCGTCTGGAGCGTGAGAGGCGCTGAACATGTGATGAGGAGACGTCCGGGGATGATTGTGCTCCACTTGGATTCCGTCGAAGCCGGGCTGCGGTTCCCGCTCCATCCGTTCTATGTGGAATTCTTCCACTGCTTCCAGGTGGCCCCGGCGCAGTTCATGCCAAATTCTTATAGGTTCATATCTGCCTTTCTGGTGCGCTGCAAACTAGCGGGAGCCACTGCCACCCTGGAGCTTTTCCACTACTTCTACCGCATCACTCCCCAGAACTCCGATGGTTATCTGAGCGTGGCCGCACGTCCAGGGAGGAAGCTGTTCAAGAACTACCCTTCGTCTATCCACGACTGGAAGAACCGCTTCTTCTTCCTTAGATACGACGGGCCTCCTCTCCCCATTCGGTGGAATGGCTATCCCCCAAAGATCGAGTCACCGGAGCCAACCGACGATCTACTTTGGGATGTGGAGAAGGTGTTGGAGGGCGGCGTCCGTTCAATAGCCGAATATCTGACCTTCGAGGCACTCTCCGGGGCAGGCATAGGTACCGCCCATGTCCCTGGACTCTTCCTACCCTCCGACGCTCGTCTCGGGGCACCGGGCGGTCCTGTCCTTCGAGGTGAGTGTCCTACTGTATTCTCCGCTCGTCTTCTAATCCTTTGTTGTTTCTTGCAGGTTCACCACCAGATAGAGACCAGATGAATCATGCCGAGTGCCTGAAGACGAGGAAGGCCAAGGCGGCCGCTGCTAAAGCCGCACTGGCGAAAGCCAAAAATGCCCCCGCCTCGGAGTCCAACTCCTCGGCCTCTGATGCTGCCCGACGAACTGCTGAGGGTGAACAGCACCTTATCGCCACTATGCTGGCTCAGGGTTCTGGGGCCCCTGCCCTCGAAGCTGCCCTCCCACCGCCGGCCGTCCCCACGAAGGCGGCTCCTCAGAAGGGGGCGGAGAAAGCCCCTGAGAAGAAGCAGAAAAGGGGCCGTGAGGCAGCCTCCGCCGGGCCCCTGCTCGAAGACGCCGGCTCTCTGCCATTAAGCCGGCCGGCGGAAGACCTCTGGAGGGAGATGGCCCTCAAGGCCGGTCTTGAGTTGCCCCGCCGTTCGTCGTCTGAGGCGACCAGTGCTGCCCTGGCCGCCGCTCTTCAGGTATCCATTCTTTACCAGATTTGAGCACATCTTTCCCTTGTCGTTCATCCTCTAACCATTTTTTCCTTCTGTCATCCAGTCTGGGCTCCTAGTCCTTCAAGCTGAAGCTGCGAGGGAGGCTGACCTGAGGGAGGTCAAGGCCAAGGCTGATGCGGCCGTTGCCACGGCCCGGGAGGCCGCTCGTCGAGCTGAAGCGGAGGCTGCGGCCAAGGAGGAGGAGATTGCCGCTCTGCGAGCAGAATCCCGCCAGCAACTGGCCGGCCTTGAGAAAGCTGGCTTCAAGCTTGTCCCGGTGCACCCTGTCGCAAAGGATGCCAGTCCGGAGTGGCTGGTTGATACCTCCGGCTATCGGAACACTGGGGAGTTCATGGACTCTGCCAAAGACTACTGCGCCGGGGTCTTCGCCGACTTGTTCGCCGCAGCTTTGGAGAAGATACCGCCCCGCCAGCGTCTGGCCCGCGGCGTCCGGCTACTTGAGGGCTCTCCTCTGTCCCGCAAGTTCCTGTACGAGGTCGGAGATAGCACCTTCTCTGCCGGCTATAATGAAGGGGTTAAGGCCACCCTTCCCATCTTTTCGAGGTTGCAGGGGGCCGACTTCGAGCTGGCTGCGCATACAGATGACGATCTGCTGCTCCAGGCTCTAGGGAAGCTGGCGAGAGATCAGCGCAGGGAGGAGGCCAAGGCCAGAGGGGAGATCCCCGAACCCCCGACCCCGGAGCCCGAAGCTGAAGAGGAGGAGCAGGTTCCGGGAGGCAGCCGGCCTGAGTCCCCTCGTATGGTGTAAATGTAGTTTGTACTATTTTCATTTTGCGTTTGTAATGCCCGGCCGTTAGAGCCGAAGAATATACATGCTTTTTGCCCAAAATTGCCTCTACGTTCATGGTCTTTACTTCATATTTGTACTTTTGTTTCCTCCATCGTCTGTTGTATGGAAACTCCTTCGGTGCCTCGATACGCTTTGCAGCAAGGTTAGGGTCCACGAGGACGCTCGTATTTGTTCCTTGCTTGCTTAAGGCAACGACGTCCCCTTGCCAAACCTCCGTACGTATTTCAAGTGTGCGGAGGTATTGGTAAAGCTCGTCTTTGGGAGTCGACGCTAGGCTCTGATGCCGGCTTATCGCCCACAAGGTATTCGGACAACGGAGCGACGTTCGTCGGTGGCTGTTATTGATGTATACTTCTTTAGTGTGTACATATGAACGTACTTCCCAGAATCAGCGTTCGGCAACGACGTTCGTCTGTCGTCGCGTGACATGATCATTCAAGCTACGTATGGGGATGTTCGTCTGTCCCACATGTCCCAATAGCAAGAAACATGGAAAGACGTACGTAGCCCTTTGATGCATATGCCCCCTCACTAACCGCCGATATTGGGGGGCAGCCGATGGTCATGATCTCCGGCCGTCTCCATACCCCTCTGAGCCGGTAAGCCTCCCTGGGGGGGACGTTCGTGGTATCAACCGGTATCTCCGGAGGGTCGCTCGTTGCGGTTATGCGGCGACGAAATCGAGATGCCTTAAATACCGTGGTAGGTACCAGTACCCAGGCGCCACGTGTCCCACTTTGGTTGGTGTGTTCCCGCGGTACTGCCTATAAGTACCCTGAACCCATGTGATTCATTCATACTTCTCCTTACGCTGCACAATTGCTTCCTCTCTCTAGAATTCCTTCCTCGGATTTCCAAGGTACCGCTCGTTGTCATGTCTTCCGAAAGTCGCTTTGACGATGGATGTTCTTCCGGTGATGACCTGGAATATTATGAGCGGGGAATGCCACCCCGGCCTCCCCGTTACAGCCTCAGCTTCTCGTGCGTTCGGCGTCAAGTTCAACGCCTGACGAATGCTGATAAGCGACTGATCAGTCAATGGTTTTATCCCCCAAGGGCATACGACGATCGGCGTCTGCGGAACCCCATGCGCCATCTGCCCGGCTATGTGGTGGTCCACCTGGATTCGGTGATAGCCGGGCTGAACTTCCCCCTTCACAGCTTCCACTTGGAACTTTTCAGGGCCCTAGAGATTGTGCCTGCGCAGCTCGTCCCTGCCGCCTATCGGATAATCGCTGGCTTCATCATTAGATGCCATAGCGTCGGTGTGACCCCCACCGTGGACTTGCTGCACCACTTCTTCCGTCTGTCCACCTTCGGACGCACGGGGTATTTGACCCTGATCGCCCGTCCGTCCATGGTTCTATTCTCGAACAATGCTGGGAATCCAGACGGTTGGGAAGAACGCTTCTTCCTGGCCGGAGTAGGCTCACCGATGCCATTCTCTGATCGGTGGAACGCTTACCCTGTGAAGACGATCCCGCCGCCCATGACGGACGAGGAGCTTGGATATGCCAAGCGCATAGCCGGACTTGGGATCCAGAACCTCCGGTTGCTGGTGGCCGAGCCCTTTAAAGCTCAGGCTGGATTAGGTGCGTCCGTTTGTACTTGCATTGTTTTAACATCTCTTCGCTGTTATGGTTCTGAACATCTTGGTTCCCTTTGTGCAGGAGTTTTTCCATCCACGTCCACCATGAGCCGAGTCAACGCTACTTCGACCGCCACCGGCCGTGAGCACAAGGGGCATGATAAGTCCGGAAAGCCGCTCGTCCCTAAGGTCGAAACTCGGGTGACCAGGGCACGGGCTGAGGAAACTTCGGGGGCCGGCGCCTCCAAGAGGCCGCGTGTGGAGGGCACTTCCTCCAAGGCCATCATCTTGGCCGATGATTCTGATGGGGAGCCCGGAAGTCCCCTTAAGCGGAAACCTACTTCCCGGACCCATCTCCGTGCTTCTCCTCCGCGGACTTCCGACGTCTGCCGTCTCCGGGATGATGATGCCCAAGCTGCCAAGGGTTCTGACGACGCTCGTCCCAGCTCGCCTCCCGAAGCCAGTGGGTCTTCTCTTGGATTGATCGAGTTTTCTGGGGTTGGTCCCCGCAAAGAGTCAATGATGCTCTTCGGCCAGACAGCGTCCTCCATCTGGTGTGGGCTGAATCTCAAGGTTCCGCAGGACTTCGCTGCTCAGGAGGCCCCTGAAGATCTCTTGGAGTGCGGCCAGAGCACACTGGATAAGGCCGGGCTCTACTTTCACAGGGCTCGGATGGCCTTCGAGCACCAGGGCAGGGAGATGGCCAGAGTGCGGGCTGAGTGTGATGCCCTTCTGAGGAATGCAAAAGGCAGGGCTGGCACTCTTCAAGAGAAAGCCGATGCCTATGATAAGCTCGTTCAAGAGAATGCCTCTCAGAAGGAGCTCCTCAAGAAGCAGGAGGCCGAGCTCGTGGATCTCCGCAGCCGGATGTGGGCCGTAGAGAAGGCCAAAGTGGAGCTTCGCCAGACGGGCGTGGACAACCATGTCCCTATTTATGAGGCCGATGTTGCCAAAATCAAGGAGTCTGGTTCCATTGCCTTCCAGAAGTCCAAAGCTTATACTGGCGCCATCCACACCATGGCGATGAGGCTCCTCCCTCGGCTCGTCGGCGAGTTCCTGGCCACCTGCCCGGATGTTTATCAAGATGGGGTTAAATTGCTCCAGGCCACCCCCACCGGACGTCGTTTCCTTGACGATCTCGCCGATGACACCTACCGCAAGGGTATGGTTGGGCTGGTAGCGGAGAATCTCCCGACGTTCGAGCGTCATTTCGGGGCTCCCTTCGATCCGGAGGCGGCTGGCTTCGACGTCTTGATGGCGGATGCCCATGCGGGGGCCCTTGAGCTGCTGAAGGAGCAAGAGGAGACCAAAGCTAGGGAAAAAGCCAAGCAGACTCCGGACGTCGATCGGCAGTGATTCTCCGTTCATTACCTTGTACTTGTACAATTGTTTCCATTCTTTGCATTGTATCTTTGCACATTGTAATTTCCCGGCCAGTAGTGCCGAAGAATAAAATCATTATTTGCTCCGTGCTCTTCTGGCATTTTTTTTTTTTTTTTTTTGGAGTCTTTTACTGTTCGTTCGTCCTTGGTCCTACCGGCGTCCCTGCTTCGAGGAGACGTTCGGTATCCGTAGACATCGCAAAGAAGAACAGGTATATCTACATCGAGATTCCCCTTTTTTTCGTTCGTCCGTGGTCCTTTTAGTCTTACCGGCGTCTCTTGCTTCGAAGAGGACGTTCGGTACCCAAGGAACTCGCAGGGACGAACAGGTTTACCCTCACGGGTTCCCGACTTTGTTATCCCACGTCCATCGATCCATGGTCATTTGTGGGATAAACAGGTTTATCTTGGCAGGCTCCCTTGGTTCGTCTAGCCCCCTCCGCGTCTCTACTAACCTCTACATCGAGAGGCGTTCGCCTTCGGCGGTGGGAGAAGATCTGGCACGCCCGGGCAAGATTCCCTTCCGCATAGGAGCTACTCTCCTCTTCTCCCCATCTTTTTTTTTTTTTTTTTTTTTTTTTTTGAGGGAGGCAATCATACTCTTCGTTCGTCATTGGTCCTTGGTCCTACCGACGCTCTTACATCGAAGAGACGTTCGGTATCCGCGGACATCATAATGAGGAACAGGTTTATCTGCATCGAGATTCCCTGGTGCTTCGTTCGTCCTTGGTCCTTGGTCCTACCGGCGTTCCTACTTCGAGGAGACGTTCGGTATCCGCAGACATCGCAAGGAGGAACAGGTTTATCTGCATCGAGATTCCCTTCTTTAACGGTCGTTGGCAAGAACAGAAGTGATGAAAAATAGGGGGCCTTATTATTGACGACGCCCAGTCATTTTACATGGGAGTGGGAATGAAATAAGGACAACAGCCTCTAACTATTGATAGAACTTCTTCAGGTGTTCTATGTTCCACATCCCGGCATGGTTCCCCTCCAGGGTATGGAGGAGGAACGTCCCCTGGTTGTATCTTCTGATGACCTGGTAAGGTCCTTCCCAGTTCTTCGCCATCTTGCCACCTTCGAGCGGCTTGCTCTTCTCTCTTTTCCTGAGTACGAGGTCCCCGGCCTCTATTTCGCGGAATTTCACGGCCTTGTTGAAGTATCTCTGGGTGGCCCTGTGATATTCTTCCATGCGACGAGCCGCTAGGTCCCTCCGTTCCTCAATGAAATGGAGCTCCGCTCGTAGGTTGGCCTCGTTGTCCTTCGGCTGGAAGTGCTTGGTGCGATGTGTAGGTACCAACACCTCCGTCGGCACCTTAGCTTGGAACCCATAAGCCAAAGCGAAAGGGGTTTCCCCAGTCGCCGTTCTTGGCGTTGTCCTATATGTCCACAAGACATAATTCAGCTGCTCCGGCCAAGTGGAGGTGTAGTCTTCCAGCTTCTTTTTGATCCCATCCATGATGGTCCGGTTCATGTTCTCCACTTGGCCGTTGGCTTGCGGATAGGCCACCGAGGCCTTAGAGTGCCTAATGCCCCACTTCGCCAAGTATGCCTCAAACCCTCTGCCGACGAACTGCCGGCCGTTGTCGGTGATGATCTGCTCCGGGATCCCGAAGCGGCAAATGATGTTCTGCCAGACGAACTTCTGGCACTGAAATTCGGTGATGGAGGCCAATGGTTCGGCCTCCACCCACTTTGTGAAATAATCAATCGCCACGATGACGAACTTCCTTCCACCAGCCGCCGTCGGCAGAGGGCCCAGCAGATCCACGCCCCACTGAGCAAAGGGTAGTGCGATGGTCATTGGAGTGTAGAAACTCGCCGGTCGTCCTGGGACGGGCGCATACTGTTGGCAAACTGCGCACTTCCGGGTGTGGTTGAAACAATCCTGCTGTATGGTCGGCCAGTAATAGCCCTGCAGGATGATTTTTCTGGCCAAGGTCCGGGGGCCCTGGTGGCTGGAGCAGATCCCTTCATGTATTTCCTCGATCACCGCTGCCGCCAGGCTCGGCGGGAGGCACCTGAGGTAGGGTCCGCCGAACGTCTTCTTGTAGAGTTGCCCGTCAATAAGTTCGAAATTAGGGGCACGCCTCTTTATCCATGCGGCTCTTCCTGTACTGCCATCACCCTCGGGCTCAGGGAGCGTTCCATCCCTGAGATAATCTGCTATCTCCTTTGCCCAGTTGGGTTCGGCAATGGAGATAACCTCCACCTGGATGACGTCCGTCGCCGGCGCTAGGAATACCTCCTGCCTAACGAAGTCTCTGATGTGTCGGGGGATGCTTGATGCCGGATCGTCGGTTGGGGGGTTGCCCAGTTTTGACAGTATGTCCGCCTCTGCATTCTCCACCCGCGATACCTGCTCGAGGACCACCTGCTCAAATTGTGCGGTCTGTTCCTCCGCCAGCTCTTTGTAGACCTTCATTCTCTCTTCCCTGGTTTCTGCAGTGCCGTTCATCTGGGTTACCACCAGCTGACTGTCCATTCTCACCTTCAGACGAGCGGCTCCGAGGGCCTTCGCGCATTTCAGCCCTGCGATAAGCGCCTCGTACTCAGCCTCGTTGTTGGTGACCTTGAACTCGAATTTCATAGAGTAGTAGGCTTTGAAACCCTCGGGGGAAGTGATCACCGCTCCTCCGCCACAGCCCCGCGCACTCGAGGCCCCATCGGTGTACATCTCCCACCAATTGTCGAAGTCGTTGCTGTCATGGGATTCGTCCTCGGTGCGCGCGGTGCACTCTGCGATGAAGTCCGCCAGTGCCTGTCCCTTGATCGTCGGCCTTGGTTTGAAGTCCACGTCATACTGGCCGATCATCAAGGACCACTTGGTTATCCTCCCGCTTGCCATTGGATTCCTGAGGACTGTGGCGAGGGGCTGCGTCGTGTAGACGGTCACCGGGTGTGCTTGGAAATACGGCGCCAGGCGCTTGATGGATGCAATCAAGGCGAGGATCGTCTTTTCCATCAGTGTGTATCTCGTCTCGGGGCCGTTCAGCGCCTTACTCACAAAGTATATTGGCCGCTGGACGCCTTCAGATTCCTTCAGCAGCACGGCACTTACAGCCAGGTCGGCTACTGCTAGATACATGTACAATCTCTCCCCGGGATCCGCTTTGGTGAGGACGAGCGGAGAGGAGAGGTATACCTTAAAATCCTCGAAAGCAGCCTGACACTCCGTGGTCCATTCAAAGGGATTGGCCTTCTTCATGATCTGGAAAAAAGGAATTGCCTTATCAGCCAGCTTGGATAAGAATCTGCTCAGGGCCGCCAGACGTCCGGTGAGCCGCTGCACGTCTTTTAGGTTCTTTGGGGCCTCCATGTCCATAATTGCCTTCACCTTCTCCGGGTTAGGCTCGATCCCCCGCTCGCTCATCATGTAGCCGAGGAACTTGCCGCCCCTGACGGCGAAGGCACACTTCTTCGGATTGAGCCTCATGCTGGCCCTCTCCATGATGCTGAAGACCCTCTCCATGTCCTGGACATGGTCCTCCTTTTTCTTGCTTTTGATCAGGATGTCATCCACGTAAGCTTCCATTGTCTTTCCAAGTACGTCTTTGAACAACATCCCAATCATCCTCTGAAAAGTAGCCATGGCGTTCCGCAGGCCGAACGGCATGACGATGTAGCAGTACACGCCGTCCGCCGTAACGAACGCCGTTTTTTCGGCATCATCGGGGTGCATGAACACTTGATGGTAGCCTCTGAATGCGTCCATGAAGCTGAGCAGTTCGCATCCTGCCGTCTCATCCACCAGCAAGTCGATCCTCGGAACAGGGTAAGGATCCATCGGACAAGCTTTGTTTAGGTCCGAGTAATCGACGCACATCCGCCAAGTGTCGCCCTTCGGGGCTAGTACCACGTTGGCCAGCCACTCCACGTGGATGACCGGCCGGATGTGTTTAATGCTGAGGAGGGTTGCCGTTTCCTTTCTGATGAAGTCGCGTCGGTCGGCCGCCATATACCTTTTCTTTTGCTGTGCAGGCTTGGCGTCCGGCCGCACGGCGAGTCTATGGCATATGAGGTTGGGGTCGATGCCCGGCATGTCCTCCGGCCCTCTGGCGAATAAGACCCTGAACCTTCGGAGGACAGCTATGACCCCCGCCCTGATCTCTGGTTCTAGATCTGCACCGATGGACACCTTCCTGTCCGTCGGGTCGTCGAGCTCGATTTCCTCCAGCAGAGTGGCTGGTTCCAGATGAGCGTCCAAGTCGGCCTGTTTGGCCTTCTCGGAGATGCTGTTGACCCGAGCCTCCCGCTCGTTGAGCTTCTCCATGGCCTTCGTGTAGCAGGCCCTGGCCATATGTGGGTCCGTACGTGCCACCCCCACTCCGGTGTCGGTGGGGAATTTGATGCATGAATGTCGTACGGAGCATATGGCCCCCAAGTCTTCCAAGCCGGGTCGGCCCAAAATGGCGTTGTGGGCGCATTTTAGGCGGACCACGACGAACGTCATGCTGATCCGGGCAGTGTGAGGGCCGTCGCCGATCTCTACCGGCAAACTGATAGTGCCTTCAGCGTCAATGCAATCCCCGGTGAAGCCGGACAGCGGGGTGCGTAGGGGGTGCAGCATGTCCTTCCTGAGCCTCATTCCTTCGAAAGCCTCCCAGTAGAGGACGTTCACACTGCTCCCGGTATCAACAAGGACGCGACGGACGATGGCATCGTTCACGTCCATGCTGATCACCAGCTCGTCTCTGTGCGGCGCCGGTGACATTGGCAGGTCAGCGGGGCCGAAGGTAATCGCCTCGATTTTGTTGCGCTTGGTGGGGGGTGCTGATACGGAACCCACATAGAGTGACCTCTCAAATTTTTTCCGCTCGGCGGGTGTATCCCCTGTCTCAGCGCCCCCGAAGATCACCTTGATCTCCAATTTCTTCTTCTTGCCCTTCGGGCCGAGGGATCCCTCCGGACGTTTATCTGCACTTCGATAATCCACGTCCTGAGGTTCTGCCTCGCACCGCTCGTCGCGGCGCCATGTCTTGTGCCTTGAGTTCGGTTTCTGCTGGCTGTTTTTGTTCAGCAGCTGGGTGAATTCGCCCAAGTACCCCTGACGGATCAGCTCGTCGATCGCTTTCTTTAATTGGCTGCAATTGTCCGTCAGGTGGCCGGTCCTCTGATGGTACTCACAGTAGGCCGACTGGTCAAGCCCCATATGCTTCTTCATATCTTGGGGTTCCATCAGGAGGCCCTTGTCTTTGATGGCCTCGAAGATTTGGCTCACCGGATAGGCCAATGGGATATAGCGGTCGTCCGGCCGCGTTTGGTTGTCTCCGGACGGAGCCTTCCAAGGGATCATCGCTCCGTCCACCCTCTTCTTTTTGCTTGGGGGTGAGGACCCGGGTCCCGGTCGGGGTCCGAGTCTGTCCGCCATCTTCCTCGGCTGGGCCGCGGGAACCCCGTCCCGCTGCCTGATCTCCTCCTCAATGGAGGCATACTTCTGGGCCCGAGCCAGAACTTCGGTGTAGCTGGTGCCGGGATTCCTCCTTAGGTCCCGGTATAGATCCCCTGTGGCCAGCGCACTGGTGAACATGTTGGTGGCCAGACGTTCGTCCAGATCGTCGACCTGCAGGACCTCGTCCCTCCACCTTACCAGGAACCTAGCCAGCGGTTCGTCCCGCCCTTGCTTGATGTGGGCGAGAGCCGTGACGTCCTTCCTGGGGGTGGTACTGGCGGCAAATTGTGCCATGAACTGCCGGGAGAGTTGTTCATATGAGTCAATGGTGCCCGGCCGCAACTGGCCGAACCATTCTTGCGCTGGCCCCCTGAGGGTGCTGAAGAACAATCTGCAGATGGCCTCGTCCGATGCTCCCAGCATGGACAGGTTCCCTTGGTAGCTTATTAGATGGGCTTTTGGGTCGCCGGCCCCATTGTACACCAAGTTTCCCGGGGGTCTGCAATCCCGGGGAATCTCGACGCTCATCACCCGTGGAGTAAAGGGAGATGTGAGAGAGAAAGAGGGTGTGGCCGAGCCAACGTCCGCCCGCCTATTCATCTCGGCTATCTGCCTTTCCATGGCCTCCAACCTTGCATCCTGTGCGGCCCTTCCGGGGGACACAGGGGGCGCGGCTTCGGGGGTGCCGTTCTGCTGAACGGCCATAACATCGTGCGGCCGCCTGAAGATCTGTGCACCTCGCCGTTGGAAACGTCGTCCAACGGTGTTGACCCTTGGGGTCTCGTCCCCCCGCGGGATCTGGCGAGGAACCGATGGCGTGAGAGCTCTAGATGCAGCGATGCTGACCCTGGTTCGCCCTCCCGTTTCACGGGAGCCTGAACCCCCACCTAGCCACTCGTGGACAGAGGGCCGGTGGTCGCTGGATCCCGTCGTATCATCATACGACTGCATGCGGCGTACGGGCGAAAGGGGTGTTCGCTGGGTGCTTGCAGAGTACACCTGATCTCGGGCCTCCCGCTCGTCCGCCAGGCGACGCATGGTGTCTGCGAGTTCCCGCATGAGGCGGGGATCCTGCCTGGCCTCCAGGGGAATGAGGTCAGTGATACCCCCGTTTCCTCCAGAGGTCCATATTGTTGCGGATAGTTCCGAGTTCTGGCCGCGATTCCGGCGGCTTGATTCCAGACGTTCGGAGAGATCACGCTGGTTGTTGCTTCCTGACATCGTGTTGATGTAGGTAGACTTAGTAGCTGTTTTGGGAGAGTTTCTGGAAACTTTTTGCTCAGTTTCCCACAGACGGCGCCAGTGTTGAGGTTTATTCCTTCAACCCTTGGACCCAACACGTAAGCCCAAAGATTTCGAGTGGAGTGAGTGTATGAATATCTAGCCCAACAACTATCCGATGGATCAGGAATCAAGAGTAATAGCAGGCAATGTAAATAGGTATTATTAACTTCGTAATAACTCCCCTAAGTACAATCTACTTGCTACAAAGGCACGTCGGCCGTTCGTCTTACAAGGCAGCTAGAAATGCTACAAGTAAGAATGCTGAAGCTAGTATGCTAAGAATAGAAAGTTGCCAACCCTTTACAATGAAATAAATGCTTCTATTTATACCCACCAATGGGCAGGTAGCTATGCTGACGTGGAAGCCTGTGGACCGCTTGTGTCCCAACCACCAAATCTTCAGCATTTAATGCACTTCCCGCCAGAATCTAGGTTTCCCGCCTGATTAGTGGGGACGTTCGTCCGCCCGAGAAGTGAGGTGGATTGCTCCAAGTGACCCTCCGGAGATACCGGCTGTTCGTCTCCTGGCCTTGTAGATATTCACCATGTGGACTGGGTCCCCTCCGATGACTACAGGCTTGCCCCGGAGACGTTCGTCGCCATCCCTGGTGGCCCGTGGTCCTGCTCCTTGTCCCTGCACAGACGTTCGTTGGAGGAACCTGCTGGGCCTGAGCCCCCTACGCCAGACGTTCGTCCATCCCCAAGGGACATGGGCCTATGAGCTGGCCTAGTGTTCTAACTAGACGTTCGTCTGGCCAAATGGGTTAGTGGGCCGGACCTCGGCTTGGGCCCTTAACCCAACACACTCAATGAACTAGCATTTCTTTTTCTTGAATTCATGGCCTTCTCTTTGTGCTCCTTGTGGTTCCTATCCCGCACTCTCTGATAAAAGAAAAGAAATAAAAAATAATAAGGAATGTAGCATTTTACTAACCAAAGTACATTGCCTGTAAAAACATAAAACCAAATACCACTTTAATGGGTTATATACCTCCAGACCACCAGACGTAATTGAGTTTTGGCCCCTCCACTGAAACACATTATCGGTTGGTCTGTCATCCCTATCTGCATTTTCACTAAAGTATGCATGCAAAGTAGTATCATCAACATTACTCTCCTGGGGAGGTCCGGAACCCCTTTCTTCACTTGCCTGCAAAAAATACCACTCAATCCTTTTTTAAATGTAGTATTCTAACATCAAACACACTTTTACATAAACACATCACATTGATCCAATTTACCTGGTTAGAGTTATTCTTCATGGGGCACTTGTTCTGGGAGTGTCCTGTTTGGGAGCATACAGCACATCTTTTTGGATTCTTTGAAGTACCACTTCCACCTTGTAGGTCAATAGGGAATGTTGTATCCCCTTGCAAGATTTGGTCTTTGGAGGGACACCCTTTTTTGTTATGCCCTTTTTTGAAACACAACTGACATGTAATGCTTGTTCCTCTTTTTGGTAACTTTCCACTCCTAGGGATCTCACCTATTTCTTTGATTCTATTTTTTCTTGGCCTCCCCATTTCTTTTTTTTTTCAACTCAGCAGGCAACACTTCAACATTTGTTTGAGGCCAGAAAACAGGCCCAGCAATAGGTGTCATCATCTCAGCATAAGTATGCAAGTACATGTGTTTCTTATACCACGTACATACATAATCTTCTATTCTATGCCCTTTATCCCTAATGGCACATATGGCGTGTTTGCAAGGGATTCCAGACACATCCCATTGCTCACACAAACACCTTCTGTTCTCCAAATCAACTAGATAGGTGTCTGACCCACAAGAGACCTCATATCCATCAGAACCATTAAATAACACCCTCCACTTATTACTTGACTCAACAAATTTATTTATCCTTCTCCTTATTCTAGGACCTAAATCTCCAACCCATTTGTCACCTAGATTCTTGTTCTTAATAAGCCTCTGCATCACCAACTTTCTTATGTACTCCAACTGCGTATACCCAAACAAAGATCTAGCAGGAACTATGACCCCATTAAAAGCCTCACATAGATTGTTATCAACAATTTCACATTTTATATCCCTATTGAAGAAAGCTCTACACCAAAATTTAGGGTCAACCTTCAGAATATCTTCATGACCAGTTGGAGAAAGAGCTTTAAGTACCTCAAGGTTCTGGTCAAATTCTCTTTTAGAGGCAGATTTGCAGCACTTCCAAAACTGTCTTTGTAGCTCCAGACCAGGATGAGTTCTTCTCCAAATAGCACATAAGTGCCTAGCACATCTTCTGTGTTCAACCTCTGGCAATGTCTCATATAATGCTGGGAGTAAACCCTGTAATGAAATGTAAATTATTATACATTAAGATATTGGTTAGAGTCTAAAAGTTATGATAAAGTTATAGTCTGGAACCTAAAAAATAAATTATCATATAGTTAAAGTCTGCAACCTAAAGTTAAATTACCTCTTTCTTATATAGTCTGGAACCTAAACTGTAATTATCAATTTAAAGTTAAAGTCTCAACCTAAAGTTAAATTACCTCTTTGTTATATAGTCTGCAACCTAAAATTAAATTACCTCTTTGTTATAGTCTGAAACCTATACTTAATTTAGCAAACTTATAGTCTGAAACCTAAAGCTAAATTATCTGTTAGATAATGTCTGGAACCTAAAGTTCAATTATTATAAAGTGAAGTCTGCAACCTAAATGAAAATTATCATAAACTTAAAGAGTGGAACCTAAAAGTTAAAGTCAATACTACTACCTTTTGTTGATCTGAAAAAAAAGCCCATCCATTCCCTCTCCCAATGTTTAGATCATCTCTTAAGTTTTCTAGAAACCACTTCCAAGTGGCTTTGGTCTCAGATGCAACTACAGCCCACGCTATTGGGAACATTTGATTGTTTGCATCCCTTGCAACTGCAGTGAGTATCTCACCCTTAACCTCAGACTTCAAGAATGCCCCATCTATTCCTATGAGTCTCCTGCACCCCTCCAGAAACCCCTTCTTGCAGGCATGGAAGCACACATAAAACTTGTCAAATATAGGGCTAGGCTGCAATAGAGTGAGGATGCAGGTATTTCCTTGGTTTGACCTTTGAATTTCAGCCCTATAATCATCCAACCTTTTGTACTCAGCCTTTATGTCTCCCTTTTCAAGTTTTCTAATCAAAGATTTAGCCTTCCTCATTTGCTCAAGAGAAACATCACAATTCAGCTCCTTCTTTACCATCTCTTTCATTGAAGCCACCTTCATGTCAGCTACACCGGGCTTTGAGGAGAAAAAATTCTTGACTAACCATTTGGCTGTGGCACTGGGTATTTGCCACCCCAGGTTGCAAGTGTGGTCACTGTGATATGTTTTGAGGACCCACTTGTTACTGCTACATCTACTGTCTATGCCAAAGTAGGCCACCCAACTACATGTTTTGTTCAAATTTGAACACTTAGCCCTAAGCTTGTCTGAGCAATTTTTGGCCCAATAGAAGGGATACATGTTAGTCACAGAATATTTGTCCACTGCATCTTTAACTTCACCCTTCGACTCAAAGCTCATTCCCAATGTGAAGTCAACCTTGTCAGTTGGTATGAAACTTGGGAACCTAGATTTTGTTCTAGCAACCCCTTCTTCTTCAGGATCTGATCCGGATTTGTAACTCCCTTCATCACTTGAACTGAAATATTCAGTTTCATTGCCATCTTCTTCCTCAGTCAACCCTTCTTCAGTTGTCTTTCTTTTACCAGATTTCTGCCCATTAGCTCTGCCAGTACCTCTTTCTTTTCTTACTAGATTCCTCAATAGAACTCGACCTTGTTGTAACTCTTCATCATCTTCATTTTCTGAGTTTACTTCATCTATAAATAAAAGGCCAGCTTCTGCCTCAAAAAGGGGATCTTCAAATCCCAAATCAACAGCATAAGGCACGTGTGTAGCACTGCCAGTTTGTGAGTCAGCAATTGGAGTCCCTCTTTGGTCATAATTATCCATGGATTACCTATTGCAAATTAATTACATAGAACAAGTCACCAACCACAATTAAATGACATGAAAACAAATATCTGTCCAACTATCCTATAAGTTAAAGTGAAAAGGCAATGTTCTAATCTATTTTACTCACAACACTTTACTCATACATTTCAACATTTTCAGAACACTTTACTGATATGTTTCACCATTTTCAGAACACTTTACACATAATACCATCAATTTTTAAATACACAATATGCATCGAAGTCATATCTAACCTCACACCTATCAAATGGTATTAACTTCAACATAATAAACATAATACAGAACACAACATACGCCATAAATGATGCAGCTGTAATACAGTATCATACCTTTACTGAAATGGTAGTTATTCTTCCGCTTTTGGCTTTTCGCAGCTAACCTTCTCACTTCATCGGTCCGTAATACAAGAAGGAAGAGCGTAAGAATGGTAAGCATTAGGGCTACTCGAGTAATGGTGCAGTTGCGAGAGATGAGGTGGCTTTTTTTTTACACATCACATGTACATTAGCCACATCAGCAAAGGTAACGGTGCCATCTAACAAAGGTAACGGTGCCATCTAACAGAGGTACCACACTTGCACGGGTTAGACAAAATCATGTACCAATCCGTTTGATTTTCAAGATCAGGTACTCTTTACTCCACACGGTGCAACTTCAGGTACTAAATCGACTGTTTTCTCCATAATCAGCCTACCGGCTCATGCAATTTAAGTAAGTTGCCCAGATTTTTTCTCACCTTAAAAAAGTCATTTCATCGAACACTTCTGGTGTAAAAGAAAAACTCACTTATGAATATATTAAATTAATCCATGACATAGAATTAACTAAGTTGCTCAGGATTTTTCTCAACTAAAAAATGCAAAACAGAAAGAGAATTTTCACATAGGCATTTCATCGAATAGTTCTGGTGCAAATGAAAAACTCACTTGCTGCAAAAAAAAGATAACAGAACGTCAGAACACCAATACTCAACTTTCTCCCAACGGAAGAAAACACTCCCATGCTACCAGGCCATATCGTAAACAACAAAAGGATCTGGGAGACACGAACTAGAGAAAATATGTTGATGCCTTGGAAGCGATGTTTTGTTTTGACTTTGATGCAGTGCAACTCAATTTAGCCACATCAGCAAAACTAGTATTCATTCTGTTATAATCTGTTAGTTACATTTCAGTTGCAGCATTAGCCTATAAAAGAATGTAATAATCTGGAAACAGATACGATTGAGATCAATGCTATTCTACTTCATCTTCTCTATCTCTATCCATTCTAAATCTTCCATTATAGTTAGCTAAACTCGAACTGGTTTCTCCATATTACTATCCAGTTGCACAGGTTAACTTGTAGGATCTGTCTTCTATGATTCATCCTGCATCATTGGTATCAGAGTCGTTATGTTATAGCAGCAACGATATGGCACCAACTGTCAGCAAATTGGATGAAACGATGAACAAAAAGTTCAGCGAAAACGATGAACAACTTCAGAAATTGAGCGAAAAAATGGAAGGTCTTGAGCAAATGATCCAAAATCTGGCCAATTTGATAAAGAACGATCAAGATGATCATCGCCAGAATATTCTTTATCAGGATCATCAGCCAAATGTTGGTAATATGATTAGACCTGAATCTTTTACTACTAGATGCACAAAAATTGACTTTCCTAAATTTCATGGTGAAAATGTGAAGGAATGGTTATACCACAGTTCTTTACCATTGATAGAAAGCCAGCACATGTTAAGGTTTTTATAGCTTCCATGCACTTAGATGGTAAAGCCTTACAGTGGCATTATGCATTAATGAAAGATAGAGAATGACATAATGCTTTGGGAAGATTATGAAAAACTGGTGCTGAAAAGGTTTAATCAAACTTACTTTTGATGATCCTATGGCTGAATTGATGTCTTTAAGGGAGTGTTTGAAACGGCTTTTGCTTAAAAAAGCACTTATGAAAGTGATTTTAGAAAAAGTGATTAGTAGTAAAAGTTGATAGTGTTTGAGAAAAAAGTGATTTTGAAAAGTAAAAGTTGGTAGTGTTTGGTAAATAAGTGCTTTTTGTGTAATAGAAAAAGTAAAAAACACTTTTTGCACAAAAGCCGAGAAACACTTAGTTTTTTAAGTAGAAGCTGTCACTTGAAAACACTAATTTTAGTTTTTTTAAACCAAAAGCCCAGAAGCACTTTTTCTTAAGTAGTTGCAAACACTCCCTAAGATAAGTAGGCTCTGTAAATGATTATTTGGAGCAGTTTGAAGCTATATTGACTAGACTGAAGTTATCAGATGAACATAAGTTGAGTTGCTTTGTTAATGGATTGAAACATGAGACCAAGATGATATGCATGTTAGAATGTTTAATCCAACATTTGTTCAATATGTTGCAAGATTAGCTAAACTGCATGAAAACTCTAAGGAGTATAAACCAAAAAAGTCATTTACATTTTCTGCCAATAAAAAAGTTGTACCACTTCTGCCTTTGTGGAGCTACCCGCATCGGCCTTGATACTCCCAGTTTATATTATCACTTTCCTCCGGTGCAGCAGATACTTCAGAGAAAGGGAGAGGAAAGCGGGGAAGTCAGCCAAGGAAAGGAGGAGGCGGCCGAGGATTGAGAAGATCAAAGGAAAAGAGGAGTGCCCTGCGCGACTTGAGTCTATCGTTGCTGCCGCGCTTGCCGCCGCCCCACTATTTCCCCGCCTTATCTCAGTTGGCTTCCGTGTGAGGAATCTGTTGTTCGGCTAAGGATTCTGAAATATCGGTGAGTGGTTGGAGAAAGAAGATAAGATAGACAAGGGCGCGACAAAGAATATGATATTAAGGGCAAATTTGGAATCAACGGAAAATATGGTCCTATTTAGGAGTTAAAATCATTTAATCATATTTAAGTACATATGGTTATTTTTGAATAAATTCCACTTTTGGTCATGCGAGTTTTAGGTCAATTCCACATTTAGTCCACATCTTTCACTTTGTCCAGATTTGATACATGATTATTGAGTTTTCGCCCATATATGGTCCTTCCGTCATTGTTTTCGATGGTTAAAATCGCCGGAAAAGGACCACAAACGGTTAAAAAAACACTAGTCAAGCAGGGATGGATTTAGGGGGGGGCGCGGGGGGGCGACCGCCCCCCTTGGACATTCAATTTTTTTTACCATATATGTAATATTTTCATAAAACTTTCATAATTTAATTAGATTCGCCCCCCTTAGCTTTTAATTTTCAAAATTAGTATATAGTCTTACATAATGTAATACTTAATTGGAGATTAAAAGAAGAAACATCTAAAATAATTTACATAACTTAAACAAATAAACAATAGAGTAACTCGTTATTTAAGATTTAGGATACTTATTATTTAAGAATTCCTAGTTTTGTAATGTTTAATTATCTTTATTAGATAACAAGTACAGGATTTTGTAAAACATATATCAAATAATATTAAATACCAGACACACTAATTACACAATTCTTAGATCACGTGAAATGAATCCAAAATATAAATATTTATAGACATTAGATTACATAATTCATTTACTTCTTGCTTTCTAAAAATAATTTATTGCACGGATAATAAACTTTAAATTATTATAGAATTAATAAAAATATTAAAATATAATATGCACCATATATGTGTGTGTGTGGTGCATATTATTCTAACAATAACAATATCATACATACTAGTATATTACTATTGTAATATTAAGAAAACTTCTCATGAGTCATGACTCACGAACACCCTCCTTGGTGGACAAAAATTACAATTCAATAACCGAAGGTTAAACAATGTAGAAGTTATTAAAAATGTATTGGTTGATGTCTTTGTCATCGTCTAAACTTAGAATGTGATAGATTTAAATGTCGTTCGGGATGTGCATGTATTAATGTCATTTTTTGAATAAAAGTAGCCGCATAGCCCTACAGTAGCGAAAAAATTTCGCCCCACTACACTAGGGGAAAAAATTTCACCCCGCTACACTAACAAAAAAAATCCACCCCCTACACTAACGAAAAATTTCGCCCCCCTTGACTCAAAATCCTGGATCCGTCCCTGTAGTCAAGTACCAAAAGTGAACAAAATGAAAGACGAGGACTAAAAGTGAAATTGACACAAAACTCGTAGGACCAAAAGTGGAATTAATTCGGTTATTTTGAGTCCAATTCTCAACCATTTCTCTTTGTAAATTTGTAATGCACTAGTCTTAATTTGTAATTTTTTTATAGAGCTTTAAAAAAAAGACAATTAGATGCTTTCTCATTTGGTCATTAGATCAACATATCAAACCCTATATTTCAGATGTAAAGAGGTCACACGAGAATGTTTTCTTCTCATATACGGAGTATATGTTTCATCTCCTACTAAATTTTACTTTAATTATCCGATCTAATCATTTCAAATTTCAATAACACTTTTTAGTCTTCATTTTAAGTAATAAACTTATGAATACGGCAGACATACAACAATACTACCAAGTGGGATGGACCTCACATCCCATGGTCACTAGAAGCCGCTCCCACAAACCACAAAATGAACTGGATTACTTCCTATACCCAGTTGACCCGAAGTTTGACTCACCCCACAAATTAGCAGCAGCTCTTAAACGGTATAAGTCTTCAAAACCAGAGGCTAAAACTTATCAGCCCTATCTTCAGAGGGCGATCAAGTTTCACAACAGATACAACAAGAACATCTCAGCTACTCTTGGAATTCCTACAGCAAACTTCAACTGCTAAACTTTATTTGCTTTATCTGTATGTTTTAGTTTTATTTCAACTCTTGTAATCTTCAAATTTTATTAATAAAATTGGGAAGTGTTCCTCGAAAAAAAAAAAAAAAAAAAAAATATTATTTCCCCCTCAAAAAAATACACACAAATACAGGGTTCATCTGTCCATGTATAATTTAATAGGTAGGTTTTTTATGGTATTTAATACTACATAAGTAGGTAAGATAATCATAATAACAGTGTATACTCGTTGCTTTATTCTTTATCATAAGTACTACATCCATTCTTAAATAAATGCAACATGTTGAATTTTACACTACTCACATGTTCTACTTTAACTACGTTGAATTTATTAATGTATTAACATATTTTTTTAAAAAATATTGTTAAATTTGTGTTATTGTAAACTTTCAAAATCTATTTTTCTTTTATTTTTTCACTAATAGAGAATTATATATATTATTGATTAAAATTGTATCTCGGCAAATGTGAAATGTTGACCATTGCATTTATTTAATAATGGAGGACGTATTTATTAACAATAATAGAGGAAATATAATTTTTACTGTGTTCAATGACTATTATAGTATCTGCTCAATCTTAAATATTAATATCCTTGAATTTAGACGATTTCCAATACGTATTTGGAGAATGTTATAGCAATATCATCGACTCACAAGATGATAGGTAGAAGGAAATGTAATTTCTTGAAATATATTAAAATCATATGAACATTTATAAATGGATGAATGGATGATCATTTTCAGGGCCGTCTAATGAATGTGGAGGCCCTTGTTCTAAATGTAAAATCAAAGCCCCAAATTAATATAAAAAGTTTACTAAAAAATATCAATCCAAATACTTATTTTCAAATCAATTGAATACTTATTAAAGAGAAGCATGAGTAAAAGGACCAACAAAAAAAATAATGAATCTATAATTTTCCTCCTTACTAACTATATTTTACTGATTAGTATTAATATATAATATTACTTCGTACTATATAATACTAAAAGAATTTTAAAATTTTGGGGCCCCGTAAATCTGGGGGCCCTGTTCTGGATAACCAATTGACCTAAAAAACGGCTCTACCATTTCATTGAATTCATTATTTGAAAAGAAAAAAAAATTGAGTTATTGAGTAAATACGGGGGCGTTGAGTAGTCAGAGTTGTTGAATGCATACATGCATGTGTCGAGAACGTAAGACAGACCGGCCCATTTCATCATTTACTTCTATTGTCTCTTAAGCGCTTAGCTAAGCTTGTTCCGGTACAGGAAGCTTAGCCAAAGCCGTAATGATGAGAAGGGTAAAGCGAGTGGGGTTTTGGAGCTGGACGAGCCGACGAGCACGTGAGACGACCTAGCTGTCCAGATGGAGATAAAAGTATATACTCTGTAATTACTTCCTAGTTTCTATACACCCTCCCGTGTCCTATTCCCGTCATCCCGTGATTTACCATGTTTGACTGGTTATAAAAATTTATTTATAGTACGTATTACTTTCATTCTTAAACAAGTGCAACAGTCAACATTTCATATTTGTTGAGGTACAACTTTGACCATTAATATATATAACTCTCTATTATTATAAAAAAAAAAAATCAGATTTTGAAAATTTACAATGAGACAAATTTAGTAATATTGTTTATAAAAATATATATTGATACATCAATAAATAAAATGTAGTCAAAGTGGAACATGTGAATAGTGAAAAAATTGCAATATTGCACTTATTCAAGAACGGAGGTAGTATGTGTTATTGACAAAATTGTTTTTAGTAAATAAAAGTTAAATATATAAAGTAAAAGGTTAAAAATCAATTTACGTTGAGCGGGGAATACTGGACGAGAAGATTTACTTGGGACGGAGGAAGTACTATATATCTCCATCCCATTCCCCATTAACAATTTTGAACTCATTAACAAAAGTAAAACTGTGTAATTGAGTTTTATATGCATGGGGGAAGAATAAGCATAAGGTGATCGGTTAGAACTCCGGTACTCATTTAAAAAATGGGGTATCGTACATATACCATTCACTTGATTATGGGTCCAAATAGATATATCATTTTTAATATAGACTTAAATAATTCAACTGCAACAATCTGATTGGTCCATGTGTACAAATGTATGGTACCTTTTGGGTATCGTAGAATCTACCCAAACATAATTACCATTTTTAACATTATTGCAATCAAAAGTGAAGAAGTTAATGAGACAAATTACGAAGAAATGTTATCAATGTGTGTTTAACTGAAACAGACGAAACATATATATTCGGTTTTTACTACTTCCCATCCCTCAGGGGGCATATCCAGAGGTCACACAAGGCCCCTATATATAAAGATTCTTTTTTAGATGAATTTATATATAGAGAGAGAAAGTTCATGTCAGGACCTCCAAAAACGGACCTCCGTACGGACCTCGGCGTTTAGGCCCCTTTCCGGTGGAATTTTTTGATGAAATGTTTTGAGCATGTTCTTCATCAAGTCTAGTTTACCCATACCAAATTTCAGCTAAAAAGTCCCCCGAGAATGCAGTTAACTTCCAAAAATTATTTGACTGCCTTCCCGATGAATTTTTAGCTGAAATTTGGTATGGGTAAACTAGACTTGATGAAGAACATGCTCACAAAAATTCATCAAAAAAATCCACCGGGAAGGGGCCCAAACGCCGAGGTCCGTACGGAGGTCCGTTTTTGGAGGTCCTGACAGGAACACTACTCTCTCACTCTCTCAATATATATATATATATATATATATATATATATATATATATAGAATAGAGATCAAATACAAAGCCTTCTTAATTTACAAAGTACAAACTCATCTTGACCGTCCGATGAGTTGATCCAAAGGACATAAAGGCAAGGTGGCATTTTTGTAATAAAACTCAACTTTTTAGGGTGCAACTCGTTGCACCTTAATGTGCAACTGCTATTTTTATGACTTTATAATGTGCAATACTTTGAACCTCAATATGCAATGCAAATAACGTCAGGGTGCATCGTACAAATATTTGCACAATAAGCACACTTTGTACTTGATCTTTCCCCTATATATATATATATATATATATAGAGAGAGAGAGAGAGAGAGAGAGAGAGAGAGAGAGCCATCACCTACAGATAAGCCATCACCTACAGCCCTTTCCTCTGCCGGGGACTTCCACGAAATGAAAACGGGCGGCATCGTCGTATGCTCCACTTTTGTTGCCCTGGTTTATATCCCGGAGTACTCCTATGGCCGATCTGTCACCCAACCTAAAGGCTTGGCCCCGTCCCGTTTGGAGAATGACCCCTTATGGCACGGCTTAGTCAGTTATTCTCGCAGTGAAGATAAGGCCACTTCTCTTAAAGCATGGTTCTTGCCTCCCTCCCCCCTTTGAGCTCGTCCATTCGTTAGGAATGTTCAGGTCCGAACATCAAGTCTAGTTTGTCGATACCAAATTTCAGCTCAAAATTCGACCGGGAAGGCATTCAAATGATTTTTTGAAGTTGACTGCGTCAAAATATACATATAAAAACGCAGTCAACTTCAAAAAATGATTTGAATGCGTTCCCGATCGAATTTTGAGCTGAAATTTAGTATGAACAAACTAGACTTGATGACAAACATGCTAAAAACATTTCATCAAAAAATTCCACCGGGAAGGGCCTCAAACGAGGATGTTCGGACGGAGGATCCTGTCCGAACGTTCGGACAGGATCATTTTTGTGTGTGTATATATATATATATATATATATATATATATATATATATATATATATATATATATATATATATATATATAGAGTGCCGTTCTTGTCCAGCCGGCCTGACGGGATGCTCCGTCCGGCCGAGGGCATTTCGGGCACTTCCCGATTAAATTTTTTGATGAAATTTTTTGAGCATGTTTTTCATGAAGTCTAGTTTATCCATACCAAATTTCAGCTCAAAATTCGATAGGGAAGGCATTCAAATAATTTTGTGAAGTTAACTGGGCAGTTTATATATATATATATATATATAGGACTTTTCATGTCCAGCCGGCCTGACGGGAACCGCCGTCCGGCCGAGGGCATTTCGGGCACTTCCCGGTGGAATTGTTCGATGAATTTTTTTTTAGCATGTTCTTCATGAAGTCTAGTTTATCCATACCAAATTTCAGCTAAAAATTCAATCGGGAAGGCACTCAAATAATTTCTTGAAGTTAACTGGGCAGTTCATACATATAAACTGCCCAGTTAACTTCACAAAATTATTTGAATGCCTTCCCGATCGAATTGTGAGCTGAAATTTGGTATGGATAAACTAGACTTCATGAAAAACATGCTCAAAAAATTTCATCGAAAAATTCCACCGGGAAGTGCCCGAAATGCTCTCGTCCGGACGGAGCATCCCGTCAGGCCGGCTGGACAAGAACGACACTCTATATATATATGTATGTATGTATGGAGTGCTCTTCTCATCAGGCCGGCCTGACGGGCTGCCCCGTCCGGCCGAGCCCGTTTTGGCACCTTCCCGGTGGAATTTTTCGATGAAATTTTTTGAGCATGTTCCTCATCAAGTCTAGTTTGTCCATACCAAATTTCAGCTCAAAATTCGATCGGGAAGGTCGTCAAATGATTTTTGCAAGTTAATTGGTCCGGAAAATACATATTCCGGACCAGTTAACTTGCAAAAATCATTTGACGACCTTCCCGATCGAATTTTGAGCTGAAATTTGGTATGGACAAACTAGACTTGATGAGGAACATGCTCAAAAAATTTCATCAAAAAATTCTATCGGGAAGGTGCCCAAACGGGCTCGGCCGGACGGGGCAGCCCGTCAGGCCGGCCTGACATGATGATTTCTCTGTATGTATGTATGTATGTATGTATGTATGTATGTATGTATGTATGTATGTATGTATGTATGTATGTATGTATGTATGTATGTGTGTGTGTATGTGTGTGTGTGTGTATGTATGTATGTATGTATGTATGTATGTATGTATGTATGTATGTATGTATATATATATAATGTGGATCAAATGAAAACAAGGCTTAACGTGAAAATGAATTCTACCTGTTGATACTAAACCTCCACTTCTTTACATTCGTGTTTCGATAGTGGGCATTTTAGTAATCACATGGGTTTGCTTTAATTTTGCTAACAGCTTTCCATGATTGGTTTAATTAACTTAGTCAACAACCATTATCATATACAAGTACATGGTAACTCACTTCCACGTTTCTTATTAGTATCACTATTCACCATATTATTTTATATTCTCCAACATCTTTTCATTTTGTGGCCTAGATGTTATTATTCTTATTATTTTGCATATACGGAGTACCTTTGTTATTTTTTAACATCAATCATTTTTTGTGCAATAGATATCAGATATTGTGTATTTCACAAAACTTGATTTTTAGTGCATTAAATTATTGTGAGTTAGTAGATACGTACCTAATCACTAATATTTCCTGTGCATCAGATATTGATTCTTGTGTGTTATATATTAGTTTAAATTGCGTGAAATCCTTATGCATAAGATATTAATTAGTTTTTAATTGTTGTATGTCAAATATTGTTCTTTGTGCATTATATGTTGGATTTTGTGCTAAAGATGCTTGTTTTAGTTTTTCTTATATGTATTGTGTGTTAAATATGGGCTTTTGTGCATTAGATATTAGTGATTGTGTGTCAGATACATATTCTTGTGCATGCTGTACATGAAGATGTTTGTTGTGATTTATTGCATACATGTTATACTTATTTTTTCAAAAGAAAATTATATATATAACATATTGGTGTCATATGAAAGATAATAAAAAATTATTTTATTTGATATAATTTTTGTTAAAATTAAATTAGTATTTACAAAGTTAAATCAATTTTTAAACTAAAAATATTTTATGTGATTTGATCTTTTATCTCTTCCTATTTTTTTGGTAAGTGATAACCTCTAACTAAACGGATACACATTAAAGTTTTTTTTGAAAATTACTCTGTTGCACTTTATTAACTTACGTGTGGATTAGAGAGAGCAAAAGCATTTTTAAAATGTTTGTACTTCCACCATATATTTGTGCACCTCATCCTTTTATGACCTTTGATTTACTAAGATGTATGGTTCATATTTGTTCTCATTTCTTACAATAAGGAGTGTTCTCATTGGAACCACTCCCTATATATATACTTCCTCCGTTCTTTAATTCTTGCAACATTGTGATTTTTGCACTATTCACAAACCGTACTTTGACCACAATTTTCTACTAATATACATAATCAACTTATTACGTATAAAATGTTATTGAATTCCTATCAATGTGAATTTCTTAAATATCAACTTTCTATAATGTTTACTAGTACATAATTAAATATAATTACAGTCAAAGTTGTGTGTTGGCAAACGTGAAAGTCAATTTTGAGGTGGGTCGGAGCTCGCTACGCCTTTCTCTAGCTATGTCTCTGCCGTCCTTTATAACTTTATCCTCTTTTTTTGTTATCCAAAAAATCTTTTCACCCTCCTTTCAAGGGGTGTTTGGATTTAGTGCCTAAAACTGCTTATACTCTTTCAGTGAGTTAAACATATATTGGAATATTTGGATGAAAGTGCATAATTGTATCTGAATGCTTCAAATTGCTGCTAGAAGTAATTTTTGAGAAATTTCGAAAGACCGTCTTTTGAAAAACGGAGTCTGATTTTGATTCTTCTTTTAGAAAAGAAGCAGAAGTAGAATCAACCTTTTGTGGTTCATGGTATATAACTATATTTCTCTTTAGCACAATCTCTGTTAGTTTATTCGCGCGCGTATAATTCGCGTATAATACACTCAAACGTATAATTCACGTATAATACTCCCATTTATGAATTTTTCAAAAAATTTGGAAAAATTCGCGTACTTTAAAAATAAAATGTATAATACACGTACCGTACGTATTGATACGTATTTTATTCCCGTATAATACTCTCGTTTATGAATTTTTCAGAAAATTCTGGAAACCTCACGTACTTTAAGCATAAAATGTATAATACGCGTACTGTATGTATTGATACATATTTTATTCAAAAACACACCATTAAACGAAAGCCTAATGTAGTGATACAACTGAAACGAAATGTTTAGCTGCTCAATATTATTTATATTGCTTAAAAAATTTATGCCTTATATGTTCGTTAATTGTTTCATAGTCATTACATTTAATAAATTAGCTTCTTAAATTCATAATCCTTTTCAATACTACTATTGTACTACTAATGTATTACTTTTGTTCTCCACCCATACCAAGACTCCAAAGAAATCGAAAAATGTTGTGGCGGCTCACCAAACTCACGGTCACAGTAATATCAACTATTCTCTAATAATATATATATCTCTCTACTTCTACTCAAATAGGCAATGCCATTTTTATTACTTATTGTACTTATGTGTTCAAATCCATATTACCGTATATATGAAAAAATTATTCCGTACATTTTAAATTGTTGAAGAATGTGCTTCAAATGCTAAATAACTTTTTATTTCTATCATTAAATTAGTATATAAAACACATATTATATGCCGCATTTTTAAATTGTGAAACGTTTAAAACGCGTCCGTATCTTTATATATTTCACGAACGTATGAAACATATATTAAGCCGTATTTTATATAATTGTATCGTATTATACACGAATGTACGTATTATTGTATTATTCACGAACCGTATATTACTAACAAAGAGCACAATCACATCATGTATGTTCGTCAAACTTGGACAAAGTTAAATAGGAGTGATACCTATACAACATTGTGGTAGAAATTAAATGTACGTATGTATTAACTACTACGAGTACGTTTATTTAAGTTCGAAACTTTGACGACGTACTATAAGTAGCTACCTAGGATCCCTTGGTTTTGTATGAATTTGAACTTCCGCATTAGTATACCTCTTTCTTGCTAGAATACAATCTATCTCTCCGGTCCTGGGCTGGCTTAAATAAGTTATATTGCATTGCCTCTCTACAAATCAGTTTAAGAGCTAGAAGAACAAAAAAAGTACCAATGGAGAAATATCTTCGAGGCGGGCCGGGTCAGCCATCGACAATGGTGATGGTGCCATTGCTTCACCTGCTGGCCGGGTTTGCCCCGTTTTGTTTCAGTTGGGATTGTGTAGGGGTGTGGTTAGCGACATACATCTTCGCCGGCCTCGGAATAACGCTCGGTTATCACCGGAATTTGTGTCACAAGAGTTTCAAGCTCCCCAAATGGCTCGAGTATTTTTTTGCCTATTGGGGTGCTCTAGCTCTTCAGGTAAGACTTTCTTTATTAACGAGTGATAAATCTATAATTAATTAATACCCCGTACAAGTAATATACGTAGTACTACTCATTCTGTGTACTTATTATGTTTGTGATTAGTCATGGTCAATTAACTTGATTTAAAATGACTAATTCTATTTCAATTCAGAAGTAAAGTACCTTTCACATGCATAATGATATTACACCTACCTATGTACCAGACCCATTATATGTCTGATAGACTCATTTATTAGTCCGGACCATAGACTCACTTCACTTATCAGTAGTAGCATTACCATATATATATATATATATATATATATATATATATATTATATATATAGAGCTCTTCTCATCAGGCCGGCCTGACGGGCTGCCCCGTCCGGCCGAGCCCGTTTGGGAACCTTCCCGGTGGAATTTTTTGATGAAATTTTTTGAGCATGTTCCTCATCAAGTCTAGTTTGTCCATACCAAATTTCAGCTCAAAATTAGATCGGGAAGGTCGTCAAATGATTTTTGCAAGTTAACTGGTCCGGAAAATACATATTCCGGACCAGTTAACTTGCAAAAATCATTTGACGACCTTCCCGATCGAATTTTGAGCTGAAATTTGGTATGGACAAACTAGACTTGATGAGGAACATGCTCAAAAAATTTCATCAAAAAATTCCACCGGGAAGGTGCCCAAACGGGCTCGGCCGGACGGGGCAGCCCGTCAGGCCGGCCTGATGAGATGATTTCTCTATATATATATATACACACATATATATATATGTGTGTGTGTATATATATATATATGTGTGTGTGTGTGTGTATATATATATATATATACACACACAGATTATTCCTAAATAATGTTATATTTTCTTTTTTTGACAAGAAACATGTGGTCCATGTCATTTTCTTTTATTAATTAATATTTGTGTCGAATTAAAATAAGACATTCATACAGGACAAGGGTAATGACATTTAGGGATGTTGTTCGGACCAGACTGATCATTTAGAATGAATTTGCATTTGTTAATTTAGTGTTTGACTATTAGAGCCGGATTTGATTGTGATTTGATTGTTATTTAGTACTCATGACTTACGCTATTGGAAAACGTGAGTTTATGTTTGTGTTAGATATTGAATTGATAAAATAAGAATAAATAGAAATAATTTAGAGTCAAACGACTTTATAAAATTTGGTGTGAAACGATGTTAGTGAGATTTTCTGAAAAAATAAGAGAAGACAATCTTAACACGACGGAAGGAGTATGTACTAGTTAAGCTTTTCTATTCCAATCAATAATTTGTTAATTTTTGTATAGGGGGATCCAATTGGTTGGGTGAGTACTCATAGATACCACCACAAATATACCGATTCTATGAAAGACCCTCACAGTCCCCTTGAAGGATTTTGGTTCAGTCACGTGGGATGGATCTTTGATGTTGAATCAGAAAAAGAAAGGGTAACATTTTTATTTATTTATTTATTTATTTATTTATTTATTTATTTATTTATTTATTTATTTATTTATTTATTTATTTATTTATTTATTTATTTATTTATTTATTTATTTATTTATTTATTTATTTATTTATTTATTTATTTATTTATTTATTTATTTATTTATTTATTTATTTATTTATTTATTTATTTATTTATTTATTTATTTATTTATTTATTTATTTATTTATTTATTTATTTATTTATTTATTTATTTATTTATTTATTTATTTATTTATTTATTTATTTATTTATTTATTTATTTATTTATTTATTTATTTATTTATTTATTTATTTATTTATTTATTTATTTATTTATTTATTTATTTATTTATTTATTTATTTATTTATTTATTTATTTATTTATTTATTTATTTATTTATTTATTTATTTATTTATTTATTTATTTATTTATTTATTTATTTATTTATTTATTTATTTATTTATTTATTTATTTATTTATTTATTTATAATAATCATCACAATCTGTTAGCTCATGCCCATTGTTTGGTTTTTGGCGAATGCAGAGTGAAAAGCAAACAAATGTAGCAGATTTGGAGAATCAACCATTCTACAAGTTCCTCCAACAGACCTACACTATTCATCCTACTATACTTGGAGTATTGCTTTATGCCATTGGCGGATTTCCTTATGTTGTTTGGGGCCTGGTATGCATATACATTTCTATTTCAATCTTTCAGAAGTAGCCCATAATATTAAGTATTGATTTAACCTCTTATTGATAAAACTGGCTTAGTATAAGGTTTTCACTTATATAGAGATTAGTTTAAAATCAAATCTGATCAAAAATAAAATTGATCAGTATATAAACTTTCAACAAATAAGATTTATCCAAAATATCAGTCTGTGTATAAACTTTAGTGATGTAACTTTACTTGCTCATAGAGTCATAGAGCGTAATTTAAGTAACAAAATTATTTATTACATGACATTTTTATTAGAATGTAGGTGTCATTTTTTAATATCTATAATATTCTTCATAAATACTCGGTACATAAACAAATACTCCAAATAAAACAATTTTTCTTGTTAGGACAAATACTTTAACATATACTGAGTGGTTTAATTTTATGCTGCTTTTTATTATATACAGGGAGTGAGAGGTACATGGGGATATCACGTGACATTTCTTGTGAACTCTGCGTGTCACATATGGGGAAATCAACCTTGGAAAACCAACGACCTATCTAGAAATAATTGGTTAGTTGTTTAATTTTTCTAAATAATGTGACCTAGCCAATTAAATTTGAACAAAAAATATTTATGGGAGTGCTAAATAAATTCTCAGGTTAGTGGCATTGGTCACATTTGGAGAAGGGTGGCATAATAACCATCATGCCTTTGAGCACTCAGCTAGGCATGGTCTAGAATGGTGGCAGCTTGATACAACTTGGTGCACCATTTGGACACTCCAAAAGTTGGGTTTGGCTACTCATATCAAGTTGCCCACAGAAGCACAAAAGAAAAAGCTGGCTTTGAATGGCAACCAAACAATTGATGGGATTCCACAGCTTCTTAAATAAAAGCCGATGTGAAAATCTATAAATTTTACCAATTTAAGTTCTCTGCTATCCCCGATCCCCATTTTAGTCTAGCTTCTTACTTTTGTATAAGGCCCATTTCAAAATAAATGAATATACGTCAATGCCTTACCAGTTGCTGATCATAAATAACCTTTGGCTTGAATCACTTCAACTATAAATTATCGTTTTAAATTATATATCAAGGAATTCAAGTCAAAATAATACGTGCTTTTTATCAAGTAATTCAAATTTAAAGAATTATGCAACGAAGAGTATATTATCCGCAAAACCTCACTCTAGAAATTCTAATTTAAAGAATTTCCCGGTTCCTTCCCCTTTACTGACTCTTGGTGTACACAAGATGTACATAAAATGTGTACATTGTCTGTGTACACAGGCAATTTGACATCAACTCCTGCCCCTGTTTTAACGAATTGCCTGTGTACAGAGGCAACTAGGAGGATTTTGTGTACAACTTGTGTACAACTAATGTACATTAAGCATTTTCCTTTTAATTTTTCGTTTTTTGACTTCATGTTTTGTTTTTATTCAATCAGTGACATTAACTTTCAAACAATGATATCATTACATAGTCATATCATGTGATATTACATCGTCATATAAGACATTGTATATTACACTCTCATGTATGACATTAATTATTATATTTTCATATATTGACATTTATATTACAATGTCATACAATGACATTGTAATACATTGACACTATAAAGGCTATTTCATTTTTATGACATTGATATTGACATCGAATTGTATGTTCTTTTTTATAGTGTTTACCATGTCATTGTCACAACATTTTTTATTGTAATATTTCAGTCGATGACATTAAATCAAACCATTGATTTTATACAATGTCATGGAGTGTCATAAACTTTACCTGATGGAGTATATGGCCCGGGAACCCCCGGCCCACAGACTCGTGCTACTCCAACACAGGCCCAACAGGCCCAAGAAGCGCATGAAGCCCAAAGCACGGCGGCCCAAGCTCAAAGGAGCCCACGGTGCACCTAGGGTAGCCTTCAGCAATATGGACGAAGGCTCCAAAACTCACAGGGAAGCCAAATTCGAGCATACGAAGCTACTGAGAGAAAATGGCAGAAATCAAGAGCCTTCGGCATTTTCGTGCCCTCGGCATCAGGGAGCCTTCGGCCATACCAAGCCTTCGGCTGAGCAGAGCCCTCGGCTGCAGGGAGAGCCTTCGGCTAACAGCTCAAATCATCGAAGATTCCTTTGGAGACAAGCAACCACCGCATTTAATGCGGCGTCACGTCCAACCACCGCATTTAATGCGGTGCATATGCGAGTGCTGGTGCCACCCCGATTGAGGTGACCCCTCGGCCGTTAGATTACTGACACGTGTACTCTCATCGCATTTATTGCTGCTATAAATAGCAGCCCCTATTCTTCTTGTAAAGGACCAGAACTTCTCTAGTTCATTAATACAATCGACTCTCTCTCTCTTACTTGTTGGCTCTGACTTCTCTGTAGGTTATTCTCATAATAACCCCTCAGATAAGCTACCCCCCGGGTACACTATCCATCAAGTAATTGCTCCTCTGAATTTGTTTGTTAAATCCGGTGGTTATCAGACTTGCAAAAGCGGATAGGCTCATGGTGTCTTATGTTGAGAGCAGAATTTGTTGGGAACGAAGGGGTATTTTTGTCTCACAGTTCAAAATTGGTCCTATTTAGGAGTTTAAAACATTTGAGTCATATTTAAATTCCCGGCTCTACTTTTAATCCTATTTAGGTCTATATCCCTTTATGTATTCAGTTTTTATCAAATTTGAGTAGTTTCCATCTATTTACGAATTTATAAAATTTTTAATTTAATTTCTGAACATGTAAAAAAAATTAATTACTAAAAAGAATCTAATTGTGGACATGGATCAGTTAACTTTATTGTCAATCAAACATTGTAAATCGGGTGCAGCCTTTCTATGAGACGGAGGGAGTACAGTTTTATATAGTGTATTTGTGAACTTTGATTGAAACAAACATTTCCTAATTAAATTCAAAATATGAACTAATCACCATAATTGATCCTTCCCCTTAGGCGGAGGCAGTCTACACCACGTCGTTCGTCTAATATCCTGAGCAGTGAATAGATCAAGCTTAGAGAGTTAGAGGGTGTTGTTGAGCATTGGTGTGATTAAAGATGCATCTACAACTGCCACTAACCTCAGGATCTCAGCTTTCTCGAGAGGATTTGCTATCATGGTCAAGGGTTTGGACTTTGGAGTATGCAGAAAGTCATGAATGGGTTAAAGTTAATGCAAGTTCTGCCACTATAGGCATTACTAATCATGCTCAGAGGCATCTGGGTGATGTTGTATACGTTGAGTTACCTGAAGTTGGTAGTGATGTGAAACATGGAGAGAGTTTTGGTGCAGTTGAGAGTGTTAAGGCCACCAGTGATATATATTCTCCTGCTTCTGGCAAAGTGGTTGAATTTAATGAGAAACTAACTTAATCGCCTGGTCTGGTTAATATGAGCCCATATGAAGATGGGTGGATCATTAAAGTGGAGATAAGATAGACGGCCCCAGTAAACCACGATACTTGATGGTTCCAGACCAGTATTCTAAGATCTGTGAAGAAGATGGAGATCATTGATGATGATGACCAGAGTTTTCTTGAAACTTTCCAATGCCTTCTCATCTCATGCTTATAATATGGCGTGATTGAAGCTTTGTTACCACACCTATAGTTATATGTTTTGCCTGATTATTAGTTTTCCTTTTAGAGTTATTGTTTACCCTCATCCACGACAAGTTGCAAAACCAGAATTATTTTGACGTTTGATTGAGTTTTGGTTGCTAATAATCTTTCTGTAACTATTCCGATGTACCGAAAAAAAACTTTCCTTAAAAAAATCACCATAATTCATCTAAAATCGAAGGGAGGAGATGAGTTTTTAATTTAACTAAAAACTACCATAGCTTTTTTCAAAAATAAGTTAAAGTTAGGAGTGTAAAAAATGCATGAATAAAATTACACATCGTGGAGCATATCGATGCATAAAACGTGCATTAGGTTTTAAACAAAATGTGCATGTGTGCCGAAATCAAAAGTCTTGTTCTAGTTTGATTGAAACGAATTGTAAATTTGTAATACACTGGTTGGGATATATTATTTCAGCTTACTATTGTTCAGGAGCCATATGCATTACCCCCACACGGCCCGACTAGTGAGGCCCACTTTGACCTATTCGGCCCATTTTGGCCCAGCCAACCCATTTCGGCCCATTTGACTCATTAGGGCAGTCTTGTACCTCTTTCCCCTTTTCCTCTTTGCCCGCCAGAAATTGCTACTCCTATAAAAATCATTCTCCGAGTGCTCATAATGTCTCTAGCCAGAATCAAGGTCTTAATACTAGTTGGCTCCTAGATACCGGAGCAAGTCATCACATCACATCAGATCTAAACAATCTCAGCTTTCACTCCGACTATAATAGATCTAATTATTAGTTCTATCTGAAAACGTTTGCGAACTTCAATAATGGCTTCCAAGGCTTAAACACTGGTATTATGTAAAAATGGCGATGGGAGTTTAATGAAAATGAGAGTGACTTGGACATTAGTCCGAAAAGTCCCGTGGTGTTTACCCTTTTAGGCTTCCACGTTAAAATAGGGTGTTCGTACATTTATTTACAGTTCTTATAAATTTATTTACTATTTCGTGTTGAATTTATCTCAACACTGATGCCGTATGTGGAAAGAGTCTTTACCGCACACTTTGTCCTCACTCATGTGCGCCCTGAGAAACTTTCCAGGGGGTCACCAATCCCAAGACTATTCCCGTGCAAGCACGCTTAACTTTGGAGTTCTTGGGTGATGAGCTCCCTTAAAAGGAGATGCACCTCTATTGATATGAGTAGTACTATCAATCCGTTTGTATTAAATCTCAAGTGTCACAATCACCCCCACTTAGGATCGCAACGTCCTCATTGCGCCCTTAAACCAATCTCAATCAAACCCCAGAATCTTGCCCAACTAAGTGGCCGCCCGATATCCAACGGATCAGCACACTATCGCAGGGTTGCTCTGATACCACCTGTAACACCCCGGGCCCGCAGGACCCGAGGTAGTTACTCCGGACCAATAGTACTGTCCTCACAAACCACCACGAGCGTTTACTGCACACTTTGTCCTCACTCATGCGCGCCCTGAGAAACTTCTCAGGGGGTCACCCATCCCAAGACTACTCCCGTGCAAGCACGCTTAACTTTGGAGTTCTTGAGTGATGAGCTCCCTTAAAAGGAGATGCACCTCTGGTTGTATGAGTAATACTATTAATCTGTTTGTATTAAATCTTAAGTGTTACAGTACCTAATACTGCTAGAGGGCTGCGTTTTAGCCCTACGGCCCTACCTACCCACCCGATAAAGAAGTACCCCATGAGGTCCGAAAGGATGACACCTCATCCCCAAGGGCCCCCCAGCACCGGTCGGACAGTTGGCTGGGAGAATGTAAATTAGACTTTAATCACAAGCTGGCAGATAGAGAGTGGAGCTCTGGCTCTGGTACTTGTAGAGGCCCTATGCATTTTTAGCACAGTAACCTCTCATCGCAGTTGTCGGGATTCGAACACGAGACTTACCCCTTGTGGCACCCCCTATCTACCAGTTGAGCTATGCCCACCGGCTACCCCATGAGGTTCGAAGGAAGTGCGATCATGGTAGGACCGAACGTGCATGGTGGTCGAGACCATTGCTATTGGTCCGGCCAGCTGTGCGGCCTTCACCGTTCGATCTAAACCAGCCAACCCGCTTCACCGCCTCCTGGCGCAGCTCGCCGGCCCAGTTGCCGCCCTGCCGTATCGAGGGTCTGTCTGCTCTTTCTCTCACGCTGCTCGGTCTCAACCCCGGTTTCCATCGCGTGAATTTAGGCCTATTGAACTGACCGCAATTAGTGAGGAGTAGAATTTCCAGTGACCTGGCCGAATACGGCAGTGCTTGGTCCCCAGGCCTATGTCATCCGCTCAGTTTTTTGGGGCAATAGAAGCAGAGGACCGATCGGTAGTATTCTCATGGAAATACACCCACTTCTGGTTTGGGCTCAATGGTTACGCTTATGTGCTTTTTGACCCACCAAGATTATGAAATTGACTGTGTATTGTTAAGGCTACAGAACTTCTAGGACCTAATGAGTGATGGAATTTCAAATGGTTGTGTTTTTTTGGTAAACTCAAATGGTTAAGTTATAATCAAGCTTTCGGTCACCTTTTTGAAGTGTAATGAAAAATAGAGCATTGGGCCGGATCATCTTCCTGCAAGTGGATCCTTCAGCTAAGTACCACGATCTTCAGCCGACACTCGTCCCATTCAGCTAAGTACCACGATCTTCTACGCTCATACATGAACATATTAATTGTTAGATGATATTATTGCTATTATGTTGTCCACCACCATTATTTATTAGGGATTAAAATATACCAAATTAAAAAATATCAAACCAAGCTCTGGTGATAAGTATCGACCGTTATTTTAATTTAATGATTAGCTTTTATTGGCTTGTCGGTCTACCCATGATCGGCATTAATTAGTGATCGGAGCAGCGTCTCCAAAGGTCATGACCTTGAAGATGCATTTTAAACCTAGGCGTCACCCACGGTCCCGCGCGGCACCAAGTGCCTTGATAACGACCACACGCCCTTGTGTCTGCGCCACTGGGAGCTATGTGACCTTGCCTTATTGCACGCGGCCTGTAGGGCCTGAAGGCACCGAGGCACCTACCTCATAATCCTCAGGTAGACGAGCCCAAAGAGAGGTGGAATCCTCAATCCCACAACCCATAGGTTTTTCCATATAACTTCCAGCAACCCACCAGGTACACTACTAGAAAACTAGCTTATAGTGACACTTTTATAGTGACGCTTTTTAAAATTAGTGTCACTGATAGAAAATTTAGCATAAAAGTGCCAGTAACTCATGACACTGTGATATCAATAAAAATAGTGATACTTGATGCGAATTATTACTACACTCTTGGCTGAATTTTTTTAATTCCCTCCACTATTTTCACCCCATTATTTTTCCCTCCAGACTTTTCCTTTCACATTTTTTAACCCCTCTAGACTCTTCTCCTCTGTGTGGGAGTGACCGCGACTCAGACGTGAACTTCGTAAAAACCCTAGCCCTCTGCGTTTGAAATGATACACGAATGAGATAAACATCATCGACGAATGCTTTCCTCATCCAGTCATCCTCGCTAAACCATAGCGATTTATCAGCGATGACTGATGTGAGTTTTCTCGCATTAAAATAGATCGTAATATAGTGGTGTAAGTACAAGTATCGTCTCCACAGGGACGGACAAAAGGGAATTAAGAATTAACTAAATTCAGTGATTAAAAATAAATAAATAAAAAATGCGTCGTGCGAGATATGATTGATATGAAAATTAAACTAATGCGAATGAGCAATTAAAATAAAAGATCGGTTTCTTCTTAATTAACGACGAAGGGAACATGGATTGATTCCGGGGTAACCAGATTTCTGGCAGAACAAGCCTAACTACATGAAATTGATTTAATTGAGCCTAGCTAATCATTACTAAGTTTTTACTGCTCTCGCGGCGTAGAGTACAATAATTTAAGGGACCAGGCTGATCTCTCATACGACAGACTCCTAAATTATTGCCAAGACGAGCGAGCTTACGGCCCTTAATCGATACTAATCTCTTAGCGAACGATTAAGTATGTGTGAATGTATCCTAGAATAAATTAGATCTCTCCTAATTCATTCTACATGCAATTGTAATTCTAGTGGCCATCTAGGTTACAAGAGATATCAGTTAAATCCTTCAAACACAAATTAAACGGCGTTCATGCAATTAAACCGAAAAGAATCTAGCCATCAATCATGATTAACCCCTTCATCAACCCCAAATCCCTAATTAAACTACTCACAACTCATAGTTGAAGAATCAACAGAATTGGGAAGAATAGAATTAATTGTCATTAATTAAAAAGATGAATTTACAAATAATCCCAGGGTCTTGGAGTATAAATTCATCCTTAGGCATCTCCGTAATGTTTGTAACATCAAAATATGGGTATGGGCGTCCGACAGACAAATCGCGCAAAAACGAACACGCACGGCGTGCGTCCCCCCTACGCACAGCCGTGCGTGGCTGGCAGTAGGCTCCTTGCTTTCTCACCTCAGACGCACGGTCGTGCGTTCCCCTACGCACGGAGTGCGTCAAAATTCTGAATTTGACAAAACTTCCTTCATGACAGTTGTAGATAATGAAGTCATCTATCCACCCCAACTTGTCGAATATGATTTCAATCATCCAATCAAGAGATATGATCAAAACGGTGGAAGGTGTCATTCTGAAATCGCAGCAGAGATCATCTGACTTCATCGTCTTTTTTCACCTTCTTTCTCTCATATTCTCGTAATGGTGTCTTCACATGATTTGTAGCTCTTGAAGTTGGCTTTGATATAAAACTTGAATCGTGTCCATTGGTTGTTCCTACAAAGAGATATGCTTGAACGATTGACAGAAGGTCATCCTGATCGTCGTTTTGAAGCTTCATTCATCTTCTTTTGATCCCGAAGCCAATCCTAGAGCTCTTTTGTCATCAAATCTTCATCGTAAACCTCCCGTGAGCTCCAAATCTCTCAATCCACTCTAAAATGCATCTAGAATCATCCCGATTGCTTCTCAAGTACCGGTGCCGAATTCTAAATTCCTGACTTTGACTCCAAATGACACAAAACTCGAACCAACACCTGGCAAACATAACTTGAGCTAAAATTGAGACTTGTGACACCTTAAAGCTAGGAAAACCATCAAAAGCCGATATCAACACGCATCAAATGCATGTCTAAATACGGACTTATCAACAACGTTAGGAACTCTGCAAGTCCCCCAACACACAAACATTGGCCTTTTGAATCAGAGCCCGTATGCCACCACTGCTCGCTAGATGCATTACCGGGCCACCTCATAAGATGGAAACCATTGCCACCTTGTTAGATGCTCCTTACGACCTTGTGACGTTGCCCTAACTACTCACAAACTGTGTCGGCGAGTCCTCTCCTTCTCCTTTGGATTCCCTGCGATGAAAGAAGATGCCGACCGGTAGGTACTCGATCTCTAGCTTGTAACCTCTATCTTTATCTACTTTCAATTTAATTCTTACTCTGTACTTTTTAATCTAAAAATCAGGACATTTTGAAACCTAATCTGGATTTTTTTGAAATTTATACCCTAGATTTAAACCTGTCTACAGAGTGAGGACTAGAAGATGTTTTATTTCTAATTAGCAGAAGGGAAAAGCAGTACGGAAGATTTGGAGGTCATGCAATGCTTGTGATGAAGAAGGTAAATAAAAACGAGGTTTGAAATTCATATTGTATGGTCTAATACCAAACAGAATTACCACTGGAAAAAGTGGTCACATCTTTGTGTACCTACAGAAGAAGGAGGCCTTGGTATTAGATCACTTTCTGACTTAGAAAAGTCTTTTACCTTGAAGCTTTGGTGGAAGTGGAAAACAGGAAATTCCCTTTGGAGGAAATTCCCTTTGGAGATATAAAAGAGATGCAGACAATGTTCCAAAGTTACTGGATTCAGCAATTTGGAGGAGAATTTGTTCTATTAATTCTCAGGCTCTCTCCATTTGTTCTACAAATCCAGAAGGAGTATGTCTCTGGGATTTAGAAGACAATGGTCTGTTTAGTTTTAAATCAGCCTATAATTTCATTAGGGGTGAAGCTGGAAGCTCATTTCTCTTTAAACATTGTTGGCATCCTAAACAACAATCAAAAGTGAAGCTATTCCTCTGGAAGCTCCTCACTGGTAGTCTACCTATCACTAATAATTTGCTTCGTTTTCAAATTGTAGTCAATCCATCTATTTGTCCATTGTGTAGGAGGAGTGAAGACTCTGTGGAACATCTCTTTTATAAATTTGAATTTTCTCAACCCATTTGGAACTATTTTATGGGTATCATGCACATTACAGTTCCTAAGACTCATATATCAATCAGAAACATTCTATTCTCTTGGTGGATAAAAGCTGGTAGTAAAACTCTTGTGGATGTTTTTAAACATAATCTTCCAGGTATTATATGTTGGAACATTTGGAAAGCATATACAAATCTACGGTGGGGAGATGCAGTCAAGCCACCTAGTTCCACTCAGTTGATTCAGACTATCAAAATATACACTCAACATTGGGCTCTATCTCTGACTGATCTCAAATTACTGTCTGTTGGTGATATTTTGTTTGAAGAAAATCTAATTCCCAGTAATTTCAAACTTACGGGAACTAGGTTTCGGTTGATAAAATGGAATAAGCCAAAGGTGGGCTTCAAACTTAATACAGATGCATCCTTTGTACCTGGTCGATCGTTTGGAGGTGCCATCATGCGTAATCCACAGGGTGAGATGTGCTTTGCTCTTCGTTATCCGCTATCGGCTTCAACTGCGTTGGAGGCAGAGATTAAATCGATCCTTGAGGCAATCAGGTGGGCGGTTAATGCGGGTTACTCAGCATTTCAGGTGGAATCCGATTCCAGCCTTGCGGTTTCCTACCTGAAAGATTTGGAGATGCGGAAATGGAGTAGAGATATTCAGGAAAGCGGACTTCGTTCAGACAATAAAATTTCTTTGATACATACAATGCGTGAGGGGAACTGGGTTGCCCATTTGCTGGCAGCTGATGGGCCGGCCCATTTGCAAGAATTTAATCGGGTAAGGGATCTTCCTCTATCAGTTAAAAGGGCCCATAATATGGATATTTTTGGGCTCCCATCCTTTCGATTTCTGTTTTAATTGTATTTTTAATTTTTGGGTCAGGTATAGCCCCCCCAAAAATCTTTTGTTTCTACTTCTGATCTCTGTACTTCTGGAAGGGAATGCCCTTTCTGAAGAGGTTTTTGGCCTAGTCCCCTGATACGTTTGTAATTTCCGTGTTTATTTACGTTTTTAGTTAGTTTTGGTTGTTTAGTATTTCGGAAATTACACACTTTCGGTGTAATAGTTGAGTTTGTTAAATTCTTGTAAATTGTTTAGATTAGGTTTATTCTGAGCTCAAACAGGTCTACCATCACTCAAAGGACAGTTGGTGAACCCCAAAAGTGGAAGGAAGGTGCAAAATCACAAGACAAAAAAGGAAGATCCTGATTTTGGTCTATACTCGGTCGAGTATTACCTATACTCGATCGAGTATCTTGTTGAAATTTCAAATCGGATCCGATCCGAAAACAAAGGAACATGCAGGGAAGATTTTACCACGATCGAGTGTCTATACCCGATCGGGTACACCGACATACTCGATCGGGTATAGCTATGAATTATACCCGAATATCGATCGAGTATGGATCGAATTCGAAGTTCTACACATACTCGATCGAGTATATGTATATACTCGATCGAGTACCCGACCTGCACCTCAAAAAAGCCTATAAATACACCTCTTTTCCTTCACAATAGAAACCAATTCCTTTATACTCTTAAGCTCAGTTTGGAATAGCATTTCTCTATATTTCTTTTAGCATGTTTAGTCTCCAAATGAGGAGCTAAACTTCCATTTCTTGGTATTGCTCTTGAAGCTTGTTGATTATTAAAGTTGTGAGTTATTTTCTTAACTTCTTTTCCTTGAATATTAATTCTTCCTTTAAATACTATTTCTATATCAATGTTGGGGAGTGTTACTAAGATGACAATTAGTTAACATCTTGACATTGGTCTTAGTAATAGCTATTCCTTCCTCTATGTTAATATCGGGGAGTGTTACTAAGATGACAATTAGTTAACATCTTGATATTAACTTTAGTAGGATTCATTTTCTTTAATATTCTTCCTTGAGTATTGATTAATTCCTATTCATATTTCATATTAATATTTGAACATTACTTAAAGGATCAACTAGTTTTGTTTCACATATTAATTATTACTAGAAACGATCAACGAACCGATGGTTAATCGTTGATAGTTTCACCAGTAAGTAACTTCGGTTTATTAATGCACGGTCGTGGTTAATAAACTTAAGAGGAATTAATTTTGTTGGTTAAACCGAAACCGTTGTGTTAAGGTTATCAATCTCAATTGATTTCATCAAGGAGTTAAAAGATTAAATGCTATTATCAAGTCGGTATATGGCGTTGTTCTATACTTGACTAATAGTAAGGGTTATTAATGAACGGTCGTTGTTAATAACTATCCTCGATGAATTGGATATACTCCTCGATTGAGTATTCGAGAGGAGATAAGTTATAGATATAATAATGATCGACTAAAATAATTCAACAAGTGGAAAGTAGCAATGCCAAGTCCCTTTTATCTTTGAATTAAATCTCATATAAGTCGTTCATCTTCGTGTTTAATTTAATTAAATCACTCAATCAAAACTCCCCCTTTTTACTAGTTACATAAAAAAGAAAGTTATTCTTTTCCCTGTGGATACGAACTCTACTACGCTATACTACGTATAAGTGCTAGTATTGAAATTATTTTGAGTGCACACACGACAAAGTGCACGTCATCCCCCTCTTCTGCTGTATCATTTCTCATTTTCTTAATAAAACCCGGCAAACGTTCCCCGGCGTTTGCCCCACTGATTTTGGTGGTTTACCTTCCGGGTTAAAAAAAAATATACATATGTGTGTGTGTGTGTGTGTGTGTGTGTGTGTGTGTGTGTGTGTGTGTGTGTGTGTGTGTGTGTGTGTGTGTGTGTGTGTGTGTGTGTGTGTGTGTGTGAATGAGTACGTGTGCCGAATTCTAAATTCGAAATTCATATATTTGAAATCCACTCTCAAATGCATCTCGAATCATCCCGATTGCTTCTCAAGTACCGGTGCCGAATTCTAAATTCCTGACTTTGACTCCAAATGACACAAAACTCGAACCATCGCCTGGTAAACATAACTTGAGCTAAAATTGAGACTTGTGACACCTTAAAGCTAGGAAAACAATCAAAAGTCGATATCAACACGCATCAAATGCATGTCTAAATACGGACTTATCATATTCCCCCACACTTAAGCCTTTGCTTGTCCTCAAGCAAACTGAACAACGGGACTTACGATAATCACCACACAAAATCAAAACAATTAGCATGCACACGTAGTGAAAGGGATATTTACAGAACAGGTAGACTAAACCAAGAAAATTCTTCCCTAAACTACATCTTTGTACTCTAGCTAAAATATTTGAGAAAATTATTCACAACATCCTCAAAGTAGTGACAGCGCACACAAATAAACTAGCTATCGATCAGAAGGACTTGTGAAGACGGTGGTGAAGGGTGAATGCTGAGGATAAACAGTTCCTTTCTTGAGAGTTTGGAACATTCTAACAAAGACTTGATATATTCAGAAATTTCAGGGCTATTCTTAGGATCAAGGAGTTCAGTAGGCCACAAATTAGGAACTATCATTTAAACCTATGCAAAGCGTAGACATGGTGTACAACTAAGCTAAACCATCGCGACACATTTGTGCTTTGACGTATACTTGAAGTACGCGAAGGACTAAAGCTAATTTTTGAAATAGCCTCCAAGTTCATTAATTAAGTTTAGTTTTCCTTGTCATGTTGACACGAGAACGCCTTTTCTTTCGAAAGATACCCAAGTCTCATCTTACGCTTTTTGACCGGGGCTCCCATTCTCTTTTTTGCAAGGCAAGAGGTTTAGCTATATTAATTTTCACCTTTCGATTTTCACTAGACATTACCTCATTCTAATCTTGTCCTCACCAAGGAAAAATAGCAATTAAAGTTCATTAATTCAAATTGAATCCATGCCTACAATGCAATCCTCGAAAGTATCAAATTCCTAAAAAGTGACTGCTCATACCCCATTTGGGGCATAGGAACAGTGACAAAAATGGCTCCTACAAAAATTCCCTAAACATAGTGAATTAATCCCCTAGTTCCCTAAACACCAAGACTGTGTCAGAAATATTCACGGGTAAGGAAACACAGGCCATTTGGCGATGGAGCTCAATTAATTGGGTAAAGAATAAACAGTCAGGATCAAAGTGGCTTCTCCTAAAAGACTTTTTTTAAGTCAAATGGGGAATTTGTTAATTCATTAAATGGGTGACTAATGTCTTCATCCTCTCAACAACTAGATTATAGTGCAAGCAATTTAAGCCTAAACACTTCAAGGACATTTGATAAGTCCGTATTTTGACACGCATTTGATGTGTGTTGAGATCGGCTTTTGATGATTTTCCTATCTTTAAGGTGTTACAAGTCTCAATTTTAGCTCAAGTTATGTTTATCGGGCATTGGTTCGAGTTTTGTGTGGTTTGTAGTCAAAATCAGGGAATTTGAGCCCGGTACCGGCACTTGAGGAACAATCGGGATGATTTGAGAAGCATTTGAGAATGATTTGATAGCTTTGGAGGTCACCGAAAGATTCACGATGAAGATTTGAAGGAAAAAGAGCTCTAGGATTGGCTACGGGGTCAAAAGAAGATGAATAAAGCTTGAAAACGACAAATAGGATGACCTTCTGTCAATCGTTCAAGCATATCTCTTTGTAGAAACATCCAATGTACACGGTTCAAGTTCCATATGAATGCTAACTTCAAGTGATAAAAATGATATGAAGACACCTTTGCGAGAATCTGAGAGGTAGAAGGTGAAAACAGACGATGAAGTAAGATGATCTCTGCTGCGATTTCAGAAAGACACCTTCCACCGTTTTAATCATATCTCTTGATTGGATGATTCAAATCACAATCGGCAACTTGTAGTGGATAGAAGACTTTATTATGTACAACTTTCATGAAGGAATTATTTTCATATTCGGAAGTTAAGTAGGCAAGATCGTGTCCTCAAAGTCAGGCACGATCGTGCGTGAAGAGAAAGCACCGCGAAGTTACTGCCAGTCAGGCACGATCGTGTCTGGACGGAGGTACGATCGTGCCTGCCCAAAATGCGCGTTTTTGCTCCGAAGGCACGATCGAAGGCACGATCGTGCCTGGCTCCGAAAATCCTAATTCAGCTCAAATTTCACCCGATTTTTCTATTTAAATAGCCTATAAACCCCCGTTTTCAAGGGGGGGCTTAGAGAGAGTGCCTAGCACGAATTTTAGAGGGCTTTTCAGCCTTGTTCATCAATCTTTTGGTATTCTTTGTAAGTTTCATCTTTTTAATTAATGACAATTAATTCTTTTTATTCCAATTCTATTGATTCTTCAATTATGAATTGTGTGTAGTTTTAATTAGGGATTTGGGATTGATGAAGGGGTTGATCATGATGTATGGCTAGATTCCTTTCGGTTTAATTGCGTGAATGTCGTTTAATTTGTGTTTGAATAATTTAACTGATATCTTTTGTAACCTAGAACGCGCGCTAGAATTACAATTGCTTGTAGAATAAATTAAGAGAGATCTAGTTTATTCTAGGACACCTTCACACACACTTAATCGTTCGCTAAGAGATTAGTAGCGATTAAGGGGCCGTAAGCTCGCTCGTCTTGGCAATAATTTAGGATCCTGTCGAATGAGAGATCAGTCTGGTCCCCTAATTTATTGTACTCTACGCCGCGAGAGCGGTAAGAACTTAATAATGACTAGCTAGGCTCAATTGAATTAATTTCATGTAATTAGGCCTGATCTGCCAGAAATCTAGTTGCCCCAGAATCAATCCCTGTTCCCTTCGTCATTAATTAGAGAGAACCCATTTATTTTAATCGTTTAGTTGCATTTTAATTTTCCAAACCAACCAATCTCGCACGACGCATTTTTATTTATTTATTTTTAATCGCTGAATTTAATTAATCTTTGATTTCCTTTTGTCTGTCCCTGTGGAGACGATACTCGTACTTACACCACTATATTACAATCTTTTTAAGTGCGAGAAAACTCACATCATTTTTTGGCGCCGTTGCCGGGGACGGTGTCGGTTTTAAGGGATAATTAATTTCAGCGAGATTTTTTTTAGTTAGTTTTTTTAGTTCTTCGTAGGATCTTTTCTGTGCTAACCTTTCAGGTACTTGTTCTTAGGAGGGTGAGATGAACTCAATCAGCCAATTTTCTGGAGGAATTCCTTACCCTCAAACCTCCATGGAATATTCACCATATACGTCATACCCTCCTTACACTCCTCCTCCTCCTCCTCCTCAATATTACACATCTCATCAAAATTATTCTCGTACACCACAAAATTTCCCATCTTCCTATTCTTATTCTCTTCCAAATACGCAATACTCTCAATTTCATTCTCCTAATCATTATCCTTATCCACAATATCCTCGGATAAAACCAGGCTCCATAATGGAATTTCTCATTCAAACTAAAAGTCCCGAGGAATTGGTTGATTGCTTTCCTAAAAATAGCATTTGTAACTTCTGCGGAGGTGGTCATCATTCATGTCTTTGCCTCATTCCTCCATACGACCATCCTTACTGGGCAACTGCATACCCCACTTCGTCCTCCCCACAACTTACAAACACAAATGTTTCAATCACTCTTACGTCTTTGCCGAGCTATGAGCCACAGGATTCAGACGACGAATTGGAAGAGATAATTTCAAAGAAGCTGTCTGACCTGGAAGAAACACTCAAACATTTCATACAAGCTTCTGAGGTAAATAATCAACAAGCAAATGCAAGGATGCAAAACATGGAAAATCACTTGGATCAGCTGTTTAACGCCTTATCCGAGGAGTCCAAGAGATCCCATCCTAGCGACACAGAAGCCCAATCTGAGGAGACCAATAGGGATGATCATGGGATTGAGTCAGACTATGATGGTGGAAATATGATGGATGATACACTTCCTGATGCTTTTGAAGACCCTCCTATGTTTGGAGATGAAGAAGAAGATAATAGTGTGAAGTTGTTTTTCCAAGAATACAGGAAAAAGTTTGAAACGATACAAGCTGTAACTGATGAAGTCAAAAATCACTGTGATCTTCATACAGAAACTCCCCAGCCGTTTGATTTACCATTAATCTCAACACCTGAGGATGGCAAGGAGCAGATTAGTCATGACATTGATGCAGCCACTGAGGTAGGTTTGGGTACTGAAGATGAGTTGGGAAAAGATGATTACATTGTCCAAGAGAGTAAGGGCGAGGTAGATGATGTCCATAATGAAGAAGTCTCGCTCCACAAGCAAGAATTCCCTTCTTATACACATGCACCGGTCCACTCTTACGTGGTTTCAGATTTGGATTTCTTTGATCCATTCCTTGGTGATGATATTTCTTTGTGTGTGGAGAATGATCACAACTGCTTGGAGGATATTAATAAGAAGAGTGACGAAACGAATTGGGATGCATTCATGGGGAGTGATACAGAGTCTGGAGGAGAGGTTGCGAATGTTCATGTTATTTGTGGAGAAGAAAAAGACTTTTCTATGGTGCAGTTCGATCACGGTGTTGCTCATAATCTTTGCTTTGAGACATGTTTTGAGCTTTCAGTGACACCTAGAGTAATCAAAGTTTTCACTCATGTTCTCTGTCCGCCCGAAGAGGATGAGAGTTTCACACTTCACTTCTGTGCTGATGAGGGTTATGAAGACCATGTGCTACCTACGTTTACTATAGAATTTAAAGGTCTGCGCCACTTAATGACATTTGTTGAAAGGAAGATGGAAACGTTGATTGTTAGTGCACCACTACAGTCTTTGCAATTTGAGAGCTTATGAGGTATCGTCGGGCACACGACGTTAAAAATAGCGCTTCTTGGGAGGCAACCCGAGCTTATTTCTGCTTTGGATTTTGCTTTTGGTTTGTTTGTTGTTTGGTTGTTTTGCTTTGTGTTTTTGTTGCAGCTCAGGGTCTTGTTGTATGGATGATGTGCTGAGGATTACATTGACTCAGTTTAGTTCTGCATCGACCAACGCCTTAGGGAAGTTTCTTTGACTCTTTTACTCGCTTGTTGAAATATTGACTTGTGTTGGTCCCAGATTTCTGTAGACTAACACACAGCTAGATGGATTTCATCGAATAATAGAAAAGAACGATCACACAGAATGATTTATGCAGTATCGAGAACTTGAGAATCGTCTTTCTATTATATCGTGAAGTATTTTGGAGCGTAAGGCTAAATGTGTATTGATCGATATCGGCACCTGTACACAACGCGCATATTTATAGGCGCTGTACAGGTTACCGATTTAGGTAAACCTTGGAGTTTGGGCCTAGGCCTTTTTGGGCCTTATTCCCTTTAACCTATTTATTACAAAATGATTGCTAATCTAATACCATAAATGGTATAACTAGTCTACCTTATTAAACAAGACTTTACAGACAAACTAGACTCACAATAATAGTTCTAACAATCTCCCCCTTTGTGGTCAAGTGCCATCTTGCTGGGTATTTTAACTTCTGAGCTTTGAAGTAGTGTTTGCGTAGATTCAGCGCGTGCTCGTAGTTTCTTAGAGATCTTCTTCTATCAAATTTCTTCTCGATGGCTTGTAGAATTTTCTCTATTCGATTTGACTCTAGTAGTTCGGCATCTGATGCATCTGCATACTGTTGTTGTCTTTCTTCAAACGCTTTTCTGATTGGCTGCAGCTTTTCTTTCACAATCTTCAGTGTTCCATCGCAGTACTTGTTTATCTCATCAATGAATAACAAATGCTTCTCACCATTATGATTTAGATAGATAAGCGTGATAGGACTGTCAAAGATGTAGTAGGCAGGAAAGTCCTCAAGTTCAGGTCCATACAGCTTTGGTCTGGTGAGATTCGTCTTTGGCATGTTTGTTTGAAGAGCCATCTGTAGATCATGCGAGATGAAGAACTTGATTTGCCTGATCATAAAGCGCTTGAGTGCATCCAGCCCGTTTTGTGTAGTTTTGTCACGAGTGCCTGGAATTTCCTGGAATGCAAGATACATCTGATAGATGTCATCCATCTTTAGCATGTAGAGATCATTTTCCTTGCATGTGAATTCTGTTCCGTCAGAGCGCTGTAGATGGTAGACAGAGAGTTTGATATCTTGAAAGTTTGTTTCGGCCACATTGAGAATAGCCCAGACTGGGTCCTTGGCAGTTTGAAGTTCGTGTTGCCAGACTTCTCTCTGTTTTCCCATATAGTGATGACTAAGTAGAAACAGCTGTCCGCCCTTGTTTTGTCCTCGTAGATGGTTGAGACCACGGATTTTCAGTTCGTCCAGTTCTTTGACCTTATCCTCTTTTCGCCAGATGTTCTCTCTGATTTCCTCTTGAAAGGGAGCGTTGATGTCGATCTTTTCCCAGGGCTTCTCATTTCTGGGCATTTGAGCCGCCGTTTGTCTAATGATTGACTCAAGCTCCTTGGGTGGTGTATCGTAGTTCTCTCCCTCCTTGAGTTCATTTTGATCAAGTAGAATCACATCAGTAGCACAGTTGACTAAGAGATCTCTGAGGTATGCTCTTCGCTGTGCTTCATCTACATCTGTCCAGAGTTCAGACCATTTGTTGTGCACAAGCATTTCTTCAAGTTCATCGTGCATTTGGTCATTGTAGAAGCCAGAGGAGATCTGTTCCTGGTAATGTGGCGATGATAGCCTGTCGGGTGTAGCATTGGGATTCTGGTGAGACTTGTAGAGATCCTCAATTATCTCAACACAATGCTCTTGTGCAGAAACCAGACCTCTGTACTTCGTCATATGCGGCCTGTCCCTGCCTGATTCGTCGTGTGAAACATCAGGATCCTCAGGATCGCCCGTTGTCTTCACTAATGCTGTGACAACAGTTACAACCCCTGTAACTGGTACCACCATTCCCGAAGACATTCTCGTATACCTGAACAGCTTTCTAGAGTCTACCATTAAACCATGGGTGCATGAAACAATAACCGCTAATGCACAAGGCTCTGGAAGCACCCCAGTTGTTCAGGATATACCACCCAAATCCCAAACAACACAGCCCCCAACCATTTCCATACCCATTTCCAAACCCTTAGCCATAGAAAACCAACAACCATCCACATCAAAGGGAACCCAGGATACAGAACTAGTATCCTCCCCTCCAACGACCAAACCCAATCTTCGAACCATACCCTTCGATGATCTCGTTGCTGAGATCTTCGATCGTATCCTAGAGACGGATGAAGGCAACCTTACCTCCCTCCAAAAAGCCCTTCTCCGTGCTCTAGATACACAGAACACATGCCGTGACAGTCTCCGTGGCGCTAAACGTTCACATGAGGATCCAGATGATTCGGATTCTCATGAGGGGGAGAACAAGCGCCAACGGATACTTGAGCATGTTGCTTCTACAAGCCAACCCTCAAAACCAAACCAACCTTCCACCTCTACCAATGAACAACCCACTACTTCAGCTAGCCACAAATCCCTAGCCTCTCTTTCTAGCATGGTCGAGCTAGACAAAACATCCCGAGGCGCATGTCCTATAGATGTTGACCAAGGACGGAATGGAAGTCCTGATGATGCTACCACGAGTACATCTTCCTACTCAGGCCATCGCTTTAGAGTTTATCTCTATAGTGATGATAACGGGTGTCTACGCGACCTCGGGGGGCTACGATTTTCATTGCTGATCTTTATGATCACGCCTTAACAACCAGAGTGACATCTACTTCAGATGCTTCACAATGATTGGTTGGAAGTCCTGTTAGAGCTTTAATGCTTCTATCATTTTATACAGGCCACACATCAGTGTTTACATTGATGTTGTGTTAACGGAACACTTCTGTGTATCCGGTCTTTATCATTTAACTTTTTTGTTTGTTTTCAATTTTGTTATCCAGAATAAAAGAATAAAGCCATGACGCCCCGATTTATCGGATCGTCATGAGGGGGAGAGTAGTCCACATGTTGTTCACTGTCAACAAATCATTTTTGGACACTTTCTCCACTATCTCTACTGCTAAATGGCCAAGCCAGCTTCAAGTCAAATGGTCTGCTATGCTCACAAGTCAACCATCTTTTTCTGTTGTGCCACCGACGAGATCTCCTCAAAACAATAATTTTCCGCTGTGCCACGTAAACTTTGAGGAGACAAAGGTCAAGTATTCAAGTTTTGAAGATGAATTCTGTGTGCGCCTGTATATCACTAGAACACTCGTTCCAGAGGCGCCATCGGAATTCATTAATGCTGATCAAGAGCAACTTCTGAAACGTAAAGATCACAAGCTACATCCTGAAGATTCTTCAACTCCCCGGCATCAAAGAAAGAATTGTCATGAAGACATCAAAGGGGAGATTGCAAGGATTTCTTCAAAAAGCCTTTTCAAGAAGCCGAGCGCAAAGACAAAGGAAGCTGAGCTGCATTGAGGAGCAACTGAACACAAAGACAAAGACATCCGCGCTGCAATGCTGATCAAACAAGATTGAACACCAAGGGGGAGATTGTTAGGACTTTTTCTGGTGTCCAATCTAGTTAGATGCCTTTGTATTTGTGTAGTTGTTATTTAAATGTGTAAATGGGCCACAAGAGCCATATCAGCCCATTAGGCCTCTTGTAAGCCATAAGTTAGCCTCCTTCTCCTATAAAAGGAAGCTAACTTATGAGGAAAACCTAGAGAAGGCAATAGAGTATAGAGGCAGAATAGAGAGAATAGTTTCAAGCTGCTCTCTCTCTCTCTCTAGAGGGAGAGCAGCGACCATTACACGATGTACCAGATTTCTGTTTAATCTATCTGCTTCTTCTTTCATTCTGATGATTGTTTGATTGTTAGAATAGGGACTTACATTGTAGTTCTAGTTCAGTCTTGAGTCCCAAGCTGAATCATTCTGAATTTACTTCTGATCCGTTTTATTTCAATGAAAAGTTGTATGCTCCTGGGTTAGGAAATGCTTGCTCTAATAATTCTGATAATGAATGTGTTGTGAATTCTGTTCGTGAGAGAAAACAGAGAGAGCGCAAACAAAAGAAACAGTCTGAGAATAGAGCTGTAGAGGGTATTTATAATTTTCCAAATTTAAAATATCCTCTTAAAGTTCATTCAAGGAAACACTTACAACGACTCTCTAAGAAAGCAATTTTCAAACCTTATCTCATGAACCAGCCATTCACACACAGAAACAATGACCCTGTCTCATCTGCTCCGAAAATTAAACAACAATGGGTACCAAAAACAGAACTTGAGAAACAAAGAACATTGTCTGAAAAGGCTACTGACCTTGGATCACAGCTGAAAGAAAAATTTAAAAAGATATTCTCAATTGATAAGGAAGGACCCATCCTACGGTGGGTACCTAAGAAACCTTAATCTGTTTTGCAGGACGGTCATGTGTGGCATTTTGATTCTGGTTGCTCAACCCACATGACCGGAATAAAACAGCTACTGAGCAACCACACAAAGTGCTACGGAGGAAATGTGAGATTTGGAAACAACGCAGCGTCTCCAATCCTAGGATATGGGGATGTCATCTGTGCAAGCGTCACCATAAAAGCTGTGTCATATGTGAAAGGACTAAAACATAATCTGCTAAGCATTGGACACTTCTGTGATAGTGGCATGGAAGTGAAGTTTATAGCCAGACAATGTTGTGTGCTGGACAGGTTTGGGAAGATATTGTTGACATGCACAAGAACTTGCAACTTGTATACCATTGATCTGAAGAGTGTGCAATTACCTTCTTCCATCTGCCTGTTGTCCAAAGCTTCCTCTGAGCAAAACAGTCTATGGCACAGACGCTAGTCCCATCTCAACTTCAAGTACCTTACCAATCTATCCTCCAAGAAACTTGTGAAAGGGCTGCCTCCTTTGAAGACTTCCGTTGAAAATCATTGTGATGCCTGCAGACTAGGCAAAATGAAAAGGAGCACTCACAAGTTGAAACCTGTTCCATCCTCCTCTCGACTACTGCAATTACTTCACATGGATCTATGTGTACCGATGAGAGTCCAAAGCATTAACGGACGCAAATACACACTTGTCATTGTGGACGACTTCTCTCGGTATACATGGACCAAATTTCTGAGGACAAAGGATGAGACAACAGAAACCATCATAACCTTCATCAGAACAATCCAGAACTTTCTGCAAAAGAGTGTGGAAATCATCAGAACAGATAATGGTACCGAGTTCAAGAATCAGTCACTTGCTGATTTCTATGCAACTCAGGGTATCACTCAGCAATTCTCTGCAGCAAAAACACCACAACAAAATGGAGTCGTTGAAAGAAAGAACAGAACACTTGTTGAAGCAGCACGCACCATGCTCATCCAATCAAAACTTCCCCATTTCATGTGGACTGAAGCAATCAACACTGCGTGCTTTACTCAGAACAGAACATCAATCCACAAGCGCTTCAACAAGACACCATATGAAATTCTCTTCAACAGAACTTCGGACATCTCATTCTTCAGAGTGTTTGGCTGCAAGTGCTTTGTTCTAAATGACAGAAATGAAAGAAGCAAGATGGATCTGAAAGCTATCGAAGGAGTATTCATTGGGTACTCTACGCAATCAAAGGCATATCGGGTCTACTTACGTGAACGCAGAACAGTCATTGAGAGTGTCAATGTAGCATTCTATGAAATGGCTGACTTTGCTTTTGAACATTTCTTGATAGAACCCACTCTCTCTGCCAATGGAAAGCAACCTGATGGAGCTGAAGTAACAAAGCAAACAATGGCTGAAAGTGCGATACTAGACTCCCTATTTGAACACTTCTATGAGAATCCACGCACTGCCAACTCACAATCACCAACAGATGTTGCACTCCCACCATTCATGCCTGACCTCACTGAAGAAGACACACCGCCTCCATCTGATCATGAGGATACCGAGGATCATGGCACTGCAGCAACACAAACAACTACACCAGCACAAGCAACAACAGAACCAGAATCAACCACACTGCACTCCACTCCTCAACAAACCACATATACTACTTTTGAGGACCCGGATCATCCCATCATAACGCCAATCCCTCTAACACATGAGCGGAAATGGACAGAGGCGCATCCTGCAGAAAAAATTATTGGGGATCCGAGTCGTGGAGTGTGCACAAGAACAGCTACAGCAAATGAATGTCTCTTCTCCTGCTTCATTAGCCAATCCGAACCGTCTAAAGTTACTGAGGCATTGGCAGATCCTGATTGGGTAATTGCAATGCAGGAAGAGATCAATCAGTTTGAAAGATTAGATGTGTGGTCCCTAGTGCCTAGACCCCTGAAGAAGACAATCATCGGCACCAAGTGGGTTTTCAAGAATAAGAAGGACGAAGACGGTGTGATCATAAGGAACAAAGCCCGACTGGTTGCAAAAGGATACTGATGGATAGTCTACCCGGGGGGTATCTTATCCGAGGGGTTATTGCGGGAATAACTAGAGAGAAGTCAGAGCAAAATAGGAGGAGAGAGAGTTGATTTTATTAAATGAACTCTTTAACCTACAAATTCCCGGAGGTTTCACCATCCTCTTCAACCTCATACCCACAAATTCTCTTCTCTTTCCCAAAATCCCCAAAACCCAAAACCCTACCCCCTCCTCCAAGATTTACGAATTTCAGTCCTCCAATGGCTCCAAAAAGGCAACAAGGTGAAAGTTCTTCCTCCACGACTCCTGTTCCGGGCTTTGAGGACGTCATCCTCACAAATGGCTCACAAAGGGCAAAGTTCATCAAACACGTTAATAGGCAAGTTCACCCCTCCCATTTTATGTGCCATGAAACTCTCCATGCTTTGAATTTGTTTGTGATTATGGAAGAGTTGTTCAACAAATTGCATATGGGTCTCATTTTTGGTTTGAAATATAACTCAAATGAGCGCATTATCTTTGAATTCATGAGTTCGGCTAAGTTGGTTGAGAATAAGGATGATTTAAGGGAAAGCAAAATCACGTTTAGGTTGTTCAATAAAAAACATACCATCACTAAACGTGAATTTGCCGCACATTTTGGTCTTCCCGCCCCTTTGAATGAAAGAGTTTCGGAAAATACCGTTTATGGCCATGATTTGTGGATGAAATTGACTGGAGAAACTACTGTTGATTCGGGAGAACTGACAATTAGTCACGTTCAACACCCGATTTTCCGAATCTTCTTGAAATTTTTGACCAATTGTTTGTTTGGATGCCCGAATAACCACCATGTGAGGATGGGAGATGTTTGTATCCTCACAAATGCTTTGTACTACCACGCCGAGTATTTTGATATTTGTAGCATGATGTGGGCACATTTACTCAAAGAGTGAAAAGCTGGTGGAAATTTTTTTTGTGGGGGAGTGATCATGCATCTAGCAACAAAATTCTGGTATACGGATAACTCACCTATACCCGATTTTTGTTTAATGAGCCTTAATTTCCTGAGTAATGCACAATGCCTTTCCAACTCTCACTACAACGAAGAAGGACGACAATTCTACAAATGGCACATCCATCCGAAACCCCTAAGGTATTTCCCCATCCCCTCCTCCGAACTACCTACGTTTTTGTACAACGAACCCCGCAACCATGTCACTCACTACCTACTCCCCAATGCCATTTCACCTCACCTCCAAGAACAACCCAACCAACCGGATCAACCGAACCCACCCGTGAACCAACAAAATGCCCCACCAAATATTCCCAACCCACCCCCAACCGACTACTTCCAACAACTCCTTGCCGGTTTCCAAACTATGAGCACGGACTTTAACACAATGGGGGGGGGGGGGGGGGGAATTTGACCAACTTAGAGAAGAAGTGGGTCAATACCGGGAAGAACAAAAAGTGGGTTTTCAACGGTTGGAGGAACAAAGGGAAGCCGACAACCGAAGATATGAAGAGGACTATCGACGGATGTATGGGCCTACTTACTCCTACATGGCCCATCATGGCAGTTATGCATCCATGGCTAACCTCCTCCACCACCCTCTTGGTATGACCCCTCTCATTGGGGTACATTTGGAGCATCCGGCTCCGGTGGTGGAAGCTTTGACGACGGTACGGGCGGTGATACCACGATGGGCGAGGGAGGCATGGAGGGAGGCATGGGTGGAGGATTCGGCGGCAGCTACTACGGCGGAGAAGGAGGGCACTAGGGACCGTGCCTTGAACAAGAAGGGGGGGGGAAGGACTTCTCATTGGTATGTAACTTTCCTTTTTTGGAAATTTCACTTTGTACTACGCATACTTATCTTTTATTTTCAAAAAAAAAAATAATAAATTAAAAGAAAAAGAAATGGTAATTAGGTTGAAAAACCAAAAACGGGCAATCTAAGCAAAAAAGGCTTTAAAAATAAATGAGTGAGTGGAAAAGATTAAAAATACAAAGAGATGCTAGGATAAAAACCTGAAAAGGCTCCTAGGCAAAATGAGAGATATGAGAGATATAATTGTTTTTGCAGGACATCATTTTGATCTCTTGAAGATACAAAGAGGAGGAGGAAAAAGCAAGAAGCATAGAAGGTCATGAAACCCAAGAGAACACTTTTTCTTTGAGCTAGATACTCAATGTAAAATTCATGTTTATCCTTGGTGGCCTTTTGCTTTCACTTATTGATTATGAACTTTTTGGAGGACTTGAAACTTTTGAACATTTGACTTTACTCACGGACGAGTAAAGAGACTAAGTAAGGGGGAGTTGATTTGTGTGTAATTTCTGTTTGTATTTGTACGTTTTTAATTAGTTTTGTGATTCACTAGCTTGGAAATTACATACTTTTGGTGTAATGTTTTGTTTTATTTAAATTGGTGTAAATTGTTTAGATTAGGATTATTCTGAGCATATGACAGGTTGAAAGCACTCAAAGGATCAAGAAATGGATCCCAAAGACCAAAAGGTGTGCAAGGGAACAAGATCAAAAATTGATTTGGGAAAAAGTTCATGTACCCGGTCGGGTATATGCAACACCCGATCGGGTATTGACCCGATTTCGTTGTCCAAATCAAATCCTGGAAACAAAGGATCGTGGGAGCAATATATTTGAAAGATCCGGTCTCATACCCGATCGGGTAGACCGACACACCCGGTCAGGTATGAGATGACGTTTTCTCATTTCTCGGAACCAGCTGAGTACCCGATCGGGTACCCCAAACACCCGGTCGGGTACATGATCCTGCCACCTTCATTTCCCTATAAATACACCCCTTTTTATTCACATTAAACCATCCCTTCTTCCATACTCTTAATCTCAATTTAGAATAGTATTTCTTCTATATTTTTATAGCATGGTTAGTCTCCAAATGAGGAGCTAAACTTCCATTTCTTGGTGTTGCTCTTGAAGCTTGTTGATTATTAAAGTTGTGAGTTATTTTCTTAACTTCTTCCCTTGAATATTAATTCTTCCTTTAAATACTATTTCTATATCAATGTTGGGGAGTGTTACTAAGATGACAATTAGTTAACATCTTGACATTAGTTATAGTAATAGTTATTTCTTCCTCTATGTTAATATTGGGGAGTGTTACTAAGATGACAATTAGTTAACATCTTGATATTAACTATAGTAGGATTCATCTTCTTTAATATTCTTCCTTGAGTATTAATTAATTCCTATTCATATTTCATATTAATATTTTGAACATTACTTAAAGGATCAACTAGTTTTGTTTCATCTATTAATTATTACTAGAAACAATCAACGAACCGATGGTTAATCGTTGATGGTTTCACAAGTAAGTAACTTCGATTTATTAATGCAGGGTCGTGGTTAATAAACTTAAGAGGAATTAATTTTGTTGGTTAAACCGAAACCGTTGTGTTGAAGTTATCAATCTCAATTGATTTCATCAAGGAGTTAAGAGATTAAATGCTACTATCAAGTCGGTATATGGCGGTGTTCTATACTTGACTAATAGGAATGGTTATTAATGAATGGTCGTTGTTAATAACTACCCTCGATGAATTGGATATACTCCTCGATTGAGTATTCGAGAGGAGATAAGTTATAGATATAATAATGATCGACTAAAATATATCAACAAGTGGAAAGTAGCAATGCCAAGTCCCTTTTATCTTTGAATTAAATCTCATATAAGTCGTTCATCTTCGTGTTTAATTTAATTAAATCACTCAATCAAAACCCCCCTTTTTTATTACTTGTTTATGTAAAAAGATAATTATTCCTTTCCCTGTGGATACAAACTCTACTTCACTATACTACGTATTAGTGCTAGTATTGAATTTATTTTGACGCACCGTGACAAAGTGCTCGTCGGGTGTCTTTTAAAGTTCATCTAGTTTTAGAGTTTACTTTTTAGAAACAATATTTTGGCGCTCTCACATAAACATTATCCATTGTAGCTATCTAATGTAACTTGATTTTGTTTCTTTCAGATATTGAAAAGCCACCAATAAGTAGAAAGCTAAGCAGTTAGAAGCTCACAAATTAGTTTATTATAGATTTAGTTGAGTTTGTGTTGGAGTGTGTATGACATTTGAATTGTAAATGATAATTCTTTTTATTTTCAATAAAGTGCCTTTTAATTTTTCATACATTGTCATTTTTATTTTTCTAAGTAGTAATCTTATATTTCGTGTGTATGAATAATTATATATAAATATGAATATACAAATATATAATCAACATTATGTGATACCCAATGTATCATAAATTTAATTGATACTTACGTGTCAAAACACAAAGTGATATTGTTTTATCATAATTTTTTATGATACTCTAGTGTCATAAATAATTAGTGACACTTTACCAGTGACACTAAATTTAGTGTCATAATTCCCGACCTTCTATGACACTTTTCTAGTGTCAGAAAAACTTTTTGTGACACTTATTTATTGTCACTATAGACCATTTTTCTAGTAGTGATAGTCTTGCCGTGGATAGCTACAATCCAGAAAAACCTAACGGTCAACCCGGGCCGAAGGTTCTTATTACTCTTAGGCCGTTAGTCATGAATGTGAGAATATATACATTTATATATTATGTGGTCGTGTGGCCGCATTACCATGTTCACTGTGCGTTTAGGGCCGCTCAATAAGCTTGAGCGGGAAAACCAGATGATGCTCAACATGAATAATGGATCCATTCACGAGTGACTAAAGATGAAGAAATCACAATCATATGTGTGTTCAGAACACATAGAAAGGATTCCTACGGGTCGTATGACGCACAAGCATCCGAGCCACGTCCCGTTGGCAAACCGTCTAGCCCTCGCCTTTCGGCGTGTGTGACATGCGCCATAAGCCAAGGCATCCACAAGCCCTTGCACCATAATCCGAGGCCTTCTATAAGCCCTTAAACTATCTTGATCGTGGCTAGGCTCGCCCATTCCCTTCCAGGATGGTGACTGGCGCATTATGTCACACGATCGGCCCCTCAGCGCTGCCGTGTGCGAATTCATGGTTGGGCTCCCCCATTCCCTTCCAAGATGGTGACCACCGCCTCATATATCAAGATCGCCTCCTCGACACGGCGTGACTATCATTGCGAAGACCGGTCTCATCCTCGCAACTCATGGATGAGGACCGCTACTCGGATCTTTGGACAGGCTCCACGGTGCCGACGTCCTCACACATGAGTGACCCCTCGACACGGCGTGATTATCATTATGAAGATCGGTTTCATAAAAAAAAAGATCGGTTTCATCCTCGCAACTCACGGATGAGAACTGTTGCTTGGATCTTCGGACCAGACGGACAGTGCCGACGTCCCTATATCACGATCGACCCCTCGGCATGACGTGGTTATCATTTTGAAGACCACTCTCATCCTCGTACCTCATGGATGGGAACCACTGCTTGGATATCCGGATCAGCTCCACAGTGCCGAGTTCCTTATGTCATGACCGGCCCCTCGGCACGACGTGATTGTCATTTTGAAGATTGGTCTCATCCTTGCGCCCCTGGGATGAGAACCACTTCACGAATCTTTAGACTGGCCCCACAGCACCGACGTTCCTATATCACAGCCAGCCCCTCGACACGACGTGGTTATTATTTTGAAGATTAGTCTCATCCTCGCACCCTAGGGATGAGAAGCGCTGCTCAGATCTTCGGACCGATCCCACAACGCAGACATTTCTATATCAAGACCGACTCTTCGGCATGGCGTGGTTATCATTTTAAAGACCGGTCTCACCCTCACACCTCAGAGATGAGAACCGTTGTTTGGATCTTCACACCAGACCCACAATGGCGATGTACCTATATCTCGACTGGCTCCTTGACACGGCATGGGTATCACTTTGAAGACTGGTCTCATCCTCGTACCTCTTGGATGGGAACAGCCGCTCGGATCCTCGGACCGGCTTCACAACGTCGATGTCCTTATATCACGACTGGTCCTTCGGCATGACGTGATCATCATTCTGAATCGCTTTCTGAGGTGAGTTTTTTCGCACTAAAAATAGATGTTAAAAGTATAAGGTATAAGTACGAGTACGTCTTCACACGGGTGAAAAAAGGGAAATAAGTGTTGAATACTTTCAGCGATTAAAATTAATAAAATAAACGCGAATGTGCAAGATTGAATTTTTTTTAAATTAAAAGCAACTAAAATAAAGCTAATTAAATAGTTCCTTTGATTTAATGACAGGAAGGAAACAAGGACTGATTCCACAAAATCTAATCTAATTATACAATTGAGCAGCATAATCAATATTAAGTTTTTATCGCTCTCTAACCCTGCTAATCTCTTAGCAAGCAATTAGGTGTGTGTGCAGGTGCCCTAAAACAATTTAGAGTTCTCTTAAATTATTCTATGCGTAATTATAATCCTAGTGTTCATTCCATATTACAAAAGGTATCAGTTAAATTATTCAATCACAAATTAAACGATAATCAGCGATTAACTCATCAAGAACGGAACCCTAGATCATGAGTCAGACCCATTCATTAATCCCAAATCCCTAATAAAAAATACTCACAATTCATGTTTGAAGAATCAAAATAACTAAGAAGGAAAGAATTAATTTTCATTAATTAAAAAGAGAAAAGAATCCACCAACAACCCCAGAACTTTGAAGATTCAAAGTTGAAAACCCATGAAAATCTTGTCCTAGGGCTTGTCTCTAAGCTCAATCTAGCCTAAAGCTATGGTTTACAGACTTTGTAAATAGAAAACAGTGAAAAGGGGATGAAATTGGGCTTTTTGGGGCGAAATCTAGTCGTTCTCGGTCGCGCGCAGGGTCGTATGCACGCCACACACTTCTGTAGGCAGCATTACGCGTGCACGAAGTCCGCACCTCTCGTCCAAATTATGTTATGTTTCTTTCATCCATATTATAGCTAATGAAGTTCTCTATCCACCACAACTTGAAAACTGGATTCGGATCACCCAATCAAAATATATGGATGAAATGGTGGAAGGTCTCATCCTGAATTTTCAACAGCGATGATCTGACTTTCACGTCTGTTTTTACATTGGTTCTCTCATACTCTCGTAATGGCGTCTTCATATGATTTGTAGCCCATTTAGTTATCTTTCACAAGAAACTTGAATCGTTTCATTTGGAGTTTTACACAAAATGATATGCTCAGACAATTGACAAGTGTCATCCTGGATCAAGGTTACGAATTAAGCGTTGGTCTAGAAAGCTGTTTTTCATGCTCCTTTAGTCCACATTTGTTCCCGTACATGATCCTTGTTCTCCCTTGACTTCAGAATCACACATTTAATGCCTCGTGAACCTTCAATACTTCTCAACAACTCCCAAATTTGCTCCAAATCATCCTGAATAATTCTCTAACGCTAAGGCCGAGCTTAAATTTCCTGCTTTTTACTCTGAAAACACCAATTGCAAGCTAAAACCCGGTAAAATATGACTTGAGTTATTTAGGCGCATTGTAACACATTTAAGCTAGGAAAATTGCCTAAAACGAATCCTAACACTCTTAAAATGCGTGTTGAAAGATGAACTTTTTTTAAAAATGAACTTTTGAACTCCCCACGCTTAAGACTTTGCTTGTCCTCAAACAAATTGAATCTCGGGCCACACAACAAAAATGGTATGATAACAAGTAACAACTGACTCCTACGCACACTAACATTCCCGCAATTGCACAACAAATAAAATTGCCCAAAGTCCAATACATACCCCACATTTAAACTTTGGCATCACCCTCGCTGCCTTAAATTATTGCAAGAATGCTCTTGGGGGTAAAGTGGAATAGCCCGGCCCCCGCAGGGCCTGCGGTAGTTAGTCATGACCTCAAGTACTTTCCACACAAACCAACTCAAGTCTTAAATGCGCACTTTGTCCTCACTCGTGCACGCCCTAAGAAACTTCACAGATGGTCACCCATCTCGAGACAACTCCCGTGCAAGCACGCTTAACTTGGAGTTGTTATGAGCTCCCTTAAAAAGAGATGCACCTTGTTGGTATGAGTAGTAAAATTAATCATTTTAAATTAATTTCATATATTACAACCACCCCCACTTAGGAACACAATGTCCTCGTTGCGCCCATAAGCCAATCTCAATCAAGTCCCGAAATCCTCCCCTGTTAAGTGTACGCCCAATATCCAACGGATCAACACACTTTCGTAGGGTTCCACTGATACCACCTGTAACACCCCGCCCCGTAAGGGCCCGAGGTACACTAGTAGAAAAATGGCTTACAATGACATTTTTATAGTGACACTTTCTGATAAAATGCCACTCATGACATAAAAGTGTCACTTATATTTTCCAACACAAGTACATGAACATCACGTAGTGACACTCAGACATTTTTACGGAGTATATTTGAAGGAGTGTGTCACTGTTCATATTAGCCTGCACGGTTTATTATACAGAGTAATACACTTGGCTTTTTTTCCCTCTCCCATTTCAGACTTAACATACATCGGCTCAGCTTTCCTTCATGAATTGAATCCTAACTCCTAAATCGATTGTCAGATTTTCTAGGCCCTACCGCTTGACTCGATCTCCTCGCTAGGTAATATGAACTTCTCGAGGGATTGTGGTCGAGTTCATTAATCGTCGCCCCCAAAAGCTCTAGCCTCCAGCGGCCTCGGGAGTTCCAATCGTGACTTGCTTCAGCCACTAGAGTTTAGCCTTGCGAGTTCCAATCATTCTAGTGAGTAGTCGGCATCAGCCTTCGGTCCTCCAGAATCCATGACCTACAACACCAGTCTTGAGAATAGGTTCTTATTTCTTATTGATTAGGGAATTAAAGATATGTGTTTCTTAGTTCTAAATTTTTATTTCATGTGTCGATGTTCTTCCATTGGATCTCATTCACCCTTTATTTAGGAGTTTCAGTGCAATCTTTATGTTCATATGTGCAGATTTCTAGATTAATTGGTTGGACCGGAACATGAGGTTTCACGTCAACCCGCCTATAGGTACAATTGATTTTTCCTTAATTTTGTTAAGTGGGAAATTTGTGTATTGATATGAGTTTGGAAGATTTGTAAAGGAGTGATGGAAAGTATTGAATTCAAGCTAAGGTGTTTTGTTAATCTTCTTGAAAAGCATTCATCATAGAGGTTACATGGTAGATGTTACTTTCTTGAGGTTTAGTTGGTTCTTCTCATCCCGCCATCACTTCCTTTAGTACTTTGCCACCGTTTTTAATTTTGTGTGGATAAACCTAGAGTATTAAGTTACGGAGTATTAACCAATTTTACACAATTTTTATTAGGAAGAAGTTGTTGATGATTGATAGGCTCGTTCCATATCTAACTTTTCACCCATATTTTGGGTGTTATTTGTTTAATTTTTATAATTAATCGGGTGATTATTGGGGATTTGATTGAAAATTATTTATTTTTAAGTCCCGGTACATTTCGTTGGACTAAAAAGAGGTGAATTGACCGTTGTACCCTTAATGATCGAACAAATTAACTAATTTATTAATAATTCAAAATAAAATATTACTCCCTCCGTCCCATTAGACTTTGTCAACTTTCCCTTTTTTGTTGTCCCAAAAAACTTTGTCATTTTCCTATTAAAGCAACTAATTTTTAGTTCTGCACATTTTTCTCTTCTCTGCACAACTCTCAACCACACAGTTTCTACTATTCTTATTTCTTACCTACTTTGCACTTGGCAAAGTCTACAGGGGCGGAGGTAGTACTACATAATACTAGTAGAAAATATGAGAGCCCAACACAGTCATCTGGCAGAGGACCAAAGGCCTCTCCGGTGCCGCCGCCACCGCCACCACTGCCACCACCGGCGTCGCTGCCACCACCGACGTCAGCTCCACCGCCACAAAAGGTGTCAACAGTAGCTCCGTCTCCGATCTCATTCAGCCTTGCCGTCAGCTGCCGCCAGATCCAACGTCATCGCCGCCACATCCGGCTATTGCCGTCTCATCCAAGACCAGTGTGCAACTTTTGGCGTCGTCGCTGCCTCCACTGAGCCGAGCACTGTAGATCTCAGATCTGTTATGCCTCCACTCAAATGCCATCTTGTAGTTGGAATGTCATTTTAATGACATTATTGCCATCCTGACTGAAAAAAGATGGCATTTTCGGATTAAAAATATGGCAATAATGTATTTTCGAATGAGTATTATCGCCATCTTCGTAATGTTATTGCCATTAAAATGGTATTATTGAAGTGAACTTCTTAGATATAATATAGTAACAAAAATGGCATTCCCATAAAAAATGTCAACAATAATATGTTATTTTTGAATTAAAAAAATAATAAAACTAAACCAATAATATACAAATAAATAAATAAAAATCTCAAAATAAATAAATAAAATTAAAAGTGTGCAAATAATAAAAACAGTGATGGTGGAAGAAAAAGAGAAGAAGTAGAAGAAGAAGAAGAAGATGGAGGAGGAGGAGGAGAAGATCCAACCATACCAGGACGCCGCTCACCGTCATTTAGCCGCTCACCGCTGTTCGCCGCTCTTTGGTGGCCGCAAATGGGAATAAGCTTCATCATCCACACCTCTAAAAATCGCAGGAGATATAGGAAATCAATTAACGTCGGGAAAAAAATTGAAGCTATTACAAAGCAGAAGAGAATAAAATTGATGTCTCACATAGGGATTTAAGGATGATAGATGCTGAGGGTAGATGGGAGAGAAGAAGGGAGATTGGGGGAGAAAAGTAAAAATGATGCGAGAGGAAGATGGGAGAGGAGAGAGGAGATGAGGTGAGAAAAGAAAGCTTGGAGCAGAGAGAGGCGTACGATTTGGATATGGGTATAATCGGAAGATTAATTAAATTAGTCCTATTTAGCGAATAAATTAGAAAGAACTATCCAACTCCTATTTGTGAAGTTTTCTAGTATTTCACTCCTATTAAGGTAATGACTTACTCCGTATAATTTAATAGGTAGGTTTTTCTATGGTACTTGATTAGTCCTATTAGTGCTCTCCAGACGATAGTATGTCAACCCACTAGTATACGAAGTATTTATTGAGAATAATAGAGGGATTTTTTTTATTGTGTTCACTCATCTATTATTTTCTTTACTTTAAATGTCATTATATCGACATCATTGAATAATAATGAGTTTTTACTCTGTGATCTTGAGTTCTTAATAATGTTATGTTGATGTCATCGAATTACAATATATTTGGCGGAAGAAAGATACTACCTCCGTCCCAAATTGATTTGCAAATTTGATTTTTCTTGATCAAACAGTTTCATTTTATTTGCTTAATTAGGATGTCAATTTTTAATTATTTTCTAATTTGGAGTTTACGACTTTGAAGAAATTTTAATGTAGTTTTTGAATATGTAAAATTTAATTATTAAAAATTGAGTTAATTATCAATAGAGATGATTGACTTTTATTATTGGTTGAACAAAAAATGTTGACTTTGCAAAACAATTTGGGACGGAAGGAGTATGAGATTTGGTCAATGAAATATATCTAAGTCGATCGAATGAACTTATATAAAAATAATAGTTTTTCGTTTATGTGACATTTATTTGGGTATGGATGGATGATCATTTCCTTGAATTGATTAATTGAGTAAGTATGGGGGGCGTTGAGTAGTCAGAGTTCTTAAATGTATATGCCTACATGCATGTGCATGTCGAGAACGTAAGAGGAGCCCCATTTCATTTACTTCGATCTGGTGTCTCTTAATAGCTAGGTAGGCTTGTTCCAGCAAAGGAAGCTACGCCCGAGGGAGATAAAGTATGTATATACTCCCCGATTGGGAAAAATCCTAACTGGGAAAGTTCCCGATAAAGTATGTAAAAATCCTAATTTGGGAAATTAAAGCTCCCCGATAAAGTACGTATATTAATGATTAAAGTCTGATATCAATTGAACACTACTCCCTATATTAAACTCCGAGCTATTCTTCCTAACAAGTTAATGATGGAACCCCAGATCTTAATATGGTATCAGAGTCAAACCGATCCATAACCATGATATGGGTCCCTTATGAAAAATGACGACACGGTTTTAAAAATGATAATGATGAACCAGCGAAAAATTATTGACGGCACAATCCAGATGAAGTGTCTGGTCTTGAGGAGGGGTGTTGAAGTCCCACACCAGAAATGTATAAAGTAATAAAGTGCTACTCCGTATATTAAGATCTGGGTTACTCCTATCAGGTTGACCTTTTAGGATGGAAAAATCGATTCATTGTGTGGGGCCCCCTTATGAAAAATGATGATACGATTATAAAAAAATGACAATGACCATCCGATGAAAAAATGAATGACGACATGATCCAGACGAAGTGTCTGGTCGTGAGGAGGGGTGTTAAAGTCTCACACTGGATATATCTAAAAAAAATTAAAAACTATATTAAGATATGAGCTACTCCTCCTAACAGGTTGGCCTTTTAGGATGAAACCCCAGATTTTAACATATATACTTCATATGTATTTACTCATTATTTTGAGAAAATTCCCAAAATAGGAGGAAATATGGTTTAAAAGTATAAAATAGAATTGTTATCCAAAAAACATTTTCAACCTCCTTTTTACTCAACTATTTAAAAGTATACCGGCTCAATCACATTATTTTTAATTTGCTATTTTATATGTTCCTCAAATTTGACAAAGTTATAAAGAAGTACTCGACTCCTACGTATGCAAATTTATTATGGTAGAAATTCAATGTACGTATGTATTAACTACTACGTGCACTTCGTTTTTTTTTAGAAGAATACGTGTAGTACTACGTGTACTTCGTTTATTTAAGTTCAATTCGAATCTTTGCGACGTACTATAAATAGCAAGCGAGGATGTCTTGGTTTTGTAGGAATAGAACTTCCGCATTATTATACCTCTTTCATGCTAGAATATAATCTATCTCTTAGATCCGGCTTATATATACGTAGTATATAGTTATATTGCCTTTCCTCTCAACAAATTAGTTTTTGAAGTAGAAAAATTAAAGAAGAAGCAATGGAGAAATATTTCCGAATCGGGCCGGGTAAGCCAGCTACAATGGTGATGTTGCCATTGGTTCACCTGCTGGCCGGGTTTGCCCCATTTTGTTTCAGTTGGGATTGTGTAGGGGTGTGGATAGGGCTGTACATCCTCACCGGGCTCGGAATAACGCTCGGTTATCACCGGAATTTGTGTCACAAGAGTTTCAAGCTCCCCAAATGGCTCGAGTATTTTTTTGCCTATTGGGGCGCTCAAGCTCTTCAGGTAAGATTTTCTTTATTATTGAGTTATAAACTTATAATTAATTAATATAAGTAATATACTTCCTTCGTCCTCTTAAGATTATCTATTTTTTCTTTTTTATCAGTCCACTAAATTGTTTCATAATAACCTTAAATTCTTAATAAGTGTATCATCTTTTCATGTACCAAAGTTAGTGGAATGAGAGTAGTATGCTCATTTTGGGTACTTAATTATTATGTTTATGATTTTTTTTAATGAAAAAAATTACTAATTATATGTCAACTACAAGGTAAAGTACCTTTCACATAATGACATTACACCTATGTACCAGACTATTATATACTTCCGTCCCATTGGAAGGTTCCCATATAAAAAAGGCACAGTTATTTAGGTGATAACTAAATAAAGTACTTCGGGTATATTTTGAGAAATAATTTTAATAGGTATATATTATAATGTGTTAGTATTGATAACTGTAATGTTATAAATGTATTATTTTTAATATTTAATGACTAATTTGTTTCTTAAGATTGTTAATTGTTTTCTAAAATGGAAATGAGAACCTTCTAATGGGACGTCCAAAAAAAGAAAGTGAGAACCTTCTAACGGGACAGAGGGAATATTTAATGTCTGATCGACTCATTTAGTCCAAACGAATGGCACGATAGACTCACTTATCAGTCAGACTAATGTAGGATTACCAATTATTCATTACTTTAAATGATCTTACCTTTAGTGTTAAAATTAAACGATCTTACCTTCAGTCGGACCATATTGGATTAGTATAAAATACTCCGTATTTAAATCTACTACGTATAATGACACTACGTTTAATGTGGTACGTAATATTAGAGCCGGATTTAGTTGTGATTTGATCATTATTTAATACTCCACATGAGATCTGGAAACCAGCCGGATTTAGTATTGAATTTCCACCAAGGTTATTCTAGCTACCTCCGCATCAAATTATTTGTCTCATTTGCTTTTCACGTACTTTAAGATAATTACCACATAATTATCAGTGTTTACAAAAAGTAAGAGTTTTTATACCCGTAGTAGTACGGTAGCAACACTGTAACTACTTTTACGGTAAATTTATTTCCAAAAATAGAAATGTGACCATTATTAATTTGATACATGCCATAAAATTGAGAATTGATTTTGATACATCCATTTTGGGACAGTATAAATATAAAAATAAATGTGCCCAGCATACCTTTGGTCCATCCGATCCATGGTATTCTTGGTATTTATTGATATGTTGAATAGTGTGCCCACTTTTTTTTTGGAAACATGATAATGACAGAAACTCAAAGAGCGGCCAAAAGACAAGTCCTCTCATTTTGGTCATCAGCCCTAGTATTAGACATAAAATTGTATGTGTTAGAAACACAACACTTTGCTAACCACTCAACGAGAAATTTAAAGCCTATCACTACAACATTTTAACCCCTAATAGGGGTGGGATTTTGGAACTGGGAACCGTGGAACTGATTAGAACCGAACCGTTAACAACATCTAGGAACCAAACCGTTTACAATTAATGCCTCATTTGTAGGAACCGAACCGAAGCGGGTTATAACGGTTCGGTTCCCGGTTCCTATAAAAAAATATGTGCATGGAACCGTTAAGGAACCGTTATTAAAAATATAAAAAATAAAACAATATTAGTAGTAGTAGTAGTAACAATAACAACAACAATAATAATAATAATAATAGTAATAATAATAATAATAATAATAATAATAATAACAACAACAACAACAACAATAATAATAATAATATAGCAATAGTAACCACCACCACAACAATAATAAAACAATATAAGATACTCCCTCCGTTTCAGTTTGATTGACACACTTTCCTTTTTTGGACGTTTCAAAATGAATGCCACACTTCCCATTTGGTAAACAAAACAGTGTCAAACAGTGTCAAACAGTGCCAAATAGTGTTCAAACAGTGCCAAACAGCGTCCAAACAGTGTTCAAATAGTGTCCAAACAGTGCTTAAACAGTAAAATTTACCCCTTAGTAAATGTTTTCCTTAAATGTTGACAAATCAAACTATGTCAACCAAACTGAAACGGAGGGAGTATTTAACTAACAATTCTAATTTAATCAATGGAAAAGAAGTAATAAATATTGTACATGAGGTTGATATATACATTAAACTCCTTTCTACAAATCAAGTTGTGTTCCATCACATAAATTTTATAAATATAAAATAACCCAAATAATAACTTGTAGTTGATTGCACATATTTTACTTTACTATTTTTACAATATTTCTAATTATTAGATTTATTATGAATCAATAGAATGTAATAATGTTTTTTTTAAATCTATACATGCAAACTCAATGTCTTTTTTTTTAATGTTTTGAAAGACTTGAAGTAGGCGTCCTATTCTTGCTACTATGATGACGAGTAACCTTCATCGCTCCGACACTACAACAATTTTTAATGTTGCATTTATTACATGAAAATTTAAATCACTTTTATTTAAGTGTTCAAAGTTCATTAGTTAAGTTTTAGCTTTAATGTTTGAAGTGATTAGAGCTTCAAATAAAATTTTAATACTCGTGTTTTGAATTTTCGACGTGTTTAAAATTATGTGTTAATTCTTAGACGAGAAAAAATTATTCTAGGAACCGGTAAAAGGAAGAACCGAACCGTTTACTACCGGTTCGGTTCCATAACGGTTCCTGATTTCTTATATAGGAACCGAACCGATTTCATTAGTTAAAACTTTCATAACGGTTCCACTCATTTTGAGTAAGAACCGAACCGGTCCCAGCCCTAACCCCTAATGCCCCACCCAAAAGTGTTACAATATCACTAAAAAGTGTTACATTAGAGAAAATGTAACTCTTTTTGACTATTACATTTGGTCATGTTGTATTAGACCTATTGTAACACTTTATAGTCACTAATGCAATATTTATACTTCCAGAAAGTGTTACACTAGGTTTAAAAATTGTTACACTAGAGAAATATGTAACACTTTTATAGATATGTTACATCTTTAAGACTTTAATGTTACGTTAGGTCTAAAAATGTAGTAGTGCTATTGTAACCAAAAAGAAAAGATTGCCTCACAGAACACTCACAAACTCAATGCTCCAACTAGTAGTCCAATAAAAAACAACCAAGAGTCCTAGCTAAATAGTCTAATACGTCCCCTAGTTACGCTCTTGTCCCTGCTTTATATGTTTAAGGATTGATTTATGAAAAATTCTTTTTGTACACGTTCTTATACACATAAATACACATCTGTGTCTGTGAAAGTTTCGTTTGTCTGTGAATGTCACTTCACAAACAAAACCTGGCTTGTTTTGTTTGTAGAATTTTTCACAGACAAAACAAGCCGGTTTTAATTTGTTTGTGAACTGACATTCACAGACAACAAAAAACCTCTCATAGACACAGAAGTGTACTGATGTATATAAGAACATGTAACCAAGAATTTCCCTTGATTTATACATGCAATGATGCACAAGTCTCTTCACTAGTACTTTAATTTTGAAAAATAGTACTACGTATAAGCAAAGTTCAAATTTGTCTGATATAAAACATTTGTCTGAATATCAAATTTGATAACACCTGATTAACTATGTTAAGGTCGAAATTTGTGTTAATAAATATAAAACTTTAACAATGGCAATTCAATGAAAACAAATTAGGGGATTAGGGGATAATATCGACACATTCAGTAATCATTTTAAATGTGTTTTGATTATTATTGGATAAGTACTCACTTCTAAAGTAATCTTTTTATTTAATTTGTCGTTTGTCCAAATATAATTTCATGTTCCTAATCAAAAGATATGTCAGTGATATCCTGTTACACTATCCTTGCTTAATCTGTTTTTATCTTTTATCGTGAATCGTATTAAGTTTGTCTAACACTTTATTTTATTATAATATACGTGTGATTTTTAATCATCCCTTTTTATTCATATTTTATAAATTCAATACTCCGTAACATTCATGTAATTTCATTTACTATTAATAGGTTTCTAACATTTAATTTGTCAATTTTGTATAGGGGGATCCAATTGGTTGGGTGAGTACTCATAGATACCACCACAAATATACTGATTCTATGAAGGACCCTCACAGTCCCCTTGAAGGGTTTTGGTTCAGTCACATGGGATGGGTCTTTGATGTTGAATCCGAAAAAGAAAGGGTAACATTTTTATTTATTTATTTATTTAATTATTTATATTTATAATAATCATCACAACGTGTTGGCTAATGCCCATTGTTTTGTTTGTGGCGGATACAGAGTGAAAGGGCAACAAATGTAGCAGATTTGGAGAATCAACCCTTCTACAAGTTCCTCCAACAGACCTACATTGTTCATCCTGCTATACTTGGAGCATTGCTTTATGCAATTGGCGGATTTCCTTATGTTGTTTGGGGCCTGGTATGCATATATACATTTTTATTTCAATCTTGGAGAAGTAGCTCATAATCATAAATATCAATTTAAGTCTTATTCATAAAGCTGGCTAATACATGGTTTTCACTTGAACAAATTTTAGTTTAAAATCAGATCTAATCAGAGTTAAAATAGACCAGATGTGTCCAAAATTTCAGTCTATGTAAAAACTTTAGTGATGTAACTTTACTTACTCATTCAGCATAATGTAAGTAACAAATTTCTTACCTGACATTTTTATTAGAATGTGTCATTTTTTAATATCTATAATATTCATAATAAATACTACTGTACATACATAGACATATACTCCATATAAAACAAATTTTCTTGTTAGGTCAAATACTTTTAACATATATTGAGTGCTTTAATTTTGTGTTACTTTTAATTATATACAGGGAGTAAGAGGTACATGGGGATTTCACGTGACATTTCTTGTGAATTCTGCGTGTCACATATGGGGAAATCAACCTTGGAAAACCGGCGACCTGTCTAAAAATAATTGGTTAGTTGTTTAATTTCTTTCTATAAATCTGACCTAGCCAACTACATTTGGATGATAAATAATTATGAGAGTGCATGCTAAAAAAAATTTCAGGTTAGTGGCATTAGTCACATTTGGAGAAGGATGGCATAATAACCATCATGCCTTTGAACATTCAGCTAGGCATGGTCTAGAATGGTGGCAGCTCGACGCAGCTTGGTGCACCATTTGGATACTAAAACAGTTGGGTTTGGCTACTCACGTCAAGTTGCCCACACATGCACAAAAGAAAAAGCTGGCTTTGCATGGCAACCAAATAGTACCTTCAGCAGATGGGCTTCCACGGATTCTTAAATGAAAGGCGACGTGAAACTCTATATTGTACTAAGTTTTGTACAATCTCTGATTACCATTTTAGTCTAGCTTCTTACTTGTATTAGGCCCATCTCAAAATAAATAAATATACGTCAACGGTTGCCGATCTAAAATAACCTTTGGTTTGAATGATATATCAAGTAAACAAAATTGGTAGAACATATGAGCATTAGCTCCTACCTATCATCAATGATCAAACGAGGCTGGGAAATCCCAAGCAAGTCATACAAAATGTGCAATGATAATCTATAATCAACATTAGAAATAGAATGAACGCCAATAGATAATCTATGGCCTAGGCTAGGAAATCAAGTAATTTTAATTGTATGAAATTAGTGAAATTGTACATATTTTAAATAAGGGTGTTTTCGTCATTCAACATTTAAATACAAGCAAGATTTTTTTTTGCTTTTCATCCATAGAACGTCTTAAAAAATAGCTAGTTTTATTTAGAGAAACTCAATATATTTTAGTCATATATTCCCCGAGAAATTATTTTTTACTCCCTTTATTCCTAAATAAATTCATTATTTTGATATATAAAATCTAATGGTAAAATAATGTTTTAAGAAGATTCCATTGCGTAAATAACTAAATAATGAATTGCAGCTTCATTTTAGGACAAAGCTAATATAACTTCTAAAGCTAAGGCTTTGTTTGCAAACACTACTATTAAGTGCTTTTGAACTTTTTTAAGTGATTTTCGAAAAAATGCTTAATAGTAAACGTTGGTAGTGTTTGAGAAAAAAGTGATTTTGAAAAGTAAAAGCTGGTAGTGTTTGGTAAAATAAGTGCTTTATGTGAAGTTGAAAAAGTAAAAAGCAGATTCTAGCTTTTAGCTTTTAAGTATTAATTTAAGTAGAAGCTAAATTGTCACTTGAAAACAATCTTTTTACCTTTTTAAGCCAAAAGCTGGGAATCACTTTTTTAGTGTTCCCAAACAAAGGACTAGACATGTATGGCTGCATTTGAGATGAGAACTTGGTTGCATGTTTTTTTGTGGTACTTCCTCACATATGTTTTTTGACTACTTCCTCACATATTATACTCTATGGTGCATCAGTACTTCACCCCGATACGGCGTATACGCATAGCAGATACGTATCCGATATCGATACTCACCGATACGCGTTCTGTACGTATTGGATTCGTATCCGTAATTAAGTAAAAGCATTTGACTTTTTTTTAAAAATATAAATACTTCCGATACCCGTATCCGTGAACCGATACACGTATCTAACCCTATAACCATGATTTCATACACGACATGACGAAAATATAGTCGCCGCCCAAGCGACCACAAGATGTGAAACATTGGTAAAAATAATTTAGGGATTATGCAAACTTATTGGAATACCAAAAATATTATTTGAATTTAATTAAATTGAAATATTAGTGCTTTAGTTTTTTAGTCTAATCGTTGAAATTTTATTATAATCATTAATGTTTGGTACTATTATATATTATTTTATTTATGAACCTCTAAATTTTACTCCCACCGTCCCTTTTTATTTAGCCAAACACTATGTTCAAGTTAAAGTTGTTCAACTTTGACCGATTATATATTTATACACGGTAATATTGATAAAATGAAAATTATATGAAAATGTTCTTTGTTAAAAAATAATATCATAAAAGTATAAATTTATTAACTTTTGCCGACCCCAATATCTTTTGGGACTAAGGCTTGGATGTTGTTGTTGTTGTAATGGATCAAAGATTATCATCTGTGACTAGAAAAGTCAAAGTTGACTAAATAAAAAGGGACGAAGGTAGTATGTACGATAGTATTTGCATATTACCCCATATTATTAGTATTTTTAAATATACCCCTCGTACCTGTATCCTATAATTTTTTAAGTTGCTGTATCGTCGTACCCGTATTCGTGTATAGGCGTTTCGACGTATCCGTATCTGTGCAACATATAGATTATACTATGTAGTATTTGTTATGTTAAATATCAACACTCTTTGTTCGGATGAGTTTTAAATAAGTCACATCCTCCTTCAGAGTGTCACAGTGATGCCAAGAACTGAAGGTGCTTGACATTGGTTGCATGTTTTTAATTTACATTATGAAACTTCATCCAAATTTTGATCTGAAGTAAAATGTAGTTTAGAAATAGTCCAATTATATACTTCTAGTTAGTCTATACTTAGCCAAAAAATCAAGCACTTCGGGAATTTTGTTTCGAAATTATCATATGTATAACTAGATATACTAGTTAGTCTAACTAGAAATAATTATATATATACATACATATGATTAAGTTTTTTTTTTTGGACTGAAAGTTGCTGGTCTGGTATGGTCTATTCTAGTCTGATGTGAACTGGTCCGGTCTGGTAAATGTCTGATCTCTGTGTATTTTATAACTATGGAAGTCTGGTCTGGTCTGATCTGATCTGGTCTGATGTGATCTGGTCTGGTTTGATGTGGTCTGGGACTGGAAGTACGTGTGTGTTTAAGAAAAGAATTTCTCAGTTTCCATTGTTATTATCTAATAAAAACAGAAATTGTTCGAAAGATGAATAATTAGTGTCAAACTTAAAAAAATTGTTATGTTTAAAGTTTGATAGTGTGAAAATATGACATCAATTACTCCTAAATATGGAATACTCCGTATTAAAAATGTGAGAATCATATTAGCCTCAAATCGGCAAATTCAATTATTTAGAAGGAATTCTAAATCCGGTAGCGAGTGTACTATCGTGTGTCGGGGACTTCACAACGTACGTTTTCGATCCCATTTACTCCTTTGCATGTGAGATGTCTGTAGGCATACCTTCTTAGCTTGTTCTCGCGGGGGATAAAAACTAAGGTCGTCTCCTCCAGTGATGAGTAATTAAATTTGCAGAAACCTCTGGTCCTAGTCTCGGAAATCACATAGCTTCGATGCTTTATATTTTGAATTCATATATACTCCTCTGTCCTCCCAAATCTCTTGTCCGGTCGAGACGTGGATAGCCTTTGGGTTGGAGATTAACAGTTTGGAATATTGAATATGTAGGGTGTGTTTTGGAAAATAAAGAAAATTAATTAAAATAAATTAATTAAATAAAATGACTAGAGAGAAAGAAGAAAGGAGATGAAGCAGAATTAGTCAAAGCTCGTACTACGCACGATGTGGGAAATAAGTCAATAACACACTAGAAACCCATCTTTTTTTCCAGTTTTTCCATTCTAACGGGTAAACTTCGAAAAACGATTTCTCATTCACCCGTTATCCGTTTTGAGCGTACTATATATCGAATTGTAGCCCTTAACAAGGAAAATCCGAAACCACTTTGACCCGACCCAAATCAGAAGTGCACCCCACTTAAAAAATTGTCCCAAAATTACCATTTAATGCAATTTTTCACACATTTCTCCAACAGATATACTAGACAAATTACCCGTGCGATGCACAAGATATATCTAGGGTAGGATAATAACTTGATTAATATGTAGTATGACATTGTATTGTGATAGATATAAATTTTTAGTTTTTTTTATATAAAAGAAATATGTAAATAACTCGTATATATGTCACAACATTGATTCTACTGTATAATGTTATTTTATAGGCAGAATTTAAATGGATTTTATGCAAATCTAGCGAGCAAGTAAAATGAAAATAATTGTATATGGTGTAAGGATGTTTTCTTTTGGACTGAAATTTGCTGGTCTGGTTTGGTCTAGTCTGATCTGGTCTGGTCTAGTCTGAACTGGTCTGGTCTGGTCTGGTAAACGTCTGGTCTCTGTGTATTTTATAAATACGGAAGGTAAGTCTGGTCTGGTCTAATCTGGTCTGATCTGGTCTGGTCTGGTCTGGGACTGAAAACAGTCCAGAAAACATCCTAATTAAAAATAAAATCAATGTGAATGAAAATGGGTGATAGTTTACGGTGTAGTATTTCTTTGGTTGACGTTTAGAATTTCTATGAAACAGGATGTTCATTTATTTTAACGGTGTACAAAAACTAATATTAATGTTTTGACAAGCATTTTTGTTAAATCATACTTTAAGTGATGGCAACACCTTAATAATCTCCAAGCTCTCACCTGGTCCGAATCACTTGGCTTCACTTCATAGTAACTTAGATTTATTTTTTATACTTAATATTCATGACACGTAGTACAATAATACTTCTAGTCTTCCAAATAGTATTGGAGCTTTAGTATTGAACTTCTAGTCGTAATTTTGTAAAACGTAAAGAAATATTTTCGATTTCACTAAAACTTCTAGGTGAAGCTTTACTTCTACACTTTAAGGTAGTATTGAACTTCTAGTCATAATTTTGTAAATAACTAGCTTTTAGTAATATTTCTTAGGGGTGTTTGGAACTGATTCTTCTTCTTCGTTTTTAAAAGCAGGAGCAGAATCAGAATTAGTTTTCAGAAGCTGGTACCTCCCAGCTTCTAAAAAAACTGATTCTGAGAGTAAATTAGAGCTCCAGAAGTGCTTCTGGAATTTCACCCAAACACTCCAGCTTCTGCTTCTGCTTCTGCTCCTTGAAGGAGCTGAATCAGTTCTGAGAATCAGATCCAAACACCCCCTTAAACTCTCTTTTTCGAATGAAATGTCTTCAGTCGAGTATATTTCCATTGGGATTTAGCCGCATGTAGAATGCATCAAAGTACTAAACTATTCCACAATATTAATGCACCGAAGAGCCCTCCAATCATTACATTACTTTTGGGGAAACAAGTACATAAATGCACCAAAGTTCATCCTTTCCCCAATTCTTTTTAGTTCTATTCATGTGATGCTTTGTATTCCGTTGGACCTAGGCTTCTTAAACATGCATGGTGGCGTTGTGACGAATAGAGTATTAATTAAACATGCATGGTCGCGTTCTTAAATAAGTGCAACAACCAACGTTTCACATTTGCCAAGACACAACTTTGACCATTAATATATATAACTCTCTATTAGTAAAACAAATTAAAAAAAAAAACAGATTTTGAAAATTTACAATGAGACAAATTTAGTAATATTTTTTTCAAAAATACTCCCTCCGTCCCAATATAAAAGGCACATTTGCGTTTGGGGACTTTTTAAGGGTGAACACTGTTTGAACACTATTTGGCACACTGTTTATACACTGTTTGACACTGTTTGGACACTGTTTGGCACTGTTTGGCACTGTTTGACACTGTTTTGTTTGCCAAAAAGGGAAATGTGCCTTTTATATTGGGACGGACCGAAAAGGAAAGTGTGTCTTTTATATTGGGACGGAGGGAGTATATATTAATATATCAATAAATAAAATGTAGTCCAAGTAGAACATGTGAATAGTGTAAAATTTGCAATGTTGCACTTATTTAAAAAGTGAGATGGTACTAGCTACCTACATTCTTATATAGATGCAAATATTGAATTTTAGATATTACATTTTTTAAGACATATAAAAACCTTTTTTTTCCTTCTAAATCTGCACAATTCAAACTTGTACGGTGGTGAAAGAGCTTAAGAGTTTGCCGAGTTAGTATACCGTGGGATCATCCCACGGTGAGCATCATGCTCCACCCCCAAAACGACGTAGTTTTAATCAGTTTTTAAAAAAAAATCGCGTGAACAGTACACGCGTGAACAGTAACTTCTACTGTACTTGTTTTTTTTTTTAATTTTCATCTCAGTAGCATGAGTGATGTAACTTGTGCATAATTAGATGTAACTCGTGTTGCTACAAATGTAACTTCAGTTAATAACATATGTAACTTGTGCCCTGAAATGTAACTCATGTTTAATGAAAAAAGGAATCTAATTATCCAATTATTTTACATAAATAGTGCATATGTTTTGTTTTTATTAGGTTCATTAAAAATGATTTTTAATAAGAAAATCATTATTGATTGAATAACAGAGGTTTATTTTGTTGTGTAACTCACATTGTTTTGTGGTGTAACTTGCAATATGTCAAATGTAAATCAAGGGTAATCAAGATGTAACTCACGCTAATAGATATGTAACTTTAGACAAATCCTAATGTAACCGCATATATTTTCAAATGTAATTTGAGTCATATCAAAATATAAAAATTGTCTAATATTGTAATATATATATATATAAAAAACGGATAGATTTGTTAACTGATTGGGAAGATCAGAGAGATCTACTGGAAACCTAGCTTTAATTAATGGAGCTCTGCGGTGTATCTGAATGTCCACATAGTCATGGAGCTTTTTTATAGGATTGTGGAGAAAGGGCAATACAGCGAGAGGGCCAGGAGGCTGCTAAGCTCATCAAGGGCGTTCGAGATTGGGACTCTTCCAGTTCGGAGATTGAGTGGTGCCAAGGGTTGAGGAGCCACACAGCTGGCCGGCAAACAACAAGAACGCATCTTTTTTTAATTAAAAACTACATTGCTTGGGATCGGTGCACCATGCTCATGGTGGGCCGATCCCACGATATAATTTGCGGAGTTTGCCACCTACATGTATCGACTGCTCAATGAGTGAGGTAGGGTACATTACTTCAGTAGTTCAGTCACTTCAGTGCTAGTATAAATAGAGTGTGGGTCTAAGACCCGAACCGGACCGGCCGGTCCGACCAGGAAACCGGTCACCCGGCCATCTGTCCGGTCAGGTTGAGTATTGAACCGCAAATGTAGCCAAACCGGATTTAACCGGCAACCCATTGAGACCCGGTACAGACCCAGCCCGGCCCAAACTCGGAAAATGCCTTAAAAACCAAAAAAATCCGTTAGCCAAGGGATTCAAACTCACGCCCCTGAGCTGCACTTTAGCCTTCCCAACCAATAAGCAACTATAGCTAGATGCTAATGTCACGTGCTTAGCTATTATTATACCTTTCAAATCTGTAATATATTAATTGCTTTAATAAATTAGTTTGTTAATTAATTAATTTATAATAAAAACTATAATATATACAAACCAATACCATTTATATACTAGTACTTCCTAAATCCTCTTTACGTAAGTCATCCTTATTTTTTATTTTTTATTTTTGTAATTGGAATTATGCTCACATTTATCATCAATTCATACACAAATGTATTTTAAATTTTGTTAAACTCAATATATACTTTAATACAATAGTTTTTTGACATTAGCTATATTGTATTATCAATATTAAATTACAAAGGAATATATGTTTATATTTATGAATTTATTTTATATATATAATTATATGTATTCATGTTGACCGGGTTTACCGGTCGTTGACCGGGTTGACCCTCTGGGTCCGGGTTGACCCGTGACCCAGTAATTTTTCCGGGTCACTCATCGGTCCGGTTCTTACAACATAGGTGTAGGTATTGTGAGCTTGGGAAGGGATAGACATAATTTAACTAAGTACAAACATGGAAAAGTATATGTGCATTATCCAGCCAGCAGGGGAGGATCTATGTACGGGCTATAGTAGGCTGAAGTCCAGGGCAACTTAGAAAATTTTCAATTTTTTTTGTGTAATTTTTTTTCTTTTTTCATGTTTAGCTCACCCCTCTAATATTTAAACCTAGTATAATTTTTATTTAGTCCAGGGCAACTCAAATTCTTGGGGTAATAAGCTAACGTTAAGTGTTGCGGTGCCTTTGCTTCACTTGCTTTGCTTCTTTGCCCCATTCTGTTTCAGTTGGGATGCTCTTGGGATTGTGTTTGGGTTATACATCCTCACAAGCCTCGGAATAATCACTGTCTCCTATCATAGGAATTTATGCCACAAGAGTTTCAAGCTTTCCAAATGGCTCGAGTATTTTTTTGCTTATTGGGGTGTTCAAGCTCTTCAGGTTTTAATTCATTATGACCTCGCTCTTATATATTTTATTATGTACTATTGTACTCTAACTACAACACAAATTGTTCGTTGTAGAAGAAGCAATAGTTTAGTTGATAACTCATGTGCATACATGATTGCATATTAATTATGAGTGTTACATACGGAGTATTAACAATTATGTAAATCCATCATTTTTTTTAAGGAAAACGTCAAATTATATTAATTTAATCAATAGATTGCGGTTACAACTAGTCAAAAATTCAAGATCCGTCACCTATCTTCTAACAAACTCTATCTACATTACAAAAAAAACTTACATCAGAGACGGTCACCTCCAAAGAAACAGCGCGAATTGCTGACCACCAAATGTATAACATAGACTTCTTCCTGATCCTTAAGGTCATCGTACTTTGTACCACTTCAAAAAAATCAAAATAGCCGAAAAGTCTTCCCAGTCCCTGATCATACATAGAAAAATTCACTCAAAACAGAGCGAAACTTTTCGCTAAACATACGGGAGCTTCGAGTCAAATAACGGCCGTATGCACTTAAAAAAAAGCCACTAACATAAGCAAATAAAAAAAGTAAAACGTCTAAAGAAATATTTTAAAAAAGCTCTAAAGAAAAATAGAGCAATAAACCCCCATGCGGCCAAATTCAAACGTGAAGTGTCTTCCAAATCCCAGCCACACTGTACTTCGGGGGGGGAGGGGGGGGGGGGACGGACTCTACAAGTGTTGAAGATGGAGCCTTGTTTGGAATGCAGGAGTATATACCCGATCGGGTATGTTGGGTTACTCGATCGGGTATGAGGTGTTTGATGGGTCGAGTATTTCCCTGGTTTCTACACTCGATCGAGTATTGATCATTACTCGGTCGAGTATGCGTGTAAGGGTTACTCGGGTTATATTCTGGAGTTTATACTCGATCGAGTATGGAGGTATACTCGGTGGAGTATGTGTAAAAACACTACTCGGGCAGAATTCTGGAATCTATACTCGATCGAGTATGTATGTATACTCGATCGAGTATACGGGAAAAATTAATGACGGGATTAATTTTTGGGCCTGCGGCCTTAACCCTTATTTAGGCTTTCTTAAACCTATTTAAACATCCCTAATGTATCTGAAAACATACCAGACGCTGGAATAATAATACATCTCTCTCTCGTTCGCCGTGGACTAGCGTAATCACACCGATTGCGTGAACCACGTAAATTCTTGTGTTCTTGCTTTAAATTTATCGTTTATCTTAGCCTAATCGTGATAATTAACAACTGGTATCAGAGCTATGGCTGACGAAGGGAAGGTTAAGATCGATAAATTTGATGGTCAAGATTTCGCTTTCTGGAAGATGCAAATCGAGGATTATCTCTACCAGAAAAAGCTTCATCTAAACTTGTCTGAGAACAAGCCAGAGACGATGGCGGAGGCGGAGTGGAACTTGTTGGACCGACAGGCTCTTGGTGTGGTGAGGTTGTCGTTGGCGAAAAACGTTGCTTACAACATCGTCAACGAGAAGACAACGTTTGGACTGCTCAAGGCGTTATCCAACATGTACGAGAAACCCTCAGCGGCCAACAAGGTTTTCTTAATCAGACAGTTGGTGAATACAAGAATGAAGGAAGGTGCATCCGTGACAGATCACATCAACGAGTTTAATTCAATCATATCCAGGTTAGGATCGGTTGAGATTAAATTCGATGATGAAGTTCAAGCACTACTTTTGTTATCATCTTTGCCCGATAGTTGGTCCGGTACAGTCACAGCAGTTAGTAGTTCGGCTGGAACCACTAAGCTTACCTTTGAAGGTATTCGTGACTTAATCCTTGGTGAGGATATCCAGAGGAGAAGTTCGGGGGATAGCTCCGATAGTTTGTTGAGTACTGAAGACAGGGGCAGAAAATCCACTAAAGGGGGTAACAAGAAGGGAAGATCAAAGTCGAGGAAGAGGGGTCAATCCAAGAACAGGAAGGACATCAATTGTTGGAATTGCAAGGAGAATGGACACTTCAGAAATCAGTGCCCAAAAGCCCCAGCAGACAAAGGCAAGAAGGAGGTGAATGTGGCAGAGGATTATGAAGATGTTCTAATTTGCAGCGTTGAGAATTCAGTTGAGTCCTGGATCATGGATTCAGGTGCGTCGTTTCATGCTTGTCATTGCAGGGATTTGATGAAAAATTTCAGGCCCTACGGCGGAAGAGTTCGTTTGGCGGATGATAAATCCCTGGAGATCACGGGTATTGGGGATGTTGATCTCAATACCACTTTGGGTACAACCTGGAGGCTGAAAGATGTCAGGTATATTCCAGACCTGAAGAAGATGTTGATCTCAGTAGGACAGCTTGATGAGGAAGGCCATAACGTTAGTTTTGGCAACAAGCAATGGAAGGTAACAAAGGGAAAGCTGGTCATTGCTCGTGGGCAAAAGCATGGTACACTGTACATGGTTGAAGTGTCTACAGATGGAGCAAACGCAGCAGTTGAAGATACAGGGATCTCTACTTTGTGGCATCAAAGACTTGGGCACATAAGTGAGAATGGAATGAAGATGTTGTCTTCAAAGGGCAAAATCCCAGATTTGAAAAATTCAAAGTTGACCTTTTGTGAGCCATGTGTTCTAGGCAAACAAAAGAGGGTAACCTTTGTGAAGACAGGACAATAACTCAAGACTGAGCGGCTGGAGTTGATTCATTCAGATGTCTATGGACCTACAAAGGTCTCTTCAATTGGAGGTTCCCGCTACTATGTTACATTCATTGATGACTCTACACGAAAGGTATGGGTTTATTTTCTTAAAAATAAATCCGATGTCTTTAACACTTTTAAAAAGTTCAAAGCTGCAGTTGAGAATGAAACAAATCTCAAAATTAAGTGTTTAAAGAGTGATAATGGGGGTGAGTATAGTAGCACAGAGTTTGTAGAGTATTGTGCTGAACAGGGGATCAGAATGCTGAAGACGGTTCCAGAAACACCACAGCAAAATGGTGTTGCAGAGAGGATGAACAGAACATTGAATGAGAGGGCCAGAAGCATGAGATTGCATGCAGGACTTCCCAAGATGTTCTGGGCCGATGCAGTGAACACAGCAGCATACTTGATCAACAGAGGACCCTCATCTCCCATTGGTTTCAAAATTCCAGAAGAGGAATGGAAAGGTCGTGAGGTATCTTTTAATCACTTGAAAGTTTTTGGTTGTATTTCTTATGTCAAAGTCAGAGATGCAGATAGTGACAAGCTTGAGGCAAAGGCAAAGACGTGTATCTTTATTGGGTACGGGTCGGATGACATGGGCTACAGGTTCTGGGACAACCAAAGCAAGAAGGTTATCAGAAGTAGAGATGTCACCTTCAACGAGAATGCTCTTTATAAAGATGGTCTTGCAGCAGGAACAAGCAAAGGCAAGCAACCGGAAAACAAACAGCAAGTGGTGTTTGAAGGGATGACTGAAGATGACATAGCACAACCGGTCGGTTGTGATGAGACGGCTGGAGGCTCAGGGAGCAGTGGGAGCTCAGGAGATACAGGAATGTCTGAAGATAGTGGGAGTGATGAAGACAGTGGGAGTTCAGAGGCAGCTACTCCACACATCAGACAGTCCACTAGAATCAGGAGACCTCCTAACAGGTATTCTCCTTCAGCAAATTATCTATTGCTGACCGAGAATGGAGAGCCAGAATCTTACTCAGAGGCGTTGGCTGTAAGAGATTCCATACAGTGGAAGAAGGCCATGAAAGATGAGTTAGATTCACTTGACAAGAACCAAACTTGGTCCTTAGTCAAGTTACCACCGGGAAAGAAAGCATTGGAGAATAAGTGGGTTTTCAGAATTAAAGATGAAGCAGATGGGAGCAAAAGATACAAGGCCAGGCTAGTTGTCAAGGGGTTCCAACAGAAAAAGGGGGTTGACTACAATGAAATCTTCTCCCCGGTTGTGAAGATGACCACTATCAGGTTGATTCTTGGCATCGTTGCAGCTGAAAATTTACACTTGGAGCAGCTGGATGTGAAGACTGCTTTTCTTCATGGCAACCTTGAAGAAGACATTTACATGGCTCAACCAATAGGTTTCTCAGTGAGTGGTAAGGAAAAGTTGGTGTGCAAACTCAAGAAAAGTCTATACGGACTGAAGCAAGCTCCCAGACAGTGGTACTTGAAGTTTGACAGTTTCATGCAGCGGAATGGGTACACTAGATGCAAGATGGACCATTGTTGTTACTTGAAGAAATTCAAGTCATCATACATTATTCTTCTTTTGTATGTTGATGACATGTTGGTGGCTGGATCAAACATGCAGGAGATCAACGAGCTCAAGAAGAAGTTGTCCGAAGAATTTGAGATGAAGGATTTAGGGGAGGCGAGACAGATTCTTGGGATGAGCATAGTCAGAGACAAGGTGGAAGGTACTTTAAAGCTTTCACAGCAGAAGTACATTCAGAAAGTCCTTGAGAAGTTCAGAATGACGGATGCCAAGCCAAGGAGTACACCTTTAGGGAGTCAGCTGAAACTCTCCAAGCAGCAGTCTCCAAAGACCAATGAAGACAAAGATGAGATGGCTAAAGTTCCTTATGCATCAGCCGTTGGCAGCTTGATGTACGCAATGGTGTCAACAAGGCCGGACATTGCTCATGCAGTGGGAGTTGTTAGCAGGTTCATGTCGAATCCAGGGAAGGAACATTGGGAAGGAGTCAAGTGGCTGCTACGCTACTTGAAAGGCACTTCTGGAACTGCTCTTTGTTTCAGGAGGAATGGAGTAATTCTAGAAGGATTTGCTGATGCTGATTTGGGGGGCTGTTGTGATTCCGGGAAGAGCACTACGGGTTACATATTCACAATTGGAGGTACGGCGATCAGTTGGATGTCTAGACTTCAAAAGAGTGTGGCTCTTTCGACCACAGAAGCAGAGTATATGGCCATTGCTGAAGCGGCCAAAGAGTTGATCTGGTTGAAGAACTTTCTTTCGGAGTTGGGCATGGAACAGGGGAATTGCGGTCTATACTGTGACAACCAGAGTGCTATTCATCTCGCGAAGAATCCAGTGTTTCACAGCAGAACGAAACACATCAAGATGCGATACCATTTTATCCGAGAATTGATTGAAGACGGTATCATAAACTTGAAGAAGATCCTTGGTACGAAGAATCCAGCAGACATGCTTACCAAGGTGGTGACTACGGAGAAGTTGAAGCTATGCATGGCTTCAACTGGCCTTCCAGATACTTGATGGGAAGGTGTGAACGAGAGATAGAGATCAGGGGTGTTGCAGAGGATACATGTTCTTGGATGGCAGATGACAGTTGAACATGCCTCCAAGTGGGAGATTGTTGAAGATGGAGCCTTGTTTGGAATGCAGGAGTATATACCCGATCGGGTATGTTGGGTTACTCGATCGGGTATGAGGTGTTTGATGGGTCGAGTATTTCCCTGGTTTCTACACTCGATCGAGTATTGATCATTACTCGGTCGAGTATGCGTGTAAGGGTTACTCGGGTTATATTCTGGAGTTTATACTCGATCGAGTATGGAGGTATACTTGGTCGAGTATGTGTAAAAACACTACTCGGGCAGAATTCTGGAATCTATACTCGATCGAGTATGTATGTATACTCGATCGAGTATACGGGAAAAATTAATGACGGGATTAAATTTTGGGCCTGCGGCCTTAACCCTTATTTAGGCTTTCTTAAACCTATTTAAACATCCCTAATGTATCTGAAAACATACCAGACGCTGGAATAATAATACATCTCTCTCTCGTTCGCCGTGGACTAGCGTAATCACACCGATTGCGTGAACCACGTAAATTCTTGTGTTCTTGCTTTAAATTTATCGTTTATCTTAGCCTAATCGTGATAATTAACAACAAGCACCTCCTACGATCTACATACCATGTAATACCACCAAACCAAGCATTAACATATGATTTACTGCCACCCCGACCCGTTGCCATAAGGAGCACAATCAATAGAAAGCCTAATATGCTAGCAGCTACAGATGAAGAACTCTTCCCAAGATCAACGAACATCATAGTCACAACTCAGAAAAATACACCCAAATCAAGAGAGCAAAACTTGTTATGTAAATCAATATTAAAATTTGTCAAATTTATGGACTTATTTATTTGTATCGGATTTAAAATAGTAATCTCACCGCAAGAAAGATGTGTTAATTAGTGTATATTCTATTATATAGTTCATTGGTTGCAAATGATCATTTACTTGCTCAAAGTACTTCTGCGTGGGCAGTGTGGTATATGTGAATTCATGGTAAATCACAAACATGAGCACATATAAATTGTTAAGTGCACAATATTAAATATTTAAATGTTTGATTTGGTTTAAATCATATATAGCGGGATCCAATTGGTTGGATGAGTAACCATAGATACCACCACCCGTATACTGATTCAAAGAAAGATTCTCACAGCCCCATTGAAGGATTTTGGCACAGTCACATAGGATGGCTCTACGACTCCAAATCCGCCAAAGCAAGGGTAACACTTATTTATTTAGGAGTTTATTATTAATAATCCTCAAATTATCTTAAATAATTATTGATAAAGTTAACACAATGTGTGTATAATTGAGTTATGTGTAGTATATTATTTGGTTTGTGGGTGCTGCAGCGTGAAGAGCTAACAAATGTAGTGGATTTAGAGAGTCAGGCTTTCTATAAATTCATCCAGAAAACCTACATTATACATCCTATTATGCTTGCAGCATTTCTTTTTGCAATTGGTGGATTTCCGTACATAGTTTGGTGAATGGTATGTATGCATGCGTTGTGATTTTAATTGTTTTCATCATTATCATTTTGATGTATTTAATATATTGAGGAAAAAAATAGGCTTGGATTGCTATTGACTTTACAGGGAGTAAGAATTGTAATTGTAGGCCACGCAACATTCCTTGTGAATTCTGTGTGCCACATGTGGGGACACCAATCATGGAACACTGGCGATCTATCAAAAAATAATTGGTTAGTTTGTTGAATTCTCTTTTTTTTTTAATTTTTTTAATTCTCAGTAGAAGGCGGTTCCAACTATCCCGGATTAATTCCGGTTCTCACTTTCCATCAATCTACCCAAACTCTTAAGAGATGTAAATCTGAATCGCTCCATTAACTCACTCGATTTTCACCATCTAAGCACTACTATGCACAAGAAATCTTCTTAACAAATCATCAGGCACCAAGCACTGAGCACTCGGGAGTTATAGGATCATCATTTAATTAAAAACAAAATTAAACTTACAACTATGATACTAGGTGAATATTTAGCTCATATCATCTTTTATATGAAATCTTATATCTTAATATGGTTTAAGTAATTAATTGAGTCAAAGAGATGCTGGACTGAGCCATGCCCTCTTTCTCCAAAAACATATGTGATGACACGGTTAGTAACACAAGGGGGGTGAATTGTGTGTGTGTGAAACTGTGGCAGTTTTTCCCTTTTTTTCGCCCAGTTCTAGTGTAGGGAGAGGGGAGTTACGAAATAGTAAAGTGCACAAGGATTTAACGAGGAAAAATCCCTTGGCTCAAAAGGGATTAAAAAACCTCGACCTCCCTCGGAGGAATTTTAAACAACTTCACTAATTAAGCCTTTGAAAGATTACAAGAGTGATTCTCCTAATATACCCTTGAGCCTCCCCAACTCTATCCTCTCTAGGAAGAGTTTCGCTTTTCTACCTTGCGGATAGAGATCCTCTCGGCTTTACAGCAAAGCCCTCACTACACACTTGATCCCAACCCGAGGAAGCTACACTTAGCTAATCCTCAAAGCTGAATTACAAAATAAAAGGGAATAGAACACTCTATCTAGAACTCCATATGAGTAGTTTCAGGCGCCTTGGACTTCATATTTTTCTTGAGTAATTCTTCTTGATATTCTCTTGGTTAAGCACGCCCTCTTCTTTTGATCTTCTACCGAATATATAGCTTTAAGGAGTGACACCCGTTGGCTCCTCTTTCCTTAGTTGGATTTTCGATTTGCTTTCCTTGCATAATAACTTCCATACCCGAGCTCATTAAAATAGGTAGCCAAATTAAGATTTCCAAGAATATTATAATTGAATATTCATTAGTAACATATCAATCACGCACCAAGTGCTACTCATGCGATAAAAGAAGGAAAAATCAACGTGGCTTTTATTCCTTATGTCTACGCTACTTTCCCCCGTCATTTTTAAACTTTTTTGTTTTCAATTTTGTTTTTTAATTTCACTTTTAGATAATTCTGCTACTCTCCCTGTCAATACACGTTTAAACCTCCTCCATCATCTCCTCTTCGTCTATCGGACTTCACTTTCCCTTCTCTTCTCTCCGAATACCTGAGCACATCACGATGGATGGAGTTATCGCCACTATGTTCTTCTGAATTGTTGTCGCTGGAGCGGATGGCGCAGCGCCCGGAGAATGGGAGATTGCATCTCAGCTTCGAGAGGCTATGATTTGAGCTTTGAATTCACAAGTCGCAACACACTTTCTAGGATCGATCGATCCCTAATCGCAAGTCTCAGTTACATTTTCTTTTCATTTTTAATCTTTTGAGTTTTCAATTATGTTTTTCTATTTCAATTTTTGAGTCATTCACTTTTCACAAATAGGACCAAAAAATAAACTATGCTTTCATAGGACTAATTATGTGTGTCTTGGACAAATATACCCTTATACCTATTGGAATGTTTTAATTCATAATAAAATAATAAAAAATAATAAAAATTCGTAAAATATACCAAAAAATTAATAAAAATATTTTGAATAATAATAAAATTAAAAACAAATAATAAAAAAAAAAAATTGTCACCGCCGCCTCTGCCGCCCCAGCACCACCACCTCTAGTCATTTGGGAAAAAAATGCCAAATTTATTATGAATTCCATATTTTTGGCATAATTCAGAATGATTTAAGATGGCAGAAAAAAAATGTTGGCATTGTCAAAGAGAAATATGCCATATTTTTGGCATTTTCCGAAAAAAATGGGAGTTTGTAGGAAATATGGCATTTTTTTAACGGTTGGAGGTGGTGGTGCAGGGAGGCGGTACCACCACCTCCTATCACCGGGGTAAAAAAATGCCAAAAAAAATATGAATGCCATATTTTTGTCAAAAGTCAAAAGGATTCAAGTTGGTTGAATGAAAATGTTGGCATTCTCATAGAGAAATATGCCATTTTTGTGGAATTTAAAAAAAAGTAGCATTTTTTACACCGATCGGAGGTGGTGGTTCAGGGAGGTAGTACAGGCGGTGGTAAAGGTATCCATAAATTTTTTATGGAGTTTTACTATTTTTTATTAATTTTCAAAAAATTAAAAAAAAAATCTTATTTTTTATTTTATAAAATTTTCATTAATTTTTTTTTATTTTTCTACGAATTATTGATTTTTTTTTGGATTTATTATGAATTAAACATTTAATTATGACTTTTAGCTATCTTTTATTAATATTTAAAGGAGGAGTAAGGATGGAAGGAAGAAATGAGTATGTTTCCAATAGGATCACTATGGTCCTATTTAGGAATAAAAACATAGGAAGTCCTATTTTGAGTTTTTGCCATAGTTTTAGTCCTATTTGAAGTAATTTCTAAATAATACAAGGGAGAGATGATGCAAGGGGATTCCCGTAGTTGGAACTTGGAAGGCTTCTAGAGTCTACAGGGAATAGGAAGCAAAGGCTTCCAAGTTTTGGAGATGATAGAGTGGATATTCCTATTGTTTCCTCTTGCCTCCAGGGGAGAACTTTCTCGATGAAGAGCAGAGTGGACATTAGATGAATTTGCAGATCGAGCTGAGCATAGTCCTCGTTTTGATACGGTAGCATAGTCGTCTATTTGTGAATTTGTAGCACGGCAGTTACTGTTGCCCAGGTTTCTGATTTGAACTTTTTACCAGGTCCACGATTCAGCTGAATGGAAGGCATACTACCGGCAGCGGAGCAACGACATATACAACACGGAATCTAGCAGGTGACACCGCAAGACACTTACGGCCTGTTTGGATTGGGTGTTAGCGGGTGTTAGTAATGGAAGTGTTAAAGGGTGTTTAGGTTAACACTTGTTTGGGAGAAAAAAATAAAAAAATCAGAAGTGTTAGTAAGTGTTTAAGGGTGTTAATCATAACCTTCCTAACACCTATACTTATCACTTTTTTAACACTCCAATTTGGGGTGGAATGAAGTGTTAGGACAATTTTTGTCCTTCCTCCCACCGAACTGTTATCCGTCTCCCAGACTCCTAGCGCCCTAGCGGACGACTTTTCTCCTGGTATGTCTCTACTTCCCCCCAGTTTCTTCACTTATTGGCATAGCAAAATCTATACGTACCCACTGTTCGTACATAGCTAGGTATATATACGTGTGCATATATATATATATATACACATCCTCTGTGGCTCTGTTCGTACCCACCTTGTTTGCTCTCATCCCATTCTTTATATATACCTACTGACTACTGTGTATTTTTTATGTTTGCTATTCGTAGGCCTGCTGCCTGCTGGAGTGCTGGCCTATCAAATGAAGAAGTGAAGAGTTTTTCTTCGTATTATTTGCAGAACTAATATTTGGGAGAAAAAAACCTAATTTTGAGTTCACTGTATATTTTTTAGTCATAATATTGATATATACGTAGAATAGTTTTTAGCACTTTAATTTTAATCTTTTTCAAAGGGTATGAGGATATTTTTGTCAATTAAAGCTAAAGCACTTCCATTATTAACACTTCACTTTTTTAACTCTCCCAAACAAGGTAAGATTATGTTGAACACTTACACTTCCCTTCCCTTCTGGGCCCCTGATAACACTTACTAACACTTCCATTACTAACACCTCCCAACACTCCATCCAAACAAGCCCTTAGCTACAATCAGTGTTGGCCGGAGAGGTTCTCATTCAGGTTGACATTTTTTGTGTTGTGTAGTTTTAAAATTTTTCGAAAGCGTTTATTTCATATTCTGCTAAATGATGTCATCTGGCTGTTTGAAATAATACTCCCTCCGTCCCGGAAAATTGTTCCCGGTTTCTTTTTTGGGCCGTCCCAAAAAATTGTTCCACTTTCCCCTTTTGGAAAGTTTTTTGTGGCTACAATTCATTTACCTTTTTCTTACACAACCACAACCATACACTTCCACTTTATTCTCACTTTCTTAAACTCCGTTCCAAGTCAATGCGGGAACAATTTTCCAGGACGGAGGGAGTAACTGTTTGCACATTTGTAGCATTTAATTAGTGGTTTTTATGAATACAAGAGCTATATGAGGTGCCTCCATTAATTGACAGGTCTGATTTTGATGATGTGAGTTAATAAGTTTAGAGATTGACAATATTTGATCATTAGTATGACTTATTTGGCAGGTTGACATTAGTTGATGGTTAATTAGGCATGGAATCTCCTACAAGTTGTCTTCCTAAAGAGTAACTCGAGATATTTTTTGACAAAATAAACACACATTTTTGGGAAAAAATAGGGAATGATTCACTTATGGGGTGCTCTGCTTTTAATATGCTTCATGCTTTGTTAGGTGTGGTAGCTTGGTGCAATTGCTCAATAGGGAATGATTAAAACCTGTTCCCCTGACCTATGGTAAGCAGAACATCGGCCTCAAGTGAAACCTTGTGTTTTGTTGAGACTTGAGAGAGTTTAATTCAATTTTATGTGCGGACTACAATTCCCTGCTTATATTGAGACATGCTAAGAAAGTTCAAAGTTAGGTGTGGTAGCTTGGTGCAATTGCTCAATAGGGGGTTGATTTTGTGTTATATGTCTGCTAAGCTGTATGATTTACTATCTGCAATATTTAACAGTGATATAAATAAGTTCTTTTTCACTTGTCCTTCTCTACACAGTTTGAATAAGTATGACTCTTAGGATGTAGACATCATCATTTACATACAAAAATTGATACCTTTTAATAATTTATTCAGAACTTGTGAGATGTAATGCTGAAATGATTGACAATGAAATAAAGTCAAAAGAGACGAACTTGTTAAATTTTGTGTTAAGGTGTATCATAAAAAGAATAAGAAGTGAGGAGAACTAAAGCTATTAGTTGTAATACATAAATGTAATAAATTAAAATAATTGATTGAATTATATATTGTGATATTTTTAAATGTTGTTTTGTTGCTCTTTGTTGCAACACACATGTTTCTTTTTGTTGTATTGTGTTACATTTTGTTGTATCGTGTTGCATTTTGTTGCATTTTATTCTCTATTATTCATTTTGATTTCTTTTGTTACTTAGATTATGTATATAAGGTTTCAACTTTGAAGGACAGGAATGCAAAGGGAACTATATATTGTTTGTAGATCTCTTATTGTATGACAAGAATGAGTAAGATGAAGGAGAAGGTGCGTGGACATTATATTTCATGATATAGGCATGCCTGACTTAGTAAGTGGCAGCGTTGGTCCTATTAGTATTTATGTTGGTTATTATGAGCTATTTTGGCCTCCTCCTCCTTGGATCTCATCTACTTCAGATAATGAAGTAAGTGATTCTACTATTTCTTACTTGTTCAGGTATAAGGTATTTAGACAAGCATGCTATATTTGGCTGAAGCTCATTACATACAGTTGAGTGGTAAACGGACCATTCTGATGCTCAGTGTTAGATGTAGCACTGCAGTTCTTAAGTGCTAAAAATTACTTTAGAATTAATATACTCTGATAAGTCCATATTTTGACACGTATTTGATGCGTGTTGAGATCGGCTTTTGATAATTTTCCTAGCTTTAAGGTGTTACAAGTCTCAATTTTAGCTCAAGTAATGTTTAACAGGCGTTGGTTCGAGTTTTGTGTCATTTGGAGTCAAAATCAGGGAATTTGAGCCCGGTACCGGCACTTGAAAAACATTCGGGATGATTTGAGAAGCATTTGAGAATGATTTGATAGCTTTGGAGGTCATCGGAAGATTCATGATGAAGATTTGAGGGAAAAAGAGCTCTAGGATTGGTTATGAGATCAAAAGAAGATGAATGAAGCTTGAAAACGACGATCAGGATGACCTTCTGCCAATCGTTCAAGCATATCTCTTTGTATAAACATCCAATGTACACGATTCAAGTTCCATAGGACAGCCAACTTCAAGGGCTACAAATCATATGAAGACACCTTTGCGAGAATCTGAGAGGAAGAAGGTGCAAACAGACGATGAAGTCAGATGATCTCTGCTGCGATTTCAGAAAGACATCTTCCACCGTTTTGATCATATCTCTTGATTGGATGATTCAAATCACATTCGGCAAATTGGGGTGAATAGAGGACTTCATTATCTACAACTTGCATGAAGAAAGTGTTGTCAAATTCGGAAGTTAAGTAGGCACGATCGTGCCCTCAAAGTCAGACACGATCGTGCATGAAGAGAAAACACCGAGGAGTTACTGCCAGCCAGGCACGATCGTGCCTGGAGGGAGGCACGATCGTGCCTGCCCAAAATGCGCGTTTTTGCTCTGGAGGCACGATCGAAGGCACGATCGTGCCTGGCATCGTGTCTGGCTCCGAAAATCCTAATTCAGTTCAAATTTCACCCGATTTTTCTGTTTAAACAGCCTGTAAACCCCCGTTTTCAAGGGGGAGCTTAGAGAGAGTGCCTAGCACGAATTTCAGAGGGATTTTCAGTCTTGTTCATCAATCTTTTGGTATTCTTTGTAAGTTCCACCTTTTTAATTAATGACAATTAATTCTTTTTATTCCAATTCTATTGATTCTTCAATTATGAATTGTGAGTAGTTTTAATTAGGGATTTGGGATTGATGAAGGGGTTAATCATGATGTATGGCTAGATTCTTTTCGGTTTAATTGCATGAATGCCGTTTAATTTGTGTTTGAATAATTTAATTGATATCTTTTGTAACCTAGAATCGCGACTAGAATTACAATTGCATGTAGAATAAATTAAGAGAGATCTAATTTGTTCTAGGATACATTCACACACACTTAATTGTTCGTTAAGAGATTAGTAGCGATTAAGGGGCCGTAAGCTCGCTCGTCTTGGCAATAATTTAGGATCCTGTCGCATGAGAGATCAGCCTGGTCCCCTAAATTATTGTACTCTACGCCGCGAGAGCGGTAAGAACTTAGTAATGATTAGCTAGGCTCAATTAAATTAATTTCATGTAATTAGGCCTGATCTGCCAGAAATCTGGTTACCCCGGAATCGATCCCTGTTCCCTTCGTCATTAATTAGAAAGAACCCTCTAGTTTAATTGTCCGCATTAGTTTATTTTCCAAACCAACCAATCTCGCACAACGCTTTTATTTTATTTTCTTTTTAATCATTGAATTTAATTAATTCTTGATTCCCTTTTGTCCGTCCCTGTGGAGACGATACTCGTACTTACACCACTATATTACAATCTATTTTAAGTGCGAGAAAACAATCATCAGTTTTTGGCGCTGTTGCCGAGGACGGTGTCGGTTTTAAGGGTTAATTAATTTCAGCGAGATTTTTTGTAGTTAATTTTTTTTTTTTTAGTTTTTCGTAGGATTTTTTCTGTGCTAACCTTTCAGGTACTTGTTCTTCAGAGGATGAGATGAACTCATTCAGCTCGATTTACGGAGGAACACCTTACCCTGAAACCTCCACGGAATATTCACCATTTGCACCATGTCCTCCTTACAGTTCTCCTCAACTTTACACACCTCATCAAAATTACTCTCCTACACCACAAAATATTCAGCCTTCTTATCCGTACACTCCAACCACACAACCCTTTCATTCTGATTCTTACTATCCTTCATCACATTACCCTTGGGTAAGCGTAAGACGAGGCTCCATTCTTGAATTTATGCTTCTAAATAAAACGCCTGAGGAAATATCTGAATGTTTTAAGGATAGCATTTCTTCCTTCTGTGGAGGAGATCACCATTTATGTCTTTGCCCCATCAAACCTCTATATGACCATCCTTTCCAGGAAACTGTTTACCCCACTTCTTCCTCCCCACAATTTACGAACACAAATGTTTCAGTCACTCCTACGTCTTTGCCGAGCTATGAGCCACAGGATGAAGTGGAAGAGATAATTTCAGAGAAACTGTCTGACCTGGAAGAAACACTCAGGCAAGTCATGCAAGCAACTAAGGCGTGCATGGCAATTCAACAGCAATCAAACACAAGGATGCAGAACATGGAGAATCAATTGGGGCAGATTATAAAGGCTTTATCTGAGGAGTCCGAGAGATCTCATCCTAGAGACACAGAAGCCCAACCTGAGGAAACCAATATGGATGATCATGTGAGTGAGTCGGACTGCGAAGGTGGGAATATGACGGATGATACACTTCCTGATATTTTTAAAGACCCTGATGAGAACGGTGTTAACGAGAGTTGGGATGCCTTCATGGGGAGTGATACAGAGTCTGGAGGAGAGGTTGTGAATGTTCATGATATTTGTGGAGAAGAAAAAGACTTTTCTATGGTGCACTTCGATCACGGTGTTGCTCCTAATCTTTGCTTTGAGACATCTTTTGAGCTTCCGGTGATACCTAGAGTAATCAAAGTTCTCACTCATGTTTCCTATCCACCTGCAGAGGATGAGAGTTTCATACTTCACTTCTGCACTAATGAGGGTTATGAAGACCATATGCTGCCTACGTGGACTAAAGAGTTCAAAGATCCGCGACACCTAATGGCATTTGTTGAGAGGAAACTGGAGACGTTGACTATAAGAGCACCACTGCAGTCTTTGCTATTTAAGAGCTTACGAGGTATCGTCGGGCAAACGACGTTAAAAATAGCGCTTCTTGGGAGGCAACCCAAACTTATTTCTGCATTTTTTTTGTTTGTTTGTTTGCTTTCAGAAAACACCCAAAAAAAGAACCAAAAAAAAAACCGGGGTGTTTTTTGGGTTTGTTTTTGTGCTTGTGTGTTTTGTTTTTGCAACTCAGGGTCTTGCTTTGGGGATGATGTGCCGAGGATCATTGACTCAATTTAGTTCTGCACCGACCAGCGCTATAGGGAATTTTCTTTGACTCTTTTACTCGCTTGTTGAAATATTGACTTGAGTTAAGTTGAGCATGCGTGACCCTATCCTCTTTACCCCCTTGTGCATAGTGCATTTTTTGATCATCGAGGACGATGCCAAAGTTTAAGTGTGGGGAGTGAATTGGGCATTCGGGCAGTAGTTGTTACATGTGATTTGCTAGAGTTAGCATGCGCAAGTGTTAGTTGTATATTCATAGGAAATTCATGCAAAATTTTTGAAATTTTTTCTTTAAACTGTGTCTTTGTGAGCTGGCTAGCGTTTTGACTATACTTTTAGAACATCCTTGAAGTGTTTAGGCTTAAATTGCTTGCACTATAATCTAGTTGTTGAAAGGATGAAGGCATTAGTCACCCATTGAATTTTCCATTAATCATTCCCCCACCTGAAAAAAATATCCTTTAGGAGAAGCCATTTTGAGCCTAACCGTTCTTTGTTTACCCAATTAATTGAGCTCCATAGTCAAATGGCCTGTTTCCTTACCCGTGAATATTTCTGACTTAGTCTTGATGTTTAGGGAACTAAGGGATTAGTTTGTTAAGTTTAGGGAATTTTGTGTAGGAGCCATTTTTGGCACTGTTCCTATGCCCCAAATAGGGTAAGAGCAGTCACTTTTTAGGAATTTGATATTTTCGAGGATTGCATTGTAGGCATGGATTCACTTTGAAATTAATGAACTTTAATTGCTATTTTTCCTTGGTGAGGCCGAGATTAGAATGGGGTAATGTCTAGTGAGAATCCGAAAGGTGAAAAATTAATATAGCTAGACCTCTTACTTTGCGAAAAAGGGAATGGGTGCCCCAGTCAAAAAGCGTAAGATGAGACTTGGGTATCTTTCGAAAGAAATGGCGTTCTCGTGCCAACATGACAAGGAAAACTAAACCTAATTAATTGAACTTGGAGGCTATTGCGAAAATTAGCTTTAGTCCTCCGCGTACTTCAAGTATACGTCAAAGCACAAATGTGCCGAGATGGTTTAGCATAGTTGTACACCATGTCTACTCTTTGCATAGGTTTAAATGATCGTTCCTAAATTGTGGCCTACCGAGTTCCTTGTTCCTAAGAATAGCCCTGAAGTTCCTGAATACATTGAGTCTTTGTCAGAATATTCCAATCTCTCAAAAGAAAGGGACTATTATTTTTATCCATGATCCATTCACCATCACCTTCACAAGTCTTTCTGATCAATAACTAGTCTATTTGTGTATGCTACCATTACTTTGAGGATGTTGTGAATAATTGTGTCAAACGGTTTAGCTTGAGTACAAAGATGTAGTTTAGGAAAGAATTTTCTTGGTTTAGTCTGCTTGTTCTGTGAATATCCCTTTAACTACGTGTGCGTGCTAATTGTTTTGATTCCGTGTGGTAATTATCGTAAGTCCCGTTGTTCAGTTTGCTTGAGGACAAGCAAAGGCTTAAGTGTGGGGGAATTTGATAAGTCCATATTTTGACACGTATTTGATGCGTGTTGAGATCGGCTTTTGATAATTTTCCTAGCTTTAAGGTGTTACAAGTCTCAATTTTAGCTCTAGTAATGTTTAACAGGCGTTGGTTCGAGTTTTGTGTCATTTGGAGTCAAAATCAGGGAATTTGAGCCCGGTACCGGCACTTGAGGAACATTCGGGATGATTTGAGAAGAATTTGAGAATGATTTGATAGCTTTGGAGGTCACCGGAAGATTCACGATGAAGATTTGAGGGAAAAAGAGCTCTAGGATTGGTTATGAGATCAAAAGAAGATGAATGAAGCTTGAAAACGACGATCAGGATGACCTTCTGCCAATCGTTCAAGCATATCTCTTTGTATAAACATCCAATGTACACGATTCAAGTTCCATAGGAAAGCCAACTTCAAGGGCTACAAATCATATGAAGACACCTTTGCCAGAATCTGAGAGGAAGAAGGTGCAAACAGACGATGAAGTCAGATGATCTCTGCTGCGATTTCAGAATGACACCTTCCACCGTTTTGATCATATCTCTTGATTGGATGATTCAAATCACGTTCAGAAAATTGGGGTGGATATAGGACTTCATTATCTACAACTTTCATGAAGGAAGTGTTGTCAAATTCGGAAGTTAAGTAGGCACGATCGTGCCCTCAAAGTCAGACACGATCGTGCATGAAGAGTAAACACTGAGGAGTTACTGCCAGCCAGGCACGATCGTGCCTGGAGGGAGGCACGATCGTGCCTACCCAAAATGCGCGTTTTTGCTCCGGAGGCACGATCGTGCCTGGCATCGTGTCTGGCTCCGAAAATCCTAATTCAGCTCAAATTTCACCCGATTTTTCTATTTAAACAGCCTGTAAATCCCCGTTTTCAAGGGGGGAGCTTAGAGAGAGTGCCTAGCACGAATTTTACAGGGATTTTCAGTCTTGTTCATCAATATTTTGGTATTCTTTGTAAGTTCCACCTTTTTAATTAATGACAATTAATTCTTTTTATTCCAATTCTATTGATTCTTCAATTATGAATTGTGAGTAGTTTTAATTAGGGATTTGGGATTGATGATAGGCACTAGTTATTAGTGCCTAAGTGTACATTTTTATTATCATTTGTAATATTTATTCACTAGTATTATGCAAGTTTGTAGTTGTTAGTTTTCATTTGATTGTAATCGTATTTTTAGTACTTTAGTGTTTGTTGTAAGTTATAGTTAGTTGAGCTATAAGTTTAGGATAGGTTTGGAAGCACGAAGGATGGAAAAACTTGAGTTTTATGCAAAACCCGGTCGGGTATGGACTTTACCCGGACGGGTATGAAGTGACAAAGGAAACTGCTGCAAAACTAGCAAATACCCGGTCGGGTATTCCATATACCCGGTCGGGTATGAAGTGATTTCGGACCAAAGAACGTGCAGAAGACACAAAAACATGGGAAAATATTTGATTTGGTAAATACCCGGTCGGGTATGTCAAAATACCCGGCCGGGTATCCGGCATTAGGTGTTGAAAACACCTATAAATAACCCCATTTTCCTTCACTTTTAAACACTCCTTCTTCCATACTCTTAAGCTCAACTTAGAATAGTATTTCTTTTATATTTTTTTAGCATGTTTAGTCTCCAAATGAGGAGCTAAACTTCCATTTCTTGGTGTTGCTCTTGAAGCTTGTTGATTATTAAAGTTGTGAGTTATTTTCTTAACTTCTTCCCTTGAATATTAATTATTCTTTTAATCTATCTATATATTAATGTTGGGGAGTGTTGCTAAGATGACAATTAGTTAACATCTCGACATTAGTTATAGTAGTATTTATTTTCTTCCTCTATATATTAATGTTGGGGAGTGTTGCTAAGATGACAATTAGATAACATCTTGACATTAGTTATAGTAGGATTATTCATATTTAATCTTCATCCTTGAATATTAATTCTTCCCTTAATCTATCTCTATATTAATGTTGGGGAGTGTTGCTAAGATGACAATTAGTTAACATCTCGACATTAATTACTACTAGAAACGATCAACGAACCGATGGTTAATCGTTGATGGTTTCACAAGTAAGTAACTTTGGTTTATTAATGCACGGTCGTGGTTAATAAACTTAAGAGGGATTAATTTTGTTGGTTAAACCGAAACCGTTGTGTTGAGGTTATCAATCTCAATTGATTTCATCAAGGAGTTAAGAGATTAAATGCTACTATTAAGTCGGTATATGGCGGTGTTCTATACTTGACTAATAGTAAGGGTTATTAATGAACGGTCGTTGTTAATAACTACTCTCGATGAATTGGATATACTCCTCGATTGAGTATTTGAGAGGGGATAAGTTATAGATATAACAATGATCGACTAAAATATATCAACAAGTGGAAAGTAGCAATGTCAAGTCCTTTTTATCTTTAAATTAAGTTGTTCATTTTATGTTTAATTAAGTTAAATCATTCAATCCCAAAACCCCCCTTTTTATTTACTAGTTTTATAAAAAGAGAATTATTCCTTTCCCTGTGGATACGAACTCTACTACACTATACTACGTATAAGTGTTAGTATTGAATTTATTTTGAGTGCACTTCGCGACAAGTGCACGTCAATTGATGAAGGGTTAATCATGATGTATGGCTAGATTCTTTGCGGTTTAATTGCATGAATGCCGTTTAATTTGTGTTTGAATAATTTAATTGATATCTTTTGTAACCTAGAATCGCGACTAGAATTACAATTGCATGTAGAATAAATTAAGAGAGATCTAATTTGTTCTAGGATACATTCACACACACTTAATCGTTCGCTAAGAGATTAGTAGCGATTAAGGGGCCGTAAGCTCGCTCGTCTTGGCAATAATTTAGGATCCTGTCGCATGAGAGATCAGCCTAGTCCCCTAAATTATTGTACTCTACGCCGCGAGAGCGGTAAGAACTTAGTAATGATTAGCTAGGCTCAATTAAATTAATTTCATGTAATTAGGCCTGATCTGCCAGAAATCTGATTACCCCGGAATCGATCCCTGTTCCCTTCGTCATTAATTAGAAAGAACCCTCTAGTTTAATTGTTCGCATTAGTTTATTTTCCAAACCAACTAATCTCGCACAACGCTTTTATTTTATTTTCTTTTTAATCGTTGAATTTAATTAATTCTTGATTCCCTTTTGTCCGTCCCTGTGGAGACGATACTCGTACTTACACCACTATATTACAATCTATTTTAAGTGCGAGAAAACAATCATCATACTCCGAATTAATACACTCCGTATTATTCTTCATTAATCACGAGCCCGAAACCATTTTCATCGAGACCATCTTGTTTAGCTACTACCTTTGTAGTTGAAACAAGGTGACCAAGAATATCACAATGTCTCTCCTCTTTCTTAGAGAGCCCAGTTAACCAATCCGTCACCTTTGGAATAAGAAGAATGCACACTGGTGCTTGGGGGTTTATGTCCTTCAGGGCCGTTTTTTAGGAGGTTCAATAGGTCATCCAGAACAGGGCCCCCGATTTTATGGGGCCCCAAATTTTTAAAAAATTATTAGTATTATATAGTAATATTACATATTAATACTAATCACTAAAATACAGTTAGCTAGTAAAGACGAAAAATATAGATCCATCATTTTTCTCGTTGGTCCTTTTACTCTTTTAGTTCTCTTTTAATTAGTATTCAATTGATTTGAGTATAAGTATTTGGGCTAGGATTTTTTTTATATTTTTTATATTAATGTGGGGCCCCAATTTTATATTTTGAACCGAGGCCTCCAAATTTATTAGACGGCCCTGATGTCCTTGAAAGCCAAAATCAGATCATCCTCGCAAACAATGTCAGCTGATATTTGTTTGTGTATAATCTTGTGGAACATGGTGGGAGAATCTGAGGGAACGTTGAGAAGGGCAGCTTCTTTTAGAAGCCATGGGTGATAAGTGCTGCTTTTGAAGTCTGCTTCTTGCTATATCAATTTTTAAATGTAGGTTTTTGAAGAAGTGAAATGAAAAGGAAGAACTGGTTAATGGATGAAGTGCTTGAATAAAGCTTGTGGTGTGCCCTTTAGTCCATTCATGTGGTGTATATTTGTTGTATTATATTTTGTTGCTTTTTGTTGTACCACGTGTATTGCATTTTGTTGCACCGTGTTGAATTTTGTTTCTTTTTGTTGCATTGTGTTTTATATTACTGTTTATTGTTGATATAGATTTTTGTTGTTTATTTAGATTTTTTTCTACATTCTTAAAATATATATAGATTTAGATACAAATACTGAAAGTATTAATTGTTGATTTATGAATATGAAAAAAACTAGAAACATAAAGAAACAATAAAAAACAATAAGTTCAAAAATGTCAACAAAAAGAAACACAAAGAAACCAAATGAAACAAAAACAAAAAATAAAATGATAATAATAATAATTCAAAATTTATGTACTCTAACTCTCTAAGAAACATTACAATAAAAAATTGTTTTTTATTTTATTTTATTTTCATGTTCATTATTTTAATTTTCCATTTTTTCCCTCTAATTTTATTTTATTTTACACTATTTAAGTTACATTGCCTTTCTGTTTTTTTTTTTAATTTTATATAGTATATTTTACCAAACAATTTTATCATGTACGGAGTAACATATATTATATATACTGTATGTTAAAATTTTAGAATATTTTCAAAATTTATATATGTATTTGATTTCTTTCAAATTATTCCTTTTTTCAATTGTTTTAAAGCAATTACTTTTTAACAAACTTTTCTAATTACTTTCATGTTATTAAATCATTTTAAAACATTTTTTATATTGTTTGAAATATTTTTTAAAATTAAAATGTTTTTATATTTTGACCATTTTATAATATTTTTGAAAATTTCAATTTTTATAGTTTTATATAAGTTATATTAACTATTTAATAAAATAATATACAGAAACAAAAATTTGAACCTTTTTACAATTTCCCATATTTTGACTACGGAGTATTTATTTTTCATATGTTTTTTAAATTTATTGTATGTTTATTTTTTATTGTTTTTTTAAATATATTCATTTTCAGTTATTTTTTAAGTCTAATTTATAGGTTTGAAAAATTTCTCTTTATCCCTTTTATTGCTTTTATGAATTTTTTATTATTTTTAGAATTAATATTTATTTGGCAGAATTTGTTTTTTTCGGACAGAATTTTATGGTTGTACAAGAATTATCATATTTTAGAATTTTTATGTTTTCCTATTTAAAAAAAAAGCGCTAGTTCCTGCACTTTGTATTACGGAGTATGAAAGATGAGTAATGATTCCAAGCTTACGTGGCAAATGAATCGAACAAAAAGATGAGTAGTGATTCCAAGCTTACGTGGCAAATGAATCTAGTAAGTTACGTGTGGTTCGTATGGAAGCTAAGGTCTATTTTTGAAGAGTTTTTTACCCAAATATTACCATTAGTAATTACATGGACAAAAAAGTGACCAGTGCTAATAATTAGCAAAGAAAACACACGGTTACCATTTGATGGTTATTTCTAAATATGGAGGTTGGTTATATTCTTGTCCAGCAGTTTTCAAACAGTAATATTCCTGGAATTTTTTCATTTTTGAAAGAAGAACTTTACATAGTTTATATTTGAAAAGAATTTCAACGGGTGACAATAGTGATATTTTTTTCACTTTTGAGACTATTTGTGAAATTTTCCCTAAAAAGATCACCTGTACCCATGGGTCCAGTATTATAACTTCGGGGTAACTCTAAATACAAACCGTTTTTTGCTAAACACAACCCAAAATTAACTGATTTTCCAAACTTACCCTTAAAACTTCTTGAAAACAATTGGAGGTCTGGAAAACAGAGAATTTTATATCCGACAGGCCATCAACTTCATTTATGAAGTCATCCATTTACTCCAAACTACCAATTACATTGATGCATTCATCGTGAAGAATAAACTAACAGAGGCGCCGCCGACGCCGTCAAAGGAACCCGAACTTGGAGCTGCTGCCGCCATGGCTAGGTGAAATTTCATGGCGGCATCTTCGTCAGGGTCAGATTTTAAGAGAGCCCGGGAAGCTGCGGAGGAAGAGGATGCGGTGGAGGAAGAAGCCAATTTTGGGTGTCCAACGGCGGGGATGGAGAATGTATGGAGAAGATGATGACAAGCATGGGAAGTAATCAACAAGGTGGAGGAAAATCATGATGATCTATAGAAGTGAGATGGGAATTTTCTTCATCTTATTGATCTACACATTGGAGCCAGATCTCCATCGGAAAGATTTTGATTACCTCCTTGGGTGCCTTGGATGTATATTACTTATATTAGCTCTTATTTTCTCTTGAATTGGAAGTCAAATTTCAGTTCATAAACTAAGAGAAATAGTTGTACGATTATGTTAGCAACCTTGTCGGGCGAGCTGGAGCTGTGTGCGGATAATTAAGGAAGTGGATATGGAAGCAACTTAGGAGATGATGGAAGTACTCTGTATTACTCTTGAGAATTTAGACAGCCACCAAGCCTAAGGGTAAGTTTGGAAAATTAATTAATTTGGGCTGTGATCAGCAAAAAACGGGATGTGTTTAGAATTACCCTAACTTGGGGTACTAGGGACCGAAGGGTAGTTCTAAATGCAACCACACAATTGCTATTCACAGCCACTAATTAAAATTAATACCTACTCTATCCTCACGCCAATTGCTATTCACGCCAACCTCACACTCCTAGACAAAACTTGGCCACCAGAGAAAGAAGTAAAGAACCAGTGGTGTACTTCGAATAGTATTCCACAGACCAACGACTTCACCACATAGGGGATTCTAAGACAACTAAATCCGCCTCCATGGATGACGGAACAATCTGGTTGGGGCCTTTGCATCTTCCTTCCAGGAGGAAACCAGCTGCTTGCATCCATGACTCAAATTCACCAGCCTCCTCAACGAACAAACCAAATCTTCCATCGCCATCAGGCAAGACATCGATTCTGGCAACCGCCCACCCTTGTAACTCACATCCAGAACCTGCAAATCCGTCCACAGCCCAACCCCTTCTATTCCATTTTAGTGAAGTAATTGCACTCTAAACCGATCAAAAATTCAATTTGCCAAATTCATATCTCAATTGATGAAAAATCTAATTTAGCTCTCATCACCATACCTCCAACCTGTTTTTTGTCAATGAACAGTCAAAGGTTATATCTGATTCTTCAGAGCCGAGCAGCCAAGCTGCGGCAGTTAGACTCTCAAAGTGGAGAGAAAATGAAAGAGTTTCACTAAGGGTTAATTTGTAAATTTAGTATAAAAGGGCTGTGGTTAGTAAAAAACACGGCTGTATTTAGAATCTCCCGGGACCGAATCGTAGATGAGACTTTGCTTGCCGTCAGCCCAACATTGTAATTTGGGGTGCTAGGGACCGAATCGAAGATTGGGTTTTGTGTACCCAACAGGCCAATATTGTAACTTGGGGTACTGGGAACAGAATCTAAAGACGGGCTTTGCTTGGGGAATATATGAGTCATCTGAGTGCTTTGATCCAGTTTTTATAGGGGTTAGGCCCCAGTCATCAGATCCAAAATGAGACAGTTCCTGAAGACATTGATGAGAGTATGAGACACAGTTTAGAATATAAAAAATTGTGGTGTTTTTGGAACTTTCAAACAAGGACGCAAGGGATGTATCTTGTATTGTTCAGAATCCAGTGATAGGGAGTGTTTGGATCTGATTCTTGAAACTGCTTCTGCTCCTTTAGGGTGCAGAAGCAGAAGTTGGAGTGTTTGGGTGAAAGTCTAGAAGTGATTCTGGTACTCTAATTTACTCTTAGAATCAGTTTTTTTAGAAGTTGGGGGTGACCAGCTTCTCAAAACTAATTCCGATTCTGCTTCTGCTTTAAAAAAAGAAGAAGAATTAGAATCAGTTCCAAACATCCCCATATTAGCCATTTTGGAAACCTGCATTACCAGCCTACTAGGGATGGATTTAAGGGGGTGCGGGGACGATCGCCCTTCTTGGACTTTCAAAAATTTTCTATTATATACTCCCCCGTCCCGAAAAGGTTTGCCAAATTTTCTTTTTGGGATGTCCCAAAAAGATTTGGCATTTTCATTTAAAGTAAGGAATATGTGGCTAAAGTTAATTGTCTCTCCTCTGCACAAATTTCAACCACACAGTTTTTACTTTATTAATCCACGTGAAAGTCAAAGTTGGCGAACCTTTTCGGGACGGAGGGAGTATGTAATATTTTTATAATAATTTTTATGCTTTAATTAGATATATATGTGTTCGTCCCCCTTAACTTTTAGTTTTCAACATTTTATATAGCATCTAAAATAATTTAAATAACTAAAACAAATACACAATATAGTAACTCATTGTTCAAGACTTAGGATACTTCATGTATAAAAATTTTTAACTAGTTTTGTAATGTTTAATTATCAGACACACTAGTTAAACAATTTTTAAATCATGTGCACTGAATCCAAAATATTAAGGGAAAACTATCAAATAAGCCCTCCTACTTTTCAAAAAAATCAATTATGCCCCTCAACTGAAATACTGCCTAATTAGACCGTTGTACTCATTTAAAAGTGGCAAAATCTCGGATTTGGATCCTCTGCCGTGCGGCAGAGGTACCTTGCGCAATCTGACGGGCAAGAGCAACAATGGAGGAGAGTTTAATTAGGAAGGGGAAGTGTAGATCGTGTGGCTGCAATCAGCCAGGCACCCTGCCTGGCTGCAAAGCGAGACAGAGAATTCTGATCCCAAAATCTCTTTTTGACCAGTTATGAACAAGTGAGCCGGTAACTATTCACACAATCACACGTGGCAACCTACATAATTGTTTTCATTTTTTCCCATTTTAATTTTTCTTTCTTTTTCACTTTCCCACACCTTTCTCCTTCCTTCCACCGACCCGTTCCAGTAAATTAGTTCATAGCCTTGAAGCCTTCCCTCCTGCTTCCATCTTTTCCATCCACCATTACTTCTCTCTCATTCTTCTTTCTTCTCCCAAGCGCTCCACTGTGAAGAGACTGAGACAAACCAAGGTCGCCAGAAATGGTGGAGTACACATCTCATGCCGGACACCTCCTGGGTCAGCGACACAAGTTAGTGACTGTACGTCCATATGGTGCTCCGTGAAGCCTCAAAACTATTTTAAGACCAATAGCTTCAATTCAGCCGAATTGAAGACCCTAATCGGAGGCAAAGAAGAAGGGTAGGCGGAAGAAGAAAGGGGTATGAAAGAAAACTAACAAGAAAATGGAAAAAAAAGAAAATGACACATCATAGGCCACGTACGCAATTCAACAAGAAATATGAAGGATACGGTTATAAAGGGGAATTTGCCATTTTTAAATGGGTTTGAGGGCCTGATTGAGCGGTATTTCAGTTAAGGGGCATAATTGATTATTTTGAAAAGTAGGGGACTTATTTGATAGATTTCCCAAATATTAATGTTTGTTGATGACACTTAACATTAAGGCTCATGTGTTTCATTCTTTATCAAAGTGGTTTATGCGTGTTGAGGTTTATTCCTTCAACCCTCAGGCCCAACACGTAAGCCCAAAGATTTTGAGTAGAGTGGGTGTATGAATGTGTGAATATCTAGCCCAACAACTATCAGATGGATCAGGAAACAGAGGAAATAGTAAGCAATGTAAATAGGTATTATTAACTTCGTAATAACTCCCCTAGGTACAATCTACTTGCTAAAAAAAGGCACGTCGGCCGTTCGTCTTGCTAGGCAGTAATCTGAGCTGCGAGCAAGAGAAATAAGCTAGAATGCTAAGAATAGAAAGTTGTCAACCCTTTACAATGAAATAAATGCTTCTATTTATACCCACCAATGGGCAGGTGGCTATACTGACGTGGCGGCCTGTGGATCGCTGGTGCCCCAACCACCAAATCTTCAGCATTAAATGCACTTCCCGCCAGAATCTAGGTTTCCCGCCTAATTAGTGGGGACGTTCGTCCGCCCGGGATGCGTGCTGGATCGCTCCACGTGACCCCCAAGAGATACCGGCTGTTCGTCCCCTGGCCTTATGGATTCCCACCATGTGGACTGGGTTTCCTCCGATGACTATAGGCTTGCTCTGGAGACGTTCGTCGTCACCCCCCCGGTGGCCAGTGGCCCTGCTCCTTGTTCCTGCATAGACGTTCGTCCAGGTGAGCCGTTGAGCCTAAACCCCCAACTCCAGACGTTCGTCCCTCCCCAAGGGACATGGGCCTGCGGGCTAGCCTTATGTTCTAACTGGACGTGCGTCTGGTAAAAAGGGGTTAATGGGCCGGACCTCGGCTTGGGCCCTTAACCCAACAATGCGCTTGAATTCCGTTATCATAAGAGGGTCACACCGTTAAAAACGTCTGAAAAAGACTGTTAAAAGTAACTCCGATTTTCAAAAGTGCTCGAAAAATTAAAAGAAAAATACCGGAAGGTGCACCTCAATCAGACGACCGCTAGGCCATCTTTCTTTTTTGTTTTCAGCCACCCTTGTCACCGGAAAGTCCACCGGAAAAGTGATATTAGAGAAATCATCTTTAAAAAATAATTCAAACAGATCTGAAAAATCCAAAGGCGAAGGTGGTTTGGAGGTCATCTTGACGAGGCGCACCTTTTGGTATTTTTCTTTTAATCTTCCGGGCACTTTTGAAAATCGGAGTTACTTTTAACGGTCTTTTTCAGACGTTTTTAACGGCGTGCCCCTCTTGTGATAACGGAATTCAAACACATGAACCACTTTGATAAAGAATGAAACACATGACCCCATATGAAAACGGGCCCAACCACAAGTAGCTTTTCCATACTTTTCCCTAACATTAAATTACACATACAATCGATTTACTTCTTACTTTCTAAAAACAATTTATTGTATAGATAATAAATTTTAACTGATTTTAGCAATAATAGAAATATATATAATATGCACCATATATATGAATCTGCAATATAATATAATATGATTCTAAAACTAATAATCTCATACATACTATTGTAATATTAAGAAAACTTCTCGTGACTCACGAACACCTTCCTTGGTAGACAAAAACTACAATTCAAAAATGAATCATTTATTCTGATAAGATTCATGTGATTAAAAAGAGAAGAAGTTATTTAAAAAGTATTGGTGGATGTATACCTTTTAAACTGTTTATATTCAAATAATTTAATAAAATATTATATATCCTTTTTATTTTCAAATATTTCCCGGCCTCTTGATTTGCCATTTCTTACGCTTTAATGTATCAAATAATATGTATACCTTTTTACTTTTTTAGAGCACTTCAATTATAAAATCAAAGTTATTTTCCAATGTCTAAACTTAGAATGTAATACATACATTTGAATGTCGTCAGGTATGTATTACGGATTTTTAAAAAAACAAATAGCCACAGAGCTCTATACTAGCAAAAAAACAATCGCTCGCTACACTAGTGGACAAAAAAGGCCCCATGCGCCAGGGAAAAAATTTCACTCCTACACTAGTCAGAATTCTGAATACGTCCCTTTACATTACCTTACTAGCAACAGAGTTGATATCTCATGCATCATAGCGAGTGTCACCACAACCTGAATAATCAAAACCTTTTCCCCCAGAATAACAGATTCAACATCATGTTCACTGCACCGCAAACAAAAATGAGTCCAGATTCTAGATATGGATGTAAGAGTTTCATTCTTCCTCAACATGAGATTGGTTGATATTCACTCCATCCCCAAAAAAAGTCTTTATTGAAAACTTATTTTCACTCCCAAAACAAGTATGTTTGGTCAAAAGAAGATAACTTTGCTTATATTAAATGTACTTTTTCATTGAAAAGTGCTCCAAACAAGTGAAGTTGTTAAATTTAGTTAAACCAACACATGAAATTAGAAATATACCTAGAGATGATAGTTCCCAAACGCTGTACCTTAGAGGAAAAAAATGGCACCGCGGTGAAACACGACTCTTTTTTAGGACAGATAAAAGGGAAGCTTGGTTCACATTGGCATCCCCACAAAGTGAGGGTCCGAGAAAGCAAGAAGGGTCCCAACTGTTAACGGGGCAAGTCTTGCCTTGTCAAATTTTTACAAGAGGCTTTCCTCAGGACTTGAACACGTGACCTTTCGGCAGGGCCGTCTAATGAATTTAGAGGCCCCCGTTCCAAATGATGAATTGAAGCCCTCGAAACAAGAAAAAATACAAAATTTAAAAATGAAATACAAATAGACAAGATAGTTAAATGAAATATACCGTTTTATGGTGTTTACAATTAGACCTGTACAAACACGGGCCGGCCCGCCCATATAAATGGGCGGGTCTGGACATGTATATTTGCCCACCGGGCCGGCCCGAGCCCGATAAAAATGTGGGCGGGTATGGGTTCAATTGTAGGCCCGTTCGGGCCAAAAAGCCCGGCCTGAAAAAATATAATATATGTGTATATATATATATATATCGCAAATATTCCGGTCCGGAAATTCCGGATAGGAACCCCTGTCCGGCCTCCTCCATTTGGGAGCCTTCCCAGTTGTATTTTTTGCACAAATGTTTTGTGTATGTTCCTCATCAAGTCTAGTTCATCCATACCAAATTTCAGCAAAAAATTCAATCGGGAAGGTCATCAAATGATTTTTGCAAGTTAACTGGTCCAGAAAATACTTATTCCAGACCAGTTAACTTGCAAAAATCATTTGACGACCTCCCCGATTGAATTTTTATAAGTCCGTATTTTGACACGTATTTGATGCGTGTTGAGATCGACTTTTGATGATTTTCCTAGTTTTAAGGTGTTACAAGTCTCAATTTTAGCTCAAGTTATATTTACCGGGTGTTGGTTCGAGTTTTGTGTTGTTTGTAGTCAAAATCAGGGAATTTGAGCCCGGCACCGGCACTTGAGGAAGAATCGGGATGATTTGAGAAGCATTAGAGAATGATTTGATAGCTTTGGAGGTCACCGGAAGATTCACGATGAAGATTTGAAGGAAAAAGAGCTCTAGGATTGGCTTCGGGATCAAAAGAAGATGAATGAAGCTTGAAAACGACGATCAGGATGACCTTCTGTCAATCGTTCAAGCATATCTCTTTCTAGAAACATCCAATGTACACGATTCAAGGTCCATGTGAAAGATAACTTCAAGGGCTACAAATAATATGAAGACACCTTTGCGAGAATCTGAGAGGAAGAAGGTAAACACAGACGATGAAGTCAGATGATCTCTGCTGCGATTTCAGAAAGACACCTTCCACCGTTTTGATCATATCTCTTGATTGGATGATTCAAATCACATTCGGCAAATTGGGGTGAATAGAGGACTTCATTATTTACAACTTACATGAAGGAAGTTTTGTCAAACTTGGAAGTTAAGTAGGCACGATCGTGCCCTCAAAGCCAGACACGATCATGCCTAAAGAGAAAAGCACCGCGGAGTTACTGCCAGCCAGGCACGATCGTGCCTGGAGGGAGGCACGATCGTGCCTGCCCAAAATGCGCGTTTTTGCATCGGAGGCAAGATCGAAGGCACGATCGTGCCTGGCATCGTGCCTGGCTTCGAAAATCCTAATTCAGCTCAAATTTCACCCGATTTTTCTATTTAAACAGCCTGTAAACCCCCGTTTTCAAGGGGGAGCTTAGAGAGAGTGCCTAGCACGAATTTTAGAGGGCTTTTCAGCCTTGTTCATCAATCTTTTGGGATTCTTTGTAAGTTCCACCTTTTTAATTACTGACAATTAATTCTTTTTATTCCAATTCTATTGATTCTTCAATTATGAATTGTGAGTAGTTTTAATTAGGGATTTGAGATTGATGAAGGGGTTAATCATGATGTATGGCTAGATTCTTTTCGGTTTAATTGCATGAATGCCGTTTAATTTGTGTTTGAATAATTTAATTGATATCTTTTGTAACCTAGAATCACGACTATAATTACAATTGCATGTAGAATAAATTAAGAGAGATCTAATTTGTTCTAGGACACATTCACACACACTTAATTGTTCGCTAAGAGATTAGTAGCGATTAAGGGGCCGTAAGCTCGCTCGTCTTGGCAATAATTTAGGATTCTGTCGCATGAGAGATCAGCCTGGTCCCCTAAATTATTGTACTCTACGCCGCGAGAGCGGTAAGAACTTAGTAATGATTAGCTAGGCTCAATTAAATTAATTTCATGTAATTAGGCCTGATCTGCCAGAAATCTGGTTACCCCAGAATCGATCCTTGTTCCCTTCGTCATTAATTAGAAAGAACCCCCTAGTTTAATTGTTCGCATTAGTTTTATTTTCCATACCAACCAATCTCGCACGACGCTTTGATTTTATTTTCTTTTTAATCGCTGAATTTAATTAATTCTTAATTCCCTTTTGTCCGTCCCTGTGGAGACGATACTCGTACTTACACCACTATATTACGATCTATTTTAAGTGCGAGAAAACTCACATCAGTTTTTGGCGCCGTTGCCGGGGACGGTGTCGGTTTTAAGGGTTAAATAATTTCAGCGAGATTTTTTTTAGTTAGTTTTTTTTTAGTTCTTCGTAGGATTTTTTCTGTGCTAACCTTTCAGCGTTTTTTCAAAGAGGCATGAGATGAACCCATTCAGCCAAATTCCTGGAGGAAGTCCTTTTTCCCAAACCTCCATGGAATTTTCACCATATACGCCATACCCTCCTTACACTCCTCCTCCTCAATATTACACACCTCATCAAAATTACTCTCCTACACCACAAAATATTTAGCCTTCTTATCCGTACACTCCAACCACACAACCCTTTCATTCTGATTCTTACTATCCTTCATCACATTACCCTTGGGTAAGCGTAAGACGAGGCTCCATTCTTGAATTTATGCTTCTAAATAAAACGCCTGAGGAAATATTTGAATGTTTTAAGGATAGCATTTGTTCTTTCTGTGGAGGAGATCACCATTTATGTCTTTGCCCCATCAAACCTCTATATGACCATCCTTTCCGGGAAACTGCATACCCCACTTCTTCCTCCCCACAATTTACGAACACAAATGTTTCAGTCACTCCTACGTGTTTGCCGAGCTATGAGCCACAGGATGAAGTGGAAGAGATAATTTCAGCGAAGCTGTCTCACCTGGAAGAAACACTCAAGCAATTCATGCAAGCAACTGAGGCGAGCATGGCAATTCAACAGCAAGCAAACACAAGGATGCAGAACATGGAGAATCAATTGGGGCAGATTGCAAAGGCTTTATCTGAGGAGTCCGAGAGATCTCATCCTAGCGACACAGACGCGCAACCCGAGGAGACCAATATGGATGATCACGTGAGCGAGTCAGACTATGATAGTGGGAATATGATGGATGATACACTTCCTGATGCATTTGAAGACCCATCTATGTTTGGAGATGAAGAAGAAGATATTAGTGTCAAGTTGTTTTTTCAAGAATACAGGAAAAAGTTTGAAACGGTACAAGTTGTAACTGATGAAGTCACAAATCACTATGATTTTCATACAGAAACCCCCCAGCTGTTTGATTTGCCATTAGTCTTAGCACCTGAGGAGGGCAAGGAGCAGATTAGTCATGACGTTGATGCAGCCGCTGAAGTAAGATTGAGTATTGAAGATGAGTTGAGAGATGATAATCACGAGCTCCAGGAGAGTGGTAGTAAGGTAGATGATCTCCATAACGAAAAAGTGTCGCTCCACAATTTCTTGGAGGATATTAATGAGAAGAGTGAGAAAACGAATTGGGATGCATTCTTGGAGAGTGATAGCGAGTCAAGAGGAGGTGCTCAGAATTTTCATGGTACATTCGAGCGAGGAAAGAAGGCATTTGTGATACATTTTGAACATGAGGATGAGAGGTTCATACTTCACTTCTGTGCTGATAAGGGTTATGAAGACCATGCGCTTCCTACGTGTTTTCAAGAATTTAAGAATTTGCGCCATCTAATGGCATTTGTTGAGAGGAAGCTGGAAACATTGATTATTAGTGCACCACTGCAGTCTTTGCTATTTGAGAGCATATGAGGAAGTTGCGTCGGGCAAACGACGTTAAAAATAGTGCTACTTGGGAGGCAACCCAAGCTGCTTATTTCTGCACTTTTGTTTTTGTTTGTGTGTTTGCTTTCAGAACCCCCCTCCCCCCCAAAACAAAAAAAAATGGGGTGTTTTCTGTTTTTGTGTTTGTGTGTTTTGTTTTTGCAGCTCAGGGTCTTACTTTGGGGATGATGTACCGAGGATTACATTGACTCAGTTTAGTTCTGCATCGACCAACGCCTTAGGGAAGTTTCTTTGACTCTTTTACTCACTTGTTGAAATATTGACTTGAGTTAAGTTGAGCACGCGTGACCCTATATATCCTCTTTACCCTCTTGTGCATAGTGCATTTTTGGTCATCGAGGACAATGCCAAAGTTTAAGTGTGGGGGAGTGAATTGAGCATTCGGGCAGTAGTTGTTACATGTGATTTTTAGAGTTAGCATGCGCCGGTGTTAGTTGTATATTCATAGGAAATTCATGTCAAAAATTTTCTTTAAACCGTGTCTTTGTGAACTGGCTAGTGTTTGACAATGCTTTTAGAATGTCCTTGAAGTGTTTAGGCTTAAATTGCTTGCATGATAACTTGGTTTTTGAAAGGATGAAGGCATTAGTCACCCATTGAATAAATCAACAATTTTTCCATTTACCTGAATAAGACCCTTTAGGAGAAGCCATTTTGAGCCTGACCGTTCTTCGTTACCCAATTAATTAAGCTCCATAGCCAAATGGTCTGTTTCCTTACCTGTGAATATTTCTGGCTTAGTCTTGATGTTTAGGGAATTAAGGGATTAATTTGCTAAGTTTAGGGAATTTGTGTAGGAGCCATTTTTGGCATTGTTCCTATGCCCCAAATGGGGTAAGACGTAAGAGCAATCACTTTTTAGGAATTTGATACTTTCAAGGATTGCATTGTAGGCATGGATTCACTTTTAAATTAATGAACTTTAATTGCTATTTTTCCTTGGTGAGGCCGAGATTAGAATGGGGTAATGTCTAGTGAAAATCCGAAAAGTGAAAAATTAATATAGCTAGACCTCTTACTTTGCGGAAAAGAGAATGGGAGCCCCGGTCAAAATGCGTAAGATGAGACTTGGGTATCTTTCGAAAGAAATAGCGTTCTCGTGCCAACATGACAAGGAAAACTAAGCATAAATAATGAACTTGGAGGCTATTGAAATTTAGCTTTAGTCCTCGTGTACTTCAAGTATACGTCAAAGCACAAATGTGCCGAGACGGTTTAACTTAGTTGTACACCATGTCTAGTCTTAGCATAGGTTTAAATGATTGTTCCTAAATTGTGGCCTACTGAGTTCCTTGTTCCTAAGAATAGCCCTGAAGTTCCTGAATACATTGAGTCTTTGTTAGAATATTCCAATCTCTCAAAAGAAAGGGACTATTTTTGTTATCCATGAACCATTCACCACCACCTTCACAAGTCCTTCTGATCGGTAGCTAGTTTATTTGTGTGTGCTGTCACTACTTTGAGGATGTTGTGAATACTTTTGTCAAATATGTTAGCTAGAGTACAAAGATGTAGTTTAGGGAAGGATTTTCTTGGTTTAGATTGTCTTTCCTGTGAATATCCCTTTAACTACGTGTGCATGCTAATTGTTTTGATTCTGTGTGGTGATTATCGTAAGTCCCGTTGTTCAGATTGCTTGAGGACAAGCAAAGGCTTAAGTGTGGGGGAATTTGATAAGTCCGTATTTTGACACGTATTTGATGCGTGTTGAGATCGACTTTTGATGATTTTCCTAGTTTTAAGGTGTTACAAGTCTCAATTTTAGCTCAAATTATATTTACCGGGCGTTGGTTCGAGTTTTGTGTTGTTTGTAGTCAAAATCAGGGAATTTGAGCCTGGCACCGGCACTTGAGGAAGAATCGGGATGATTTGAGAAGCATTTGAGAATGATTTGATAGCTTTGGAGGTCACCGGAAGATTCACGATGAAGATTTGAAGGAAAAAGAGCTCTAGGATTGGCTTCGGGATCAAAAGAAGATGAATGAAGCTTGAAAACGACGATCAGGATGACCTTCTGTCAATCGTTCAAGCATATCTCTTTGTAGAAACATCCAATGTACACGATTCAAGGTCCATGTGAAAGCTAACTTCAAGGGCTACAAATAATATGAAGACACATTTGCGAGAATCTGAGAGGAAGAAGGTAAACACAGAAGATGAAGTCAGATGATCTATGCTGCGATTTCAGAAAGACACCTTCCACCGTTTTGATCATATCTCTTGATTGGATGATTCAAATCACATTCGGCAAATTGGGGTGAATAGAGGACTTCATTATCTACAACTTACATGAAGGAAGTTTATTCAAATTTGGAAGTTAAGTAGGCACGATCGTGCCCTAAAAGTCAGACACGATCATGCCTAAAGAGAAAAGCACCGCGGAGTTACTGCCAGCCAGGCACGATCGTGCCTGGAGGGAGGCACGATCGTGCCGGCCCAAAATGCGCGTTTTTGCTCCGGAGGCAAGATCGAAGGCATGATCGTGCCTGGCTCCGAAAATCCTAACTCAGCTCAAATTTCACCCGATTTTTCTATTTAAACAGCCTGTAAACCCCCGTTTTCAAGGGGGAGCTTAGAGAGAGTGCCTAGCACGAATTTTAGAGGGCTTTTCAGCCTTGTTCATCAAATTTGTTTGCTGAAATTTGGTATGGATGAACTAGACTTGATGAGGAACATACACAAAATATTTGAGCAAAAAATACCACCGGGAAGGCCCCCAAAAGGAGGAGGCCGGACGGCGCTCCGGTCAGGAATTTCCTGACCGGAAGATTACTCTATATATGTATATATAATACATTATACATATACTACGTATAATATTACATATGTAGCATGAAGAGACAGTGGAATGAAGTACTTGAGTAACCTGACAAGTCAAGTTTTACTCCTGACTCCTACTCTTGAAACTCCTGGGAGCTAAATCATTATTTGTGTTTTGCTAAGTAAATTTCAAGTGACTGTAATGGGTGACTTTTTAAGTCTTTCGGAATGTTTGATAATTTTGTTTCAATTTATGGTTTTACTTTAAATTAATGGTATTGTCTTGGATAAACGTTTTGCTCAAAGTAGTTAGTGTATGTCATGAAGGCAGATTAATGTCATTGAGTTTATTAATTGATTTTAAGATGTTGTGATTTATTTTAGAAATGCTATCAACTAATGCTAAATTTTCCCGGGCCCGGCCCGCTAGTATGGGTGGGCATGGACATGGGAGGAGGCCCGTTTGATCCGGGCCAGGCCCGCCCATTGAAGTGGGTAGAAATTTTAGATAAAGCCCGGCCTGAGCCCGGCCCGAGCCCGTGTTTGTACAAGTCTATTTACAATGCACAAATTAGACAGTCTAAAAGTTATATAAATCTTGAAATCTTGAATAATACATAACATCTAGAAAAATTAACATATAATTAATACTCTATACTAAATTTTTGGAGGCCCTCTACAAGAATGGGCCCCCGGTGCCAAGCACGTATTGCACCACTTAAAAGATGGCTCTGTCTTTCGGTCACACAACAACACCTTAAGTGGTGCACAGGGCCGACTCATGGCAAGTGTAGGGTGTGCAATGGCATAGGGCCCATAAATATTGAAGGCCCAAAAATAAAAAATTTATGGTAGTACGGAGTACTAGTTATCCTGTCAGCCCAAATGCACAATACTTATGTCCAAGAAATTACAGAAGCGTAAGAATAGAAGATCGACAAGCTGAAGCCTACTCCATAATTCTCGAATTCCAGAACTCCCCCATACCCATACCCAATAGACAAGTGGGTCTGGAAGAGTTCAAGCGACAAGTGCGGCATGAGATAATCTTTACCACTACAAATCTACAATCAAGAGTTGCATCTAAACGCAAGACAATTCGTCATGCGGCAGGGCAGCTGAAGACTAATATACATGGAGTCAATGTCATGCACTGCTTAACATGCTAAAGTTATCAACTCATCCCCGATTAGTTGGCTGCGCATACAGAATGTAAAAGCGTGCTATTTCCGGTTTAGCTTCTTCTTCGTTCCTGAAACCAGAGACCTCGGGTTTCAATTTGAATATGATGAGCTTTTCTTATGTAAAAGGGCATGATGGGAATTATAAAATAACACGAAAATAAGAGGTGGAGGTTAGTAAAAAGTGGGCCTATATAAATAGAATTCCCCAATTACTAGTTATGTCACCTATGTGATTGGAATTGAGTTGCTTATTTTTGTCACTTAGAGCATCTCCAATGATTCTTTGTAGGGATTCGCTTGCAATTTCCAAACTACTTGTCTACCATTGGAGTGCATCTATCCTTCTAATTTGGGCAAACAAATTAGCCAAAACAAGCTAATTGCTAGAAAGAAGATAAACTTGATTTAAAATGGTAATTACCAAATATATTTAATTTATTTATAATTGATATATTAAGTTAATTAAAAGTGATTTTAATCTCATACCATTATTATATGTAGATAATGCTTTGAAAATTTAGTTATACAATATTTTCTCAACGCCTACTTCATCTCTTTTGCCACTACATACTCTTATTTTTCATGTGTAAGATCTTCAAATGGAGGACTATGAAAATCCATACAACAAGTATTATTCATGAAATATTTAAGCAAAAGTTGATTTTGTCAGTGTGTATGTGTTATCAAAATTTGATATTCCTTTTTCTTTTACTTAACAAAATACATGTTATTGTACTAATTTTAATAATTTGCATTTTCAACCTTGTCGTCTTAGAGCCCGTTTGATGACCCTGTTTTCGGCTTATCAAGCTTATTTTTTAATGTGCTGAATTGCGTAATTATAAGAAAAAGTAAAACTGGAGTTACTGTAGATGACCATTTAGCTATTTTTCATATTATTTTTTCTTTATTTTGTTAATAAAATATATTTTAAATATAACTTTTTCATAAATAAGCAGAATCAACCAATACAACCACTTCGGCCAAAGCTTCATACATTTTAGTAGAATTAGGCGATTCAACTTATTTCAGTGTTACCAAACGGGTTCTTAATGTTGGGCGCTAGATTAATGTTTGGTCAAAATCATAGTTGACGACCAACTTGATCCATCTGTTAAAAGTTTGGTCACGTTTCCTTGTCTATTCAACTTTTTAATAGATTTGAAAATATTTCAAAAAAATATTATATTAATAAATCAATTCATTATTTGATTTGTGGAGCCTATTTAAGATGCAAGCAATATATATGGCTAACCATTGGACTAACACATGGATTAGCTAGAAAAAAATGATGTGGCAAGCAAAGCTACCACATGTTTAGCTAACCATTGTAGATGCTCTTATAATCGAACTTATATATTAGATTGTTGTTGAATTAATTAAGTAATTAGGGAATTAAATTAAATTGATTATATATAACAATCAATTTAAGTGAAATGTATTTTATTAATGAACATTGTCTCTCTCTTTTTAAGTGAAATATTTATAAATATGCTCAAAGATTGCCTTTTTTAAGTGAAATGTATTTTATTAATCAATATTTGTATTGTAATCATTATGTTCATTAGCAACTTGTAATTTAACACAAATTATCACTAGTTTATAGCTATTATCAACAATTTTTGTTGGTGCACCAAGTCTCCCCTTCCTTTTTGGGACATACTCCCTCCGTAGTCTATTGTTTGTAACAATAGACGTTGGCGCAAAATTTAAGGGAAAAATAGTATGGGTAAACTGTTTTTGGTCATTGGTATGGGTAATCGTGTTCATTGGTCATCAAAACCAGGTCTGATATTTTGACAAATCTGGTTGAAAAATGGTATATCCGATGGGATTCTTTTATCCTCAAACCACACAGAAATGAACAAATTTACAGAGCTTGGTAAACTGTTTGAAAATCATTTTATTAAAATGCTCATCTCCATGAATACATGTCATGCATTCCAAAAGATTTTTTTTGTTCAAACAAAATACAAGAACACTCGGCCAAAATAAAATGCATGAACATTGTTAGAAAATACATATGTACAGTTCACCGAATGGTTTGCTAGAACAAAGAATTGAGGACGGAATATACTAAACAAATACTGGACGGAGGCGCTAACGATTTGTTGTTGGAAGGTTACAATCGCGCTGAACATGACATCTAAGTAGCCGACCAACCTTCTCAGCCCGCCGGAGAAGTTTAATCACGGAGTAGGTGAAAAGGTCCGGAGACCATCGGTCTATGATTTTAACCGGTGAGTGTCTAAACAATGGGTTGTACGGAGGTTTGTAGCGGTTCGAGGGGATAGATGGGATTATATAGTTCAGAGGTGGATTGGGTAGGATTAGGTTTTAATGGGCTGGGTTGAGACTTGAGAAGCTAGGTTTAATTTACTGATACGATTCTTGAGTTGTTGGGTTGGGTAGATTTACTTATTACTACCTTCGTCTTATTTTATGTGTCTCTTTTGGTTTTGGCAGAGTTTTTAATAAACTGGTTAAAAAAGTAAAAGTTATTGTTGAGATTTGAGTATAGTAAAGTGAAATGTTGTGAACCACATATTTCTTGAGTTGTTGGGTAGGGTAGATTTACTTATTACTACCTTCGTCTTATTTTATGTGTCTCTTTTGGTTTTGGTATAGTTTTTAATAAACTGGTCAAAAAAAGTAAAAGTTGTTGTTGAGATTTGAGTATAGTAAAGTGAAATGTTGTGAACCACATATTTCTTTCAAAAAAAAAGGAAAGGTGAACTTTATTTTGGGACAACCCAAAAAGGAAAGTAAGACAGGTAAAATGGGAAGGATGGAGTAGTATTTTAATTAATTGGGTTGTTGGGTTGGGTGGGTTTAGTTATTAATATTTTAGTTAATTGGTTTAGTATCAAATTATTTAATTATTTTTGAATTTTGTTATTAATCATTGATTTCTTTTATTAATAATTGTTGTTTATTTTTTATTAATTAAATTTTTATAATTCATTATTAATTCTAATTATGTATTATGAATGTAATAAATTTTTTAGTGTGGTTGAGTTCCTTTATTGGGGCATTGCCTTTATCTAATTTAGGATGTGTACCAAATTTGGATTATATGTATATATGTATGTATTATTTAAATTAAAAGTTAATTTTTAATTAAAATTAAAGTTAATGATTTTGTCTTTATTTTTCTTTTATTTTGCAAAAAAACGTTGACAATAGAGTTGATATAGTCGTCAACATCCTTCTCAACATGTGGGATTCAACTCGAGTTTTTCTTGCAAAGATCAATTGCAATCGAAGGAATCTCTTTGATAATATTTACATCTTTCTTCTTCGAAGATGTTTTACTATGTCTTTAACTATGAACACTTATTCTATTACTTACCACTTTATTTTGAGTTCAATTATTTTTATACTTTTATAATTGAGTTCTTAACTACATATTGGTAAATTTTCATCCGTGCATCGCACGAGTGAGAATCTAGTGACTTGCAATAGAAAGTTGCACCCGGTCATTTTGACTCATTTGATCTTTTTGTAATAGTAAATGTGTGTATGTGATTCTTTTTTGGCTTAAATACATTTTTAGTCCCTGCAAATGTGACACACTTTGTTTTAGGTCCCTGCAAAATATTTTTTTGGTTTTTCAACCCTGTAATATACACTATTTTGTTTTTAGTCCTTCTCTAATTCCAAAGTCACTCTACATAGAAAAAATTTATTGTCAGTTGCATTAACCTATTAGAAATATCTGAATGTGTCCTTTTATAATTTTTTTGAGGCTATTATGAGAGTTAAAATAATGTAAAACTAAGTATTCACATTTTGAAAATATATATTAAAAGCCTTCCAAAAAATAAAATTAAATATTTTGTGAATAACATGACAAAGAATTAGAGGAAACCTAATGATTGGGAATATTTTGGGGTCAAACAAAGGTTGTTATCATCAGTGGTGGACTAAAACGAAATCTAACATAAATTGCAGGGATGAAAAACAAAAAAATAATTTTGCAGCGATGTAAAACAAAATGTATATTTAAACCTTCTTTTTTTAGTATAGGGGTTGGGGGTGATGTTTTTGGTATAGTAGGTGGGTGTATTGGACCCTTTTTCTTGTATATAAAGTTCCCCATTGTTAGACGGATATTAGTTTGTATATTAGCTTTGGGCCTCACATGTAATTAACTTTAATACGTAGTGTGTATTTTGGGCCATAGGGCTCCGTAGCATAGCATGTATGTTGTATATATATGGTCATTGTACGTAATGAGAAGGGAGGACAATATTTTCCATTCTGACGTCCAAATTCAACATGGTATCAGAGCACCCTAAAGGGACTTTGTGAACTCGGAAAATACCTTGCGACATCGTCAAAAACATAACCTCAGTTCCATAGCCGCACCAGCGTGCATAGCTTGAACGAGGATGGGCGACGCCGCACAGATGAGACCTGATCCCACTTCACCATACTATTTGGGGTCGGGAGATCAACCAGGAAACTTAATCACGCACGTAATACTCACCGGCGATAATTACGTTGCATGGTCTAGGGCTTTTGCTTTGTCACTCAAAGCAAGACGGAAGTATGTGTTTATCGATGGAACTCTGAAGAAACCCACTGATGCGGCCAAGCTTATGGATTGGGAGACCAACAACTCAATGATCGTCTCCTGGATTCTGCGAAGCATTGAGCCGTCCATAGCAGCGTCCATACCCTTTCACGACGAAGGACGTCCGTTGTGGCTTTACCTTGAGACCCGGTTTTGTGTCGCAAACGGGCCTCGTTTACAACAACTGCGTGCATCCATTACCAAATGCAGACAGACCGCAGGGATGTCCGTTGAAACTTACTTTGCTACTCTTATGAGTCTCTATGATGAATTGAATCGGCTTAAGCCTTTGCATGTGTGCTCGTGTGGACTTTGCACTTGTGGAGTGGTTCGAAAATTTCAAGCAGATAGGGAGGAGGAACAATTACATCAATTCTTAATCGGAATTGATGATGAGATTTTTGGAACAGTTCGTTCAAATTTGCTATCTCAAGACCCTTTGCCTGGTATAACTCGTGCCTGTCAACTCTTTCTCCAGGAAGAACGCTCTCGCGCCATAGCTCGTGACAAGAACTCTGTTGCCGATGCACGGGCTTTTGCTGTTCAAGGTGATCGATCCAGAGGACGCATAGACAAGGCGGAACGACACAAGGTGACTTGTTCTCATTGCAAGCAAAAAGGCCATGACATCACGACATGCTTCAAACTCCACGGTTACCCAGACTGGTGGGAAGACCGGCATCGCAATAAAGGAGGAACATCGGGCGGAACCAGTGCTGGAACAGACCGGAGCTCGAAAGGGAATGTACGCGCGCATGCTATTGCCGCACCGACTGGCGCTAATATGATCGCCTCTTCTTCCAGTACTACGGACCCTTTGTCTTTATTAACCAAAGAACAGGTTGAAGTGCTTTTGAACAAATTGAACATGCTTACTAGCGAACCTAATTCGTGTGACCGCATGACTGGTATGATTTCTTATTCCGACTGGATTCTTGATACCGGGGCTACACATCACGTCACCGGTGATCTGTCTCGACTCATACATCTAGTTCGCATAACTGGATGTTCCGTTGGGCTGCCCGACGGACGTACTGTTACAGCAACAATGGAGGGTCGAGTGTATTTGTCCACGGCACTCACCCTTGCACATGTTCTTTACGTGCCTGGCCTGCATTGTCATCTTATATCAGTGCCAAAATTAATTGATCAGTTGAATTGTACTGTGACTTTCACTAATTCTCTTTGTGCTATACAGGACCTACCCTCGAAGAACCTGATTGGAGCCGGTGAGCGGCGGGATGGACTGTTCTATTTTCGAGGGGTGCCAAGGATTCACGCTGTTACAAACCATGAACTAACAGACTTTGACTTGTGGCATCGGCGTCTGGGGCATCCGTCAGATAGAGTGGTCAAGCTACTTCCAGGAGTCAGTTCTAGTATTTTTTGCAAGAAATTAAATAAACCTTGTACGGTATGTCCACAAGCCAAGCAAGTACGAGATTCGTTTCCTATTAGTGACAATAAATCGAGTCGTATTTTGGAATTATTACATTGTGATTTGTGGGGTCCGTATAAGACACCCTCTACTTGTGATGCAGTTTACTTTATGACAATAGTTGATGATTTTTCTAGAGCCGTGTGGGTTTATTTATTGCGTGACAAGAAAGAAGTTCATAAGTATTTTCTGTCATTTTTTTCCATGCTCCAAACCCAATTTGATGTTCCTGTGAAGATTGTGCGGAGTGATAATGGCACGGAATTTAAGTGTATGCTTCCTTATTTTGATGAAAAAGGGATCTTGTTTCAAACCTCGTGTGTAGAAACACCTCAGCAAAATGGGAGAGTAGAGCGTAAACATCGGCACATTTTAAATGTTGCTCGTGCCCTGATGTTTCAAGCTCATATTCCTATCCGGTTCTGGGGAGAATGTGTACTCACTGCCGTTTATCTAATTAATCGGACGCCCTCGGGTATATTGCATGGCAAGACTCATGAAATACTTACTGGTCATGTTCCTGATTTTGGTCACATGCGTGTCTTTGGATGCCTAGCTTTTGCACACAATAAACAAACCAAGGGTGATAAATTTCTTCCGCGAAGTCGACAATGTGTATTTCTTGGATATCCAAATGGCCAAAAGGGATGGCGAATGTATGAACTTGACACGGGTCACATCTTCGTATCTCGGGACGTGCAGTTCCACGAGAATGTGTTCCCTTTCTCCATGAGCTTGGACGACTCTGTGCATACTTCTCCCGAACCAGTTCCCCAGTTAACAGACGAAGAGCACTTTCATCATGCATCATCCATGAATGACGCCCAGGAGTCGGTCCCACCAATTCTGACAGGTGGCTCTTCCAGTAATTTGATTGATACTGCGGCTGATAATTCCAGTCCTCCTATTCGGCGCAGCACACGAGCCACTCGCCCCTCGGTTTTGCTACGTGATTTCATTACTCATCACGTGAAGAAAATCAGTCCATCCCCTTCCTCTACCGTCTCCAACTCTGGTTCCTCAGGTACGTCTTATCCTATAGCACATTTTGTGAATTGTGATAAGTTTTCTGTTCGGTACCGTGCGTTTCTTGCAGCTGTTCTTACAGGTTCTGAACCCCGGTCTTTTAAAGAAGCCATGTCCCATGAAGGCTGGAGGGCAGCCATGCAGAGTGAACTTCGTGCTCTCGAAAACAATAATACTTGGCTCATGGAGCCTCTGCCACCAGGAAAGAAAGCTCTTGGTTGCAAATGGGTGTACAAAACTAAATACCTTTCTGATGGAACCATTGAGCGTCTCAAAGCCCGACTTGTAGTTTTCGGTAATCACCAAGTGGAGGGCCTTGATTACACTGACACATTTGCTCCTGTGGCTAAAATGGTCACTGTCCGAGTCTTTCTCGCTGTTGCTGCCGCCAACAATTGGATGATACATCAAATGGATGTTCACAACGCTTTTCTTCACGGTGATTTACATGATGAGGTATACATGAAACCTCCACCGGGATTCTCTCCTACCCAGCCTGGTCTGGTGTGTCGCCTAAAGAAATCTCTTTATGGCTTACGCCAGGCACCACGATGTTGGTTTGCGAAATTAACCGAAGCCCTCAAGCGTTATGGATTCATACAATCCTACTCCGATTATTCTTTGTTCACTATGCGCAAAGGCTCTGCGCGATTACATGTCTTGGTTTACGTTGACGACATGATTATTGCAGGCAATGACAGTGAGGTTATATCCGTTTTTAAGTCCTACTTGAGCTCTTGTTTTCACATGAAAGATCTTGGCTCTCTTCGATATTTTTTGGGTATTGAGGTGGCTCGTAATGATGATGGCATCTTCTTATGTCAACGTAAGTACACTTTGGATATTATATCCGAGACAGGTCTACTTGGTGCCAAGCCAGCTAGCTTTCCGATTGAGCAGAATCACACTCTCGCCCTGGCTTCTGGTAACATATTATCTGATCCCGGGTCGTATCGGCGACTGGTTGGCCGTCTCATCTATTTATCTTTCACCCGTCCGGAGCTAGCCTATGCAGTTCATATTTTGTCCCAGTTCATGCAGCAACCTCGAAAGGAGCATTGGGATGCTGCACTTCGCGTGGTCCGCTATCTCAAAGGGAGTCCCGGCCAAGGCATCTTGCTATCCTCTTCCTCCAATTTTTCGCTTACAGGGTGGTGTGACTCGGATTGGGCAAGCTGCCCCATTACTCGTCGTTCTCTTAGTGGATGGTTGATTTTTCTGGGTAATTCTCCTATTTCCTGGAAAACCAAGAAGCAGACCACTGTCTCCCGTTCTTCTGCCGAGGCCGAGTATCGGTCCATGGCTGCCATTACCGCAGAGCTCAAGTGGCTCAAGGCATTACTTCTTACACTGGGTGTTTCTCATCCTGCTCCAATCCCGCTCTATTGTGATAGCAAGTCTGCCCTTCATATCGCTCAAAATCCTGTCTTCCATGAACGTACCAAGCACATAGAAGTCGACTGTCACTATGTTCGGGATGCTATTCAACAAGGATTACTCTCGGCCTCACACGTGTCCACTCACGATCAGCTTGCGGATATTTTCACCAAAGCCTTGGGCAAAGACAAGTTTTTGGCTCTTCTACGCAAGTTGGGCGTTTACGATCCCCACGCTCCAACTTGAGGGGGGGTGTTAGACGGATATTAGTTTGTATATTAGCTTTGGGCCTCACATGTAATTAACTTTAATACGTAGTGTGTATTTTGGGCCATAGGGCTCCGTAGCATAGCATGTATGTTGTATATATATGGTCATTGTACGTAATGAGAAGGGAGGACAATATTTTCCATTCTGACGTCCAAATTCAACACCCATGTTCATCCTTTCCCTTCTCTTAAAGTTTGTCTATTCATGTGATGCTATGTTTGGCTTGCAAAACATGCATCGACGAGTTGTGATGAATATTAATTAATTAAGGAAAACAATGTGCTATCTACATTCTTATGCGGGGTATTAGTCCTAAAAAGATTAAAATTAGCCCAAAATTCAACAATACCATTACAATCTTTTATTCTCAAAATAGGACTAATTTAACATATGTCTTTTCTTCCCAATTCCCATTCTATCCAATTCCTATAATTCCTAATAGATTTATAAGAAAATTATAGTTTTATTTATAATAAAATATAAAAATTAATAAAATATGTATAAATTAATAATAAAAACGTGGGAAAAAATATATAAAAAAAACAAAGTCAACAATAAAATAAAATACAATACCTAAAAAATATTTAAAAAATATATAGGCCACTGCCACTGCGTCCTCCATTTCCCAGCACCACACAGCTCTGGTTCCTGGGAAAAATGTTATTTGATGTAAAAAATGTCATATTTCTCTGAAAATGTTATGAATATGACATTTTTACTCTTTGAAAAATATCCAGCTTTTTAAAAAAAAATTGCCATTATGATGACTGACATGCCAAAATGTGTAGTGTGAAATGGTGTAAAAATGTCAATGGAAATGATGTTTTGATTGGCTTGTAACGATATAGTATAGAGTAAGTGAGTATCGTTCTGCTAGATCAGAGAATGACTCACAAAGAGAACTAGAATTAATGATTGATTTTTAGCTAATCACAAATTGATAACATTTTGCAATGGAGCTAAGCGTACATATATTTTTATCTTGTTTTTATAAATGTGAAATTGCTAGGAAATAAAATAAATCACAATACTTGATTATTTAACAATTAATGATATAGTGAAAATTAGGCTTGGGCTAAGAGTAATTTTATTTTCATGTTCATAATAATAAAGATTTAACTAATTAACTTGGTTACTTTTAGGTGTGTGAAAGATTTACAAATGGTAATCTTCTAATAGTTCCCACGACTTAGTTGATTACACTATCTTAAATTAATTCTGCTCCCGCGGTAATTTTATTAAGACATTAAAAAGTACAAAATCAAACTATCCTAAATTCCTTAGCACTTTAGTGTAGCAAAAGAAAATATTCATTTCCAATATTAATGTATTTAGCAGATTCGAGTATTCAACCCAACACTCCTAAAATTAACCAAGTAATAGTTTTAACCAATTATTATCAGATGAACATCAACAGTAAAAATTACATCTTGCCCAAACCTAACCTAATTTAGTTACACATAATTGCAGTAAAAAATATAAAAGTAAAACTTTATGCTAGGCATAATAAATTTAATAGATTAAAGAAGTTAAAGTGAGTGTTCTGATAAGTACCTGAAGGCATAAATAATAATTAAAGAACATGGATGAACTGGAATAGAGAAAGTTGATTTCCTTGTATTAAGCTGGAACTGATCGAACGAACTGATAATTGCAAATGAACTTTAATACCAAATATCACAAGCTAAAATTCTGGAACTAAGAATTACAAACTAAAATTTATAAAGAAAGTGTTCTTGACAAAATCACTTTTTTATATGACTACTAATATAAACTAAAGAAAAGAGAACTTGGTGTCCTTTGAAGCTCCTGAATGACCCCTTTTATCTTGGTGTGAAAGCTTATTTCTCATTTTCCTTCTGCAGATAGCACCGACCGTTCTTCAGTTGTGCATTTTTCTTCGTTTGCTGCTGTTTGCCGCTGTTCTCTTGATTGCAGAATGAAGATGATGAAGACAGCTTTGTATGCAGTTGGTGGATCAGTACAATGTACTATCTATTTAATCTCAGCTCCTTTGTTTTCTTCTTTGAGTTTTTCTGCGATGGAGCCTTATTCACAACGTGTGAATACTTTGTGAGTCAAAAGTTTGGCTCTTATCCGCCACTTGATTGCTTTGGCCGGTTAACTCTTTGATCAATTAAGTGGTCAACAGTTAACGGGTACATTTTATTACAGACAATCTGGTTCAGTCTAAAATCATTTCATGGTCTCGTGATAAAATACTTCAGAGTTAACGTAAGGATCCACTTCACTTTGGTGGTTTTTCCGTCTTCACTCGGGAGTAATTTTATTTCTTTTCATAAACTAATTTACTCCTGAGTTGCCGTGAAATTGACAAAATATACCAAAACAAGTGCAATAGCTTATAATATCCAAGATCATAAAAATCAATCCTTTTTATTTAAAAATGAGAAACTAAATATTAAAAGTGTGACAAAACAAGATCGAAAATATGGTAAATTAGGAGTACATCAATGACATTTTCTTCAACATGGCATTCTTTTCGGCAACTGGAGGTGGCGGCATTGGAAGGTGGTTGAGGTGGTGGTTGAGGCCTGTATAATTTATACTACCTCCGTCCCTTTTTATTTAGTCATCTTTGACATTCCCGGTCAAAGATGATAAACTTTGTTCCATTGTTTTAACTAATACGAAGTATATTTATGTAAACCAAGCATTCCAGCTCAGCTGGTTGTGAGGTTATCGTGCCTAGTGGGAGGTCTCGAGTTCGAAACCCGCTATGCACATAAGGGTTTGAAACTCAATAGAGTGAGTTTCAACCCTATTTGCTCCAGCCCCCTCCCCCGGACACCCCCTGCAGTAAAAAAAACTACGTAATATATTTATGTAAAACTTAATAAATTTATACTTTTTGATAGTACTTTCAATGAAGAACATTTTCATACCATTTTCATATTATTAATATTACCTTGTATAAATATATAACCAGGCAAAGTTATGTTACACATCATTGACTTGAAAAACAATATTTGGCTAAATAAAAAGGGACGGAGGGAGTATCTATTTTTTACGTTTTTTTAATTTTTTTATGTTTTATTTTTATTTAAAAAATCCTATTAGAATGATAAGGAAATAGGTAGAATAGGAAGAGTTAGTTCTATTTTGGGAATTTAAACTTGAAGCTCCTATTGTTGCAATTTTCCTTTTATATAATCCTATTTAGGGAAATCTCCGTTCTTGTATAGTTGTAACATATTGAATTTTAGAGTATTCACTAGGTTTAGGATCGGTTCGGTTCTTACTCAAATTTAGTGGAACTATTATAACAAAATTAACCAATGATATGAGTTTGGTTCCTATATAAAAAATCAAGAACCATTATGGATGAACTAATAAAGTTCAGTTCTTGCTTTTATCGGTTTCTGGAATAATTTTTTCACCTAAGAATTAACGCATAGTTTACTTTGTACCACATAAAAGTTTTGCAAATTCAAAACACACATATTAAGTGAACAATTAAAAATTGAATACTTTAAATTTTCATTTAATAAATAAAATATAAAAGTCGTTGTTGTGTGGTAGAAATTAAAGTTCATCATCATAGTAGCAAGAATAAGACATCCACTTCAAGCATTATATTTCAAAACCTAATAAATCCATCGAGTTTGCATGTATAGATATAAAAGCATCACTACAATCTACTCACTAGTTGCATAATTATATTTATAATAGATCTAATAATTTGAAATATCAAGAAGATAGCAAAGTAAACTATAGGCAATCACTACAAGTTATTCGAGTTATTTTATATTTATGTAATTAATTTACAATTGTTGGCTAAATATTATTCATTGTATGTATATAGTATTGTTGTTGTGGTGATGGTGGTGGTTGTTTTTGTTATTTTTAATATTGTTGTTATTATATTATTATCACAATTATTATTATTATTTTATTTTTTAGTAATGGTTCCTTAACAGTTTTCTGCACCTATTTTATAGGAACATGACCTGAACCTTAAAACTAAAACCTCATTTTTGTAGGAACCAAACCAGGTTGTAACGATTCGATTCCAACCGGTTCTACGGTACCCGGTTCCAAAATGTCACCCCAACTATTCACATTTTGTACTTTGATAGCATTTTATTTATTATAAATGTATAAGAAATTAGCTTTTATAGAACTATTGTTAATTCCTCTCATTTAAAATTTAAATTATGATTTTTAATTTTTTTAGCAATATCATAAGGAACGACGAAATATGCCAGCGGTCAAATTTGTGCATTAACAAACCTGAAAATGGAAAGTTTTGACTACGCTAAATGGAATAAAGGAAGACTATTGTTGCGGCCATGCAGAGATCAGATGAAAAGAGTTATTTTGAGAGAGAGGATTTTTTTTAGATATATAGGTATTTAAAACATACTACATACACATCTAATTAAATTCACAAAGTTAAAGAGATCGGATAGAATTACTATTTAAGCGATTAGTGGTTAGCAGATAACATGTCATTTTAGCGGATTGTCAATGGCAGATTCAGTCTGCGGGTTTGAATAGCGGAATAAGTTAGCGGATTTCTAGAGGATGTTTGGTAATTTAGATGTTTGAGCATAAAAATTATTAGAAATCACTATTTTTCAAAACGCTAACACAAAACTCTCCTATTTGCAGTGTTTTCATTTCAGCGGTTCTGTCCAAAAACGCTAGGGCCGAACAACTATTTACCAAACAGTGTTTCCCGTTTATCGTAAACACTAAAAAGGGTCAAACCACCATTTTTTAGTTGAAAAGTCATCTTCCAAACACTCCCATTATGTAATTTAAGTACTAGGAGTATTAATAGATATACTATTTAAGTCTAAATTGGATAGAGTTTCAAGGAATAGAGTTAATGATTCTTAGATTAGTTTAGTGTACTAATAACTTAAACTCTCTTTACCCAATTAAAAAAAGATGATATATTCGTATTTATAGACAGCTATGACTTACAAATTACCATAGACCACCAGGGGCGGAGCCAGAAAAATGACTCAGCGGGGTCGAAATCAAATTTACATAAAATCAAAACGGTAGATTATTTTTAGACAATACCCGAATTGAATTTAGTTTAGATAAATGATAGTTTAAATGAAACTACTAGAGTATATGTAGTTAATATACTTCGTATATGTCACATATATTATAAACATGTTTTATACGGGTTGAGTTGAGTACCTCGGATGAGACCCATTGTCTTACTCTAGTACTCTATGGTTCTCTTCGATCTTACTCGGTTTAATATCAAGATTTCTTACTAGAAAAGAATCATTTATTGAGTAGGCACTCGTAGCAGTAAGATATGTTGTATTTGCTCTGTCCCTAAGTCATGTCACGTAAGTAACGAGTGAATTACACGCTATTTTGTGAATATAATTAATATTACGCATCACAATTTTACTAATTTCAAACTTAAATAGTGTTGATTTTGCAGAAGTCATAACTTTTTACTCGTAATGAGTTACGAGAGTCATAATATATCAAATCGAAGATATTTCAGAGCCCTACACTCTTAAATTTTCAGCGGGGTCGGCTGACCCCAGTAGCTCCGCCCCTGTAGACAACTAGACAAGTAATGTCCATCCAATTTGATGTTTTCTTAAAGACACGGGTTTCATGCACCCAAGCAACATAAGCATGTGTAAATTACAAAGATATATACTCCCTCCGTCCCTTATAACTTTGCCAACTTTCCTTTTTTGGATGTCCCACTAACTTTGCCACTTTCCTTTTCAAGTAAAGAATCTGTGGTTCCAGTTAATTCTCTCTCCTCTGCACAAACCTCAACCACACAACTTTTACTTTATTAATCCCCGTGCCAGTCAAACTTGGCAAAGTTATTAGGGACGGAGGGAGTAGCACGCAAACCAATATCTATTCACAAACAATAACGAATTAACTTTCTATGTAAACTATTTACGAATTGACAGGATTTGCTTGATATTGACACATTGCATATTGTCAAGGCATTCACAACAGCTATCTTTATGAATGATTTAGACCTAGATGTTTGAAATATACTTTCATGCACATAATCATGAGTCCAAGCTAAAAAGTTAAATGTAGATTTTTTGGACTCCTAAATGTGTGTAGTAGAAGTTTAAATGGGATATTAAAAGTGGGAAAAGGGATGGAAGGGGTTAAATATAGAGGGTTGGTTAAGAGGAGTGGGAAAATAAAAAATAAAGAAGAAAAAAGAAAAAAAGAAAGAAAAAAGAATAGAAAGGACGTATGGTCGTACAGAGGTTTCATTTTTTGTGGGGATGATGCCATGCTGATATCATCTTTGCATCATAAAATCCCATTTTTTAAAAACTTATACAACTTTTTTATTTTTTCTCCAAAATTTTCCAAAATATATCAAAATCTATAAATTTTTATGATCTTTAATATGACACCAATATGTAATATATAAATTGGAAAAAAAACTAAAGTTAACCTGTTAAAGTTTTCTTGAACCCCCAAAAACATGAAACACAAATTTTTAATTCATGAAGCCTTCACAAATAATTGAATATTACACAATCGAGCTTTACTTGAACTAAGTTCATTTTTTGTTAATCGGAAAATTTTTAAAAATTGTTGAAATTTATTTATTTGTACACCGAAATGTGTATTTATTATTTCATAATTATTCACGGAAAAAATTAAAAGGAAAAAATTACTTATAATAATTTAATTAATGTTTTACTAAATTGGTATGTAAAAAGATATGTTGAATGTGTTTTATTGACGGTGCTGGAATGCAGAGAAATGAGAGTCTAAACACTGTTTTCATATGGACGGAGTCCATTTTTAATATTTTAGCCTCTCAACCACTACAAATGGTCTAAGTGCTAGTATAAATAGGGTATTATTGTTTCCTTTTACGAAATCCTTGTGAGCTGGAGGAGTTAGACATAATATAACTAATTACAGAAATGGAAAAGTATATGTGCATTATCCAGCCAGGCAATAAGCTAACGTTAAGTGTGGCGGTGCCTCTGCTTCACTTGCTTTGCCTCTTTGCCCCATTCTGTTTCAGTTGGGATGCTCTTGGGATTGCGTTCGGGTTATACATTCTCACCGGCCTTGGAATCACTGTCTCCTATCATAGGAATTTATCCCACAAGAGTTTCAAGGTTCCCAAATGGCTCGAGTATTTTCTTGCTTATTGGGGTGTTCAAGCTCTTCAGGTTTTAATTAATTATTTTGATCTCGCTCTTGTATCTTTTATGTACTCTATATCTTATAACATACTAGTATGTGTTAAGATCTGGGTATCCATCCCAAAAGGTCAACCTGATAAGACGAATAATCTAGATCTTAATAGAGCACTTAATTCTTTCACAAGTTTCAAGTTTCTGGAGGGAAATCAACATTATGTGCATACACAGTTTCATATTATAATTTATGAGCGTTACTTATTAACAATTATGTAAATCTACATTAAGATTTGTCAAGTTTATGAACTTATTTATTTGTATCGGATTTCAAATATTAATTTAATCTCATCACAAGACAAATCTCATCACAAGTTTATGAACTTATTTATTTGTATCGGATTTCAAATATTAATTTAATCTCATCACAAGACAAATATACGCTAATTATAATTAGCGTATATATTAATTTTAAAATTACAACTAATTAGTTCATTGGTTGTAATTTGCAAATGGTCATGCACGTGAAGGTATGAAGTACATACTTCTGAAGTACATACAAACGTGATTACGTGAGCACACACAAATGGTTAAGTAGTGCACAATATTTTTAAATATGTTATTTGGTTTTATATTCTTATACATAGGGGGATCCAATTGGTTGGGTGAGTAACCATAGATACCACCACCGATTTACTGATTCAAAGAAAGATCCTCATAGTCCCATTCAAGGGTTTTGGTTCAGTCACATGGGATGGCTCTACGACTCCAAATCCGCCAAAGCGAGGGTACCATTTTTTTTTAGTAATAATTAACCAAATTATCTTAACTAAATATTATAATGTTTACAGCTAGTGTGAGTTAATTAAATTATACGGAGTATATTATTTGGTTTGTGGGTACTTGCAGCGTGAGGAGCAAACAAATGTAGCGGATTTGGAGAATCAGGCTTTCTATAAATTCATTCAAAAAACCTATATTATACACCATATTATGCTTGGAGCATTTCTTTTTTCAATTGGTGGATTTCCGTACATAGTTTGGTGCATGGTATGAGTGCATTCGTTGTGGTTTTAATTATTATCATCATTATTATTTTGATATAATAAATTTATTGATGATTAATAAAGGGTTGGCTTGCTATTGACTTTACATACAGGGAGTAAGAATTGTATATGTCGCCCACATAACATTCCTTGTGAATTCTGTGTGCCACATGTGGGGACATCAAGCATGGAACACTGGTGATCTATCTAGAAATAATTGGTTAGTTTATTGAATTCTTGTTTTAATGTTTTTATCACTAGAAGATGATTCCAACTCCACCGGATCAATTCCAAGTTCTCACTTTCCAAGAATCTACTCAAACTCTTAAGAAATCTAAATCCGAATTTCTCAGCTCGAACAACCCACAAGATTTTCACCATAATCTATGCACCACCGTGCACAAAAAATCGTTCTAAACAAATTTATTGTACGTGTCCTCAGGCTCCCGGCACTCAACTCCCGTCACTAATTTGTCAATCATTACCATGTTTCCAACAAGAAGCTAACTCACAATTGCCGCTTGAGCCGAGACAATACAATGATTGTGTGACCACTCGAGCTAGCTTTGGGGCTTGAGTATTGGGTGAATATTTAGCACATGTCACCCTTTGTATGAAATCTCATACGGAGCTCGTTTGGTAATATCAAAATTGACTGTGTTGACTGATTCTGCTGAAATTTATGAAGTTCGGGCTAGAGTGGTTGAATTAGCTGATCCTACTGAATTATGAAAAACAGTTAAAATATATTTTATTCACCCAATGCATCCAGAAAATTAACTTCAACTTTACCTTTTCTTATTAATACACAATTCAGTACGCAAAATAAAAAGTTACCACCTACGTCCCACTTTATGTGTCCTACTTTGTTTTGGCACAACTATTATGGAGGTGTTTACTTCGCTGTTAAAGTCACAGTTAAGTTAGTAAGACAGGTGAAGTAAACAAGCACGCTGCTTAAAAAGCCGCTTACTAACCGAAAGAGGTGCTTAAAGTGCCGCTTACTAAGCATACCCCCATGTATTAATTAAGCGGCACTTTAAGCATGGCTAAAGGGTCAAATAGGTACATGAACTAACTTAAAGTGTTCAATTAGCCCCTTATATAGGAGGTTCTGCCCAGCCATTGCCAATTGGAGCGATTCCCGGTGGAATTTTTTGATGAAATTTTTTGAGAATCATCTTCATTAAGTCTAGTTTACCCATACCAAATTTCAACTAAAAATTCAATCGGGAAAGCAGTCAAATGATTTTTTGAAGATAACTGTGTAGTTAAACAGCGCAATACATTTCGGAAAATCATTTGACTACCTTCTCGGTTGAAGTTTTAGCTGAAATTTGGTATGGGTAAACTAGACTTAATGAAGAAGATGCTCAAAAAAATTCATCAAAAAATTCAACCGGGAACCTCCCCAATTGGCGATGGCCGGGCTGAACCTCCTATATAAGGGGCTAATTAAACACTTTAAGTTAGTTCATGTACCTATTTGACCCTTTAGCCCTTTAAGCTTTTTTAGTTTCTGAATTTACCCCTTGCCCTTACCCTATTAATACCCCTCTACCTACTACCCTGCCCAAACCCTACTACCCTGACCCCCACCCCTACCTACCCCGACCCACCCTACCCTACCTTAACCCAACCCACCCTAACCTACCTACCCCTACTAGGGATGGCAATGGGGCAGTTCGGTGACGGTTTTACATATAACCGTACCCGCCCCATTTGATAACTCCCCGCCCCATAACCGCCACGTTACCCAACGGGTAATTTTTACCCAAACCATATCCGCCCCAACGGGTAACGGGTATAACCGCGGGTAACCGCGGGTAATCACTTTATTAAATGAGTCATTGATATTTTAATATAAAAATAATATTTTAAAAGCCAAAAAATGGCATCACCTAGATGACTCTAGACTGAGACGCAACTTTCAAGTTTCGTATGTCTACAAGATGAGAAAGAAGACAACATAAATTAATTTGAACCTAAAAATACTTAATCTGAAAAATAATTGTTGACTAAAAAATCTGATAATAAACAAACAATACTATTAAGATCTATTATGAACTCTCATTGAAACATTATAGTTAGTGCATCTATTATCCATATACCCAATGAAAATAGAAAAATCTCATCTTCTATTACTTATGGGACAAATAATAGATAAAAATATAATAAAAATATAACTAAAAATAAACGGGGCGGGTACGGGGTGGGTAATGGGGCGGACATGTATAAAACCGTAACCGCCCCATTACCCGTAAAAACAAAACGGGTATTCCCCGCCCCATACCCGTTACCCGGTCAATGCGATTTTCCCCGTTTTGACCGGGGCGGTTCGGTGCGGGTATCCATCGGATCGGTCACAATTGTCATCTCTAACCCCTACCTCGGACCCACCCTAACTACCTACCCCCTACCTCGGACCCACCCCGACCCCACCCTATCACCATCTACCTTACCCGACCTCACCCGACCCCACCCCTACCTACCCCTACCACATGCTCCTACCTTGGCCCCACCCTGACCCGACCCGACCCTACCCTACCTTACCCCGATGTGACCCCCCTTACCCTGCCCTACCCTACCTTACCCCTCACCACGACCCTACCCCACTCCCTACCAATTGCCCTTACCTCAGCCCCCACCACATGCCCCTACCTCGGCCTCACCCCGATCCCGATCCCACCACTACTGTCATCCTACCCCCACCCACCCGCCTAAGGGTAGGGTAGGGGTCAAGGGTGTGGAATTGGGGATATGGTGTAAGGTAGGGGTATGTGGGGGTATAGGGCGGGGCAAGGGGTTAGGGGTATGGGAACACGTACAAGATGACCCCCACATATTATATTATTATATATTTGTGTTCATGAATGTTTGTGTGTCTATATATGTATAGGGTTATTTTGGACATTTTAATGTTAAATGGTGCTTTAAACCCGTTGAAGTAAACACGATCTTACAACATTGCTTATTTTATGCGCCGCTTATTAACGCAGGTCTTAATAAGCACCGTTTAGTAACCCGTGAAGTTAACATGTCCTACTAAAGTGGTTGAAAAGTTGAAGTTATGGTTGAGATTTGAGTATAATAAAGGGAAATGATGTAGATAATATACTACCTTCGTCCTGGTGGACTTTGCCAAGTGCAAAGTAGGTGGGAAGTATGAATAGTAAAAATTGTATGATTGAGATTTGTGCAAAGGAGAGAGAAATGTGCAAAACCACAAATTAGTTGTTTTAATAGGAAAGTGGCAAAGTTTTTTGGGACAACCAAAAAGGAACAATTGGCAAAGTCCAATGGGACGGGGGGAGTATTTCTTTTCAAAAAAGGAAATGAGACAATTATTTTGGAACAACCCAAAGAGGAAAGTAGGGCAGGTAAAATGGGACGTAGGGATATCTAATTCTTCACCCATGGGTGCCATGTAACCATTTTGGCACCCTTAAATACAAGAGTTGGAGCAAAATGAGAGTGAAAACATCAAAATTGCATTTTGCTCTTATGGTTTGCGGTCTAATACCGAACTTCTGGCCTTGCAACAATTAACTCTGAGATACTATGTACTATATGCGCAACTCTTCTATGTTTAATATCTTCATAATTGTATTTGGGGCCTTGGGTATCTATATTACTATTATTATTATCATTATTATTGCATGTTAGAGTAATTAATTTTTTATCAGGTTTGTGGCATTGTTAGCATTCGGAGAAGGATGGCATAATAACCATCATGCCTTTGAGCACTCGGCAAGGCATGGTCTAGAATGGTGGCAACTTGACACAAGTTGGTGCACTATTTGGACACTTCAAAAACTTGGTCTTGCTAAAAATGTGAAGTTACCTTCAGATGCTCAGAAAAGAAAGATGACATTCAGAAATATCGACAACTCCAAACTGTCGAGTGATGGGTTTCCGCAGCTACCTCTTAAATAAATTGCCATGTTGAGTCCATATTGTACCACCCGTCGCGTCACGTTTGGTCAAGTATCCATAATTTAATGTATGTACGAGTTGTTTACTTTTTTTCTATCAAGTCCAAGCTGGTTCTGGTTTGTGAATTTCATTGTATTATCTTTTTGGAAAAATTTACATTAATAATCCAACCTATCGGCGTTCTTCCAATATTAATCCCATGTATGTATAATTCCAGAATAATCTGAATTTAGGGGGTATCCTTCTCAAAATGATCCAAGGTGACCTGTAACTTGTTTAACGGGTAAGACGTTTTACCCGTCTCACTTCTACTAGATGACTCTGCCTGCTTTTCTCTTCTCGGCGATTAGCCTGAATGGAAAAAACTTATGCTACTCCCCTGCACTATGCTTCGGCCATCTCCCCTCCGATCTTTTCTCGAGTCTCCTCCTCCGGTTGTTGGCATCTCCGGTCTTTTGCTCAACCATATGTTAGGATAAATTTTTTTAGTTCTCTTGATTTGTAAGAATAATAATCCGACAAGGAGGACGGTGAAGGAGTTGCGGTGTCAGAAAGCCAGGCTCGTTCGCTTCTCTTCTTGAGTCCAAAGGAGTAACTCACTAGGCCACTACTCCCACTAGTAATTAAAGATTTAATTGCAGATCCGGTTAATAATCTATTTCGTGTCCATCCACCTCAGCAATTTTGGTCTTATATCTCCAAGTTTTTATCGAAATTGAAGGGGATTTGCTGGGTTTGAATTTCAACATCAAAATTTGGACATGAATAAAGCATCAAATAATACCCATGGGCTATGACATAGGAAGAATCAGTGATTCAGTGAGCAGCCATGAAAAAAAGTAAAAGAAAAGGGAAGAAATGTGAAGAGGAGAACGAAGGAGCAGGGGAAAGTAGAAGCTTGAGAGGAGAAAAGAAAAACAAAACAAAAAAGAAAATAGAAATTCAGAGGGACAACGCAGGGGCCGGAGAAAGAAGAAGACGATCGAGTGGAGAAAAGAATAGGGAAAAGTAGAAGAGAAAAGAAACGTAAAACAGAAATAGATGAAAATTAAGAAATAAAAGCAAAATTATTTTAAAAAAAAAAAGAAATAAAAGGAAAATAAAAAATTTGGAAGTCAAATGGAAACAAGACACCCAGGTGACCGGTTGAACTAGTTTATTCTAAGTCATGGGATTGTTTTTGGAAGCTACCCTATATAGTTTAGATTATATTTGAATTATGCATATGTGAGATTAATAAGAGAAGACTCTCAATAGGTTAGATTATTCATGTGAATTTTTCCTATCTTTTTTTCATTTTAATGTCCTTTTTCTTATCATGCGTTTTGTTCTCTGTTCTGTTCTTCAAATTTATAGTATAATGATGAACATATTTTATGTATTTTCCCCTCAGAATTCATATGAATCTTTTTATTTTGTCATTTCAGATTGGGTTTTTTACAAGAATATTACTAAAATAAAACTTATTTACATAAATATGACTATTCATTACTACAACGTAGTATTGTAATAACTTAAGTTCAAAACTTGAACATGAATTACTATGATTTCATTACTACTCTAGTAATGAGTCATATTTTTGTAAATCGTCTTTATTTTGATCATATTTATGTAATTATTTCATTGTGGTTAAAAATGACTATAGGCTGTAACACGATCATTTTCTTGTTCTACAATCTTAAACTATTTAATACTACGTACTATATCCTCTTTGTTTACTATATTTTGATGCTGGTAAAAGGGGATAGGTAATTATTTTCATTCTGTTGAATGTTACTAATATGGTAGCATTTTCTGAATACTTTATTATTTCTGTTCTTTTATGGATTGTGGCTGATCTGTTTTGGTTGGGTAATCATATTTTTGTTTTGAATATAGAGGTCACGTAATTCCTTTTCGCAGGTGGCCTTCTTTGTAAAGATATGTACAGTATTATCCATCTTGCATAGATTTTTATCTCCCTCAAGATGGAATAATTACTCAACTGCTAATTATTTATACTTCGTCCCTTAAAACTTTATCAAGTTTAACCGGCACGGTGATTAATAAAATAAAAATTATATTATTGAAGTTTATGCAGAGCGAGAGATTTAACAGGAACCACAAAGTTTTTACTTAAAAGGCCGGGGAGGTGGCAAATTATGTTAGTGGAACAATAGAAATGGGAAAGTTGATAAATTTTTAAGCGATGGAGGGGGTATTATTTATTTTGCAGGCAAGGGATTTACTTGAAGACAATGATGAAAATAGAACCAAATTTTGCACACATGCTTTCTCGTTGGAATATAATGCTTCTAATACTTCGGATTCTAGTAGTGACTTGTGGATACTTTTAATATAAATGGTTGTTTGATTATATTAAGACTTGATCAGAGATATTGTTCGAGTGTATTTTCTAGATAATTTCTTTGTATTTTTTGGTGCAGATTTTATATGCAAAGATATTGTCTTTAGACTTGATAGGTTAATATGTGGTGTGTACCAATGTAAAAGTATTTGACATACACACGGGAGCATTCAAATAAAAAGGAGCTTTAACGTGAAAAATGAGAATTAATCTCAGCCGTTCAAACTTTAAAGAGGTGTGAGATAAATATCCAAACTCTAATATGTAATATGTGTATTTGTGTGTGTGTGCGCGCGCGTGCGCCCCAGACTTTACATAAAAAGTTACTTTTGCACTACGATTATATATTTATGGAAAATGTTTGGTGTACACATTTTGGTGTACACCTTTCGTAAACTCGTATGTCCTCGTATGTCTCATATGTTGTCTGTCCACATTTTGGTGTACATGTGTGAACTACCAGCTCTATATTTTTTACAAATATAAATTTAAAAATAATGAGTATAAGCAAGGGAAATCCCCATCCGTGTGAGGTTTAAGCAAGGGAATGCCGAGCCCTCTACAGTGCGAAGTGTTGGCTCTATCGTTCCAAAATCAACGTGTTGATCGTGTTGTTCCTAAATTGGCCTCGTTGACTATCTAGCTCTGAGAACTGACCTGCAAAATAATCACTAAAAAGAACTAAAAATATATTAGAGGCTCGAGACGCGTCAGACGCTGTCCTAAGGAATTATTTCCGGCGTACGGAAATTTCCCCCAAGATATAACGAGCCCTTCGGTACATGACCGGTAACAGAACTAACGAGAAGAAAATTAGTATATGAACCCAGTAATAATTTTGAACAAAATATATTGTGATATCTCTCCTATGTGAGGATATTGAATAAACCATGAGAAGCTATTTGTCACCCATCTTTGAGTATTTTGCATTTACTCCCATCGCATCCCTTTTTTTTGATTTTTCATGGTCTAATAGGCAGCACACATATATATGCACACTTCCATTTTTTCACTCCCAAAGCTCTCACCTAGGCAACATGAATATATGGGTACGTATATAAACACCCCAAGAGCAAGAATATGGAAGGTTGGCTTATAAGCTTATATTAATGCAGTTTAATGATAATAATCATACCTCCAAAAACGTTTTTATATTAATATGCTCTTATGGCAATTATAAGTTACAACACTAGTCATTAATTAAGAAAAACCGTATGTGACAATGGGAGTTTAAACTAATAGAAAATTAATTTAAAGATAATTTTATTTATTTGAAATATTCTCAAAATTTCCAACAATCCCCCACATATATCAAATGAATAATTTTATGTATTTAAAAATAATAATAATAATTCCTTACTGAGTTCATATATGGGGTGAAGTTTTTCAATCTGGTGTCCGTAGACTTGAACCAGACCTAGACGCCTAAGTCTTTAAATACCGAGTTTATTGGTGAAACGTATAGTTTCTATGAACCAACAATCTACTTTGGTAAGTCAGTGTCTTAGGGGATCATTTTTCACCCCCACCTTTCTCGTCGTTAACGCCGTTGTGCGCCTCTAGGCCGTGCGCGTGCTTGGTTTTCTTGAGTGCTCTAGAAGCGTTGTCAATGCTTCATGGAGGCGGCCCCACCTCACACTCATATAGGTGACTTCATCAAGTGTGTCCCGCACTTAACACACCACCCGTAAGGGCTATGACAGTCATTGAGAGTTTTAACTCAACCTCACAAAGAGATGCAGTCTAGCCTTCCACATCATAGAAATGGACATTTTACAAGGCTAGTAGAACAAATACAAGACTTGTTATTACCCATATGAACTTGCTTCATGGGATCTCCAATCATACAAGTTGGGTTCCCATCCCTATTTGTTATCAAAGTGACATTAGTCCATTTCCCTCGATGTTTAAATTTATCATTTAACGTTCTAGGGATTCTATCAAAAGGAGTAGCTAATTCCTTTTAACTTCACAAAATTAATGGAACAATTCCATTCTCAAACATCATTGCACCACTTTTAAGGGTGAATGGATATCCACTATTTTATCTCATGTGAGTCGACTCATATTACGTCGTTGTATCCCGGCAATACAACGGATAACTCTCAACAAAATATACACCGATGTGACACTTGTGTTCATCGGATAATTTCACTAATATGTTATATCCTAACGGATAATTCTCAATGAAATATGTATCATCATTGTATCATTATAGTGCAATTGATAATTCTCATATATAACATCGTTGTACCTTTCTAGTACAACGGATATTTCACAATTAAACATATCATCGTTGTATCAATATATTACAACGGATAATCTGAACCATAATTAATGATACCTCTCGAATATCGTCTTAAGGTATCCCAACCATCACTTTTGGATTTCATATATTGGCTCAATTTCAATTCCAGCATTTTAAAATTATCAAATGTCACACACATTTAATTGTAATACACTCACATTTTTATTTATTTATTTATATCAAAGTCATAAGAAAAATTCACATTTTAACATTGAAATGTCAAACTTCTTAACAAGTTTTTCAATATGATGATAGTAAAATACCAACATCCATCCTTGTGACTTTAATACTCAAAATTACTTTTATTATATTTATATATCAACTCAATATAGCTGAAATAAGCATATAAAAAATCCCAGCAATAAATAATTACCAATGCACCACTTAATGTATACACTTTTTTTTTTCAAAAAAAGTTATCACATTAATCTCAAAGATATAATAGTTTAAAGTATTTCATACTAGCAGATTAATTCTTCAATTTAAGAAAACTGTATATATGCTCCACTATTTCATCTTATGTAAAAGCATCCAAAAGTTACAAAACTCATTTTTACTCAACGAGATAGGTAGTAAAAATTTAGTTAAGCGCCCCCACAATTTTAATTATTCCAAACCAAGTGCATAACTCTTCTAAAATTCTATAATATCTATTTTAATGAAGATAATTTCTAGCTCAACTTTTATTTGCACACCAAGATTTTACCATAGCTCACCTTTAAATTTAAAGAACATATTAAAATTTAGTGTATATAAAAAATCATCATTATAATGTATATAACATCATCATACCATTATAGTATGAAGGATAACACTCAAATATGACATCGTCGTATCACTCTAGTACAACGGATAATTCTCGATAAAATGTGTCATCGTTATACTCATTTAGTACAACGGAAAACTTGATAGAATTTATATGACATCATTGTATCGTAATAATACAATGGATAATTCTCAATAAATTATTCCATCATTGTATTTCGTTAATACAATGGTTGTTTAGCTCACCAAATACATTTTTGTGTTTTCGAGTTCATCACAATCTTCCGACAATTTTGCCGGATCTCACATAGTGTGTTAAGTTTAATAAATTCACACTTTGAGCATCAAGATAAATTTCTATAAAATGAACAATATCAAACTACAAAATTATCCTTAAATCCAACTCAATATATCTCCACGCTCAATTAATAATAAAATTGACACATATTATTTGCATCCACAATTTTTGAATTTCACCACAAATCAATTAATACCCAGTATAATATACTACGCATCTAAAAGCACACCACACACATGCACAACAATTATTGTATCTCAAATACCCCCACATTTTGAATATTTGAAAAAAAATAGGCTCATAGACAATTCTCATATAAAAGAAATGGTCCATAACATTTTTTTTTTGAGAAAAATTTAATACGCAGTAATTATAATAAATTTATAATGTTGGGAATACATGAAGTTCAATTCTAACTTTTAAGCACCGGGCAAGCTTTTCATATGAATAGCTTTAAACTTCGGTCATTTAGCTATTCACATTAACATTACATGACACTACGTAAGAAGTAATATGCCACATATTAAAAATGTCAAGCAAATTGAAAAGAGTATAAATTCACTCAGTAATTTTAAAATATTTGGCACACAAAATTCATGATTACAATAACTTTGTCTCAAAATTTACTCATTATTTTCCATTAGTCAAAACCACTTTTTTTTCCAAAAGGGAAACATAAACTGAAATAAATCAAAACTCGGACACTTGGAATACGTTATTTAAAGATAATAGTTTTGCATTCACAAATGAATTTTGTAGCCTCAAAGTCTACCAATTATTCATTCACATCTGTCTCTATCCAAATTAAAAAATTAACCGCAATAATTATATATTCACCCGCAACAAAATTTATTTTTATTTTGATGGATAATTTTTTTTCCTTCATAATTTTCATTATATAAAAAAAGTGATGTTTACTAAAGGTTGTTTGTTACGAGAATAGTGATAAACGCATACCACAAACTTGATCATTTATCGGGAGCTAGAATTTTCACCGCTTGTCTCAAAGAGAATTTCGGGCACGTTGACAATTCCATAGGTGTAATCTTTATTCGGAAATAATTCCTTAGATTGTTGGCTCTATCGTTCCAAAATCAACGTGTTGACCGTGTTGCTCCTAAATTGGCCTCGTTGACTATCTAGCTCCGAGAACTGACCTGCAAAATAATCACTAAAAAGAACTAAAAATATATTAGAGGCTCGAGACGCGTCAGACGCTGTCCTAAGGAATTATTTCCGACGTACGGAAATTTCCCCCAAGATATAACGAGCCCTTCGGTACATGACCGGTAACAGAACTAACGAGAAGAAAATTAGTATATGAACCCAGTAATAATTTTGAACAAAATATATTGTGATATCTCTCCTATGTGAGGATATTGAATAAACCATGAGAAGCTATTTGTCACCCATCTTTGAGTATTTTGCATTTACTCCCATCGCATCCCTTTTTTTTTATTTTTCATGGTCTAATAGGCAGCACACACACATATATATATATATATATATATATATATATATATATCTGATCATGCACCCTTACTCATTGTATGCAAAAATGAGACTGTTACAGGACCAAAACACTTCAAATTTCTTAACATGTGGACCCAACACCCTAGCTTCCTTGAATTGGTAACAAAAAGTTGGAAGTCTACCGCCACGGGAGGGGGAATGAGAGGACTCTTTGACAAACTACAGAAACTTAAGAAGGATCTCAAAATATGGAATACAGCCATTTTTGGAAACATTTTTCAGGCGGTTAAAGAAGCTGATATCAAAGCCCAGAAAGCAGAGGAGGTTTTTGACTTAGACCCGTCAGAAACCAATAGGATTGAATGGTCAAAAGCTAAGGCCACTTTACAGTTAAAACTAAAACAAGAGAGGTCTTTTTGGAAACAGAAAGCACGCATACATTGGCTCAAGCAAGGAGAGGCAAACACAAGTTTTTTCCATTCTTTTGTCAAGGGAAGAAAAAAAAGATTGCAAATTACCTCAATCCTTGACAAAAATGGTATCCCTTGCTCTGATCCACAAACAATTGGCACGGCAGCCATTGACTTCTATTCTGACCTCTACTCAGCATCCCCGAATGTCCAATTTGATGAAGTCCTGCAACACATACCCCAGATTATTACAAGCTCAGATAACAACACTCTACTCAAACTACCAGATGAAGAAGAGGTAAAAAATGCAGTCTGGCAACTTAACAAGAGGGGGGCACCAGGACCTGATGGCTTCAATGGCCATTTCTTTAGAAAAACTTGGGATATCATTAAGAATGATGTTATCAAAGCAGTCCAAGACTTTTTCCTCGGTAACCATATTCCCACAGCCATGTCCAGCACTCTAATCATACCTCTACCCAAAACAACCTCACCCAAATCCTTCTCGGACTTTAGACCTATCTGCCTATCGACGTTTATCAATAAGGTATGCACCAAAGTCCTGGCTGACAGAATGAGTCTTATCCTCCCCAAAATTATCTCTGAGGAACAATGTGGATTCATGAAAAACAAGGAAATAGCAGAACACATCCTGCTTGCCCAAGAGATGACCCACACTATTGACAAAAAAGTAAGGGGTTCCAACATTATCCTTAAATTGGATATGACAAAGGCCTTTGACCTACTCTCCTGGGACTTTCTTAAAGCCACTCTTCTTAAATTTGGGTTCTCAGAAAATCTGGCTGGAATCATCATGAATAACCTGGAATCCACTCACCTCTCCATCATCATCAATGGGAGTCATCTTGGATTTTTTAAACCTAGGAGAGGAGTTAAACAAGGGGACCCTCTTTCCCCATTCCTCTTTATTATAACCTCTGAAGTGTTCTCAAGGGGACTTAAATATTTGGTCTCTACTGGCTCCATTAAACCATACTGGGTGGGAAGAGGAGTTCCAATACTAACTCACCTGGCCTTTGCAGATGATTTACTCATCTTCACCAATGGTAGTTGCAGCTCCATCATTTCACTTAAAGTGTTTTTGGACTCCTACCAAAAAGCATCAGGTCAGTCCATAAATTTCGGGAAGAGCTCATACATTTGTGGGAACACTTCACATCCCAGGGCTGCTAACATTCACTCCCTGCTGGGCATGAAAAAAGGTAAGCTCCCAATGAAATATTTAGGGGTCTACCTACACAAGGGAATTAACAGGCTCAAATATTGCAAAGACCTCATTAATCAGTTTGAAACAAAATTAACACCCTGGCTACAGAGAAATCTTAGTCAAGGAAGTCGGCTCATCTTAATCAGACATGTTCTCTCTTCAATACCACTCCACATCTTGGCAGCTGATACCTTACCTAGAGGGGTAATCACAATCCTGGAAAAGATGATGGCCACATTCTTTTGGGGCAGCAAATCCAGTTCAAAAAAACATCATTGGAAGAGCTGGCCCAACTTATGTTTGCCTACAGATGAGGGTGGGTTGGATATCAGGTCGCTAACAGATGTAGAGAAGGCCTTCACGTTAAAGCTTTGGTGGAAATGGAAGACAGGAAACTCACTGTGGGCAAACTTCCTGAAGGCCAGATACCCTAATCATGAAAACCCTTCCCCAAAAGTCACTGACTCACCCATATGGAAAAGAGTATGCTCAGTCCACTACCTTGGACTCGTTCTCACTCAGCAAGATCAACATGGACAGACTCTCTGGCTTCCTTCTCCGGATAAACACTTCAGCCTTAAAACTGCTTACAATGAGGTCAGGATGCTCCAATCGTCTACCTTCTCCTCCATTCAAATCTGGAACAAATACCAACACATGACTGTTAAAATTTTTCTTTGGAAACTCTTCAACAATATTCTTCCGATCCCCGAAAACTTAACTAGATTCCATCTCAAATCATTCCCATCCCAATGCCCTTTTTGTAAACAAGAGTCTGCTCTTATTAATCACATGTTCTACCACTGCCACTTGATCAAACCTGTTTGGATGTTCTTCATGGGCACTTTCTTCATCCCTATTCCCACTTTTCAGTGTTCCCTCAGGCAAATTTTTTTCTCATGGTGGCTAGGCAAAAACGATAGTACTCTTATGGACTTACTGAGAAATGTGCTTCCCGGAATCATCACCTGGCATCTTTGGAAAAACTACGCGGACCTTACTTGGGGGAGACACACAAACCCAATATCTACCTCAACAATCATCCAACAAATTTCAGATTACACCCAAAACTGGTCCCTCAGCCTCCACAAATCTCTACCCGACCCAGCCTTTACATACTTACGTGATGAAGGTATTCTGCACCCTGAACTGAAACCCCCTTCCCAAAAACCCAGAATCCTTAATTGGATCAAGCCTACTTCCGGTTTCAAATTAAACATTGATGCAAGCTATTTACCGGACTCTACGCAAGGAGGTGCGCTTTTGAGAAACCAACAGGGAGATATGATCCTAGCAATCCATTTCGAACAATCTGCAACATCGGTTGTAGAAGCGGAACTCAAAGCCATACATACAGCTACCAAATGGACTCTCGATCAAGGATACCAGGGTTTCGTAGTGGAATCTGACTCCCTTGCTAGCATAAACTTGATACGAAGGGGTCATCCAAAAGCTAGAATGATAAAACTCGTTGAGGATCTCAGACTTTTCCCTATGACCGCTAATATCAGCTTTGGACATGTTTTCAGGGAATGTAACGGACCGGCCCACCATCTGGCCCACTCACCGTTAAAGGAGACTAAGTTTACTGTGTATACTAATTTGCTAAGTTTACCTTTACAAGTAAAAAATGCTATTTCTAGTGATTCCTCCGGGATTCCTTACCTACGCACATAATTTTGTACTTACGGGTATTTGGCCAAGTCCCCCCGTTCACTTCATTTTCTCTCTTTGCTAATAAAATCCTGATTTCCCAAAAAAAAAAAAAAAATATATATGCACACTTCCATTTTTTCACTCCCAAAGCTCTCACCTAGGCAACATGAATATATGGGTACGTATATAAACACCCCAAGAGCAAGAATATGGAAGGTTGGCTTATAAGCTTATATTAATGCAGTTTAATGATAATAATCATACCTCCAAAAACGTTTTTATATTAATATGCTCTTATGGCAATTATAAGTTACAACACTAGTCATTAATTAAGAAAAACCGTATGTGACAATGGGAGTTTAAACTAATAGAAAATTAATTTAAAGATAATTTTATTTATTTGAAATATTCTCAAAATTTCCAACAATGTACCACAGGTTGGCAAACACAGATGAGGATTCCCACCCCTAACTTCTGGGAAGGATCCAAAGTGTTCGGCCATACCTGGGGATGATTCTGCCTTGATTACTGCTACAAAGGATTCTATATGAGTTACTGTTGCTATAGAAGGTGCTGCTATTAAAGAGGTTATGATACGTCCGTATTTTGACACGCATTTGATGCGTTTTGGGATCGGTTTTTGATGGTTTTCCTAGATTTAAGGTGTTGCAAGTCTCAATTTTAGCTCAAGTTATGTTTATGTAACACCGTCCCCAAATATATTTACTTTTGTGTAAATAATGTATTGAACCTTATTAAAGGATTAATGAATTTACGAAGTTGTAAATTTTTTATTATTTTTTCGCGTGAATAGTAAATTGCACGTGGGACCCACACCGGGAGCGGGGGCCGCCCGACACTCCCGAGACCACATATTTTATTCATCTTGGTCAAGATAATATTTATATAGTGGTGGATATTTTATTTGGGTCGTGGAAAGGCGCAGGGTTGACCGATTGGGAAAAAGAGACCCAATTACCGGTACCGACAATTTAACAGATAACAGCCCGAAAATGAATTTCGGAGGCTTATAAATTAAAGTTGGGGAATGTATATTCATTATACATGTCATAATGAGTAAGAGCACATAATATATTTTATTTGACCCGATAAAATAAAATATATTTAAAACAGTCCGAAAAATACAACTTTCGGGACCGATTGTACACATCGGGACTTAATGGGATGACCTCCCACAAGGGTGGGGGCCACCCCACGTTTTTGTGTGCTCAAAATAAACAAGGAGGTGGCTGAGTTGACAAAGGAAGGAGTGGAGGAGGTGCTTTTGGCATCTAAGGTACATGGAGGACCCCCCTCCCTCACTCATTTGTCAATTAAGACAAAAGTGAGACATCCCCTCTCCCTCCAACCATTGAGCTCGACCAAACCATCCAAGGGAGAGAGAAGGAGCTTCAAAATCACCTCCATTGCTGCAAATTTGAGCTCAAGCTTTAGTGCTCAAAGGAAGAAGATTAAAGAGGGAAAAAGTTGGGAAAAGTGTGAACAATTAAGGTAATGACCTTATATTAACTTTTCCTTTATTTTTCTTCCACCATATGAAGTATATATCATATGAAGAACCTTTAGTATGGTTCAATATGTTATAAGTATGGATTTATGGGGTGGAAGATGGTTCTAAGTCCAAGAACGGACTTAGAAGCCAAAACGACCGGTTCACCGGAAAATAACCTTTTTGAGGTTATTTGTATTAATATGGGTTTTATGATTATAAAACCTTGTTAGGCACTTGTAAAGGGTATTTCAAGTGATTTCACAAAGTTGGAAAAAGTCGCCGGAGTTGTCGCCGGAGTTGACCAAGTCGCCGGAGTTTCACCGGAGTTCAACCAAGAAGGGTAGAACTTCTTAACGCTAGTTCAAGGTGAGTGGACGGCTTAATATCTTATAACTTTTGGGTTAATTATGAGATTACCTAAATAAATGTTATATGTGTTCAAAATGATGTTTAAAAGATATTTAAACATGTGATTAGCCAACATTATCAAGTTGTATGAAAAGAATTAATTGATTATGCATGAAATATGATATGAGAAATTATATAAAATGCACATTAGCTTGAAGTGTAAAAGAAGCTCAAATGAGTATTATTGACTTAATTATATGATGATTAAGTTGATATGTACAAGGCTTGAATTGGCGGTCAACGACAACGTTGACCGATGGATGATGGATTAATTAATATCGGTTGATGTTAGTTAATTATACAATTATATAAATGCATGGCTTTGCATGGATTGTGATACATAAGATTTATGTATTGGATTAGTTATGAGTAACTAAGGATGATATAGACTCTATCTAGGTTGATAGGAGGTTGATCCTAGGAAAACTTGGTGGAGGACCCTAGTACTTAAAAAGTACTTAACACTCAAACTTGGTGGAGGACCCTAGGACTTAAAGTCCTTAACACTCAAACTTGGTGGAGGACCCTAGGACTTAAAGTCCTTAACACTCAAACTTGGTGGAGGACCCTAGGACTTAAAGTCCTTAACACTCAAACTCGGTGGAGGACCCTAGTACTTAAAAAGTACTTAACACTCAAAAACTTGGTGGAGGACCCTAGGACTTAAAGTCCTTAACACTCAAACTTGGTGGAGGACCCTAGTACTTAAAGTACTTAACACTCAAAACTCGGTGGAGGACCCTAGGACTTATGAGGCCTTAACACTCACAAACCGGTGGAGTATCCGAGGATGTTGATCCTAAAACTCATAAATTATGATATACAAATAGGGACAAGGAGGAGTCCTATACACTCATAGGTATATGGGTGGGTTGGGTTTTTTAGTCAAGAATATTGACTAATACTATTTTTCCCAAATAAAATGGTGATCTACGGATCGGATATTTTCCAAGTATATATATACTAATAAGTATTTCATAACTTGGGGGAAAGACTATCTATTTAAGTATCACCCTATGTTTGGGTCTTATACTTGAAACGCTAGTTATTCTATATTTAGCCTGCTACTCGCTCGGTACTTGTACTGACCCCTTCGGGGGGCCCCACCATTTTCAGGTTGAAGCTAGGGCTTGCTACTTGCACCTTCTCACGGGTGATATCAAATCAGGAAGACGTGGTTCGTGCTTCCTTATTTTCTTTCAAACTACCGAACACTTGCTCATGGATATTTGCTCTACTATAAACTATTTTTGGGGCTTGCATGCCCATGTTGTTGGCCGGTTGTGGCTTATGACTTACCGTTGAATATTTCCGCTATTCATTGGTTTAAATGTGATGTTGTTATGTATGTTTACTACTGAGTATGGATGGATTGTTTTCTCGAACGCCTTGTGTAATTAAGTGGGGTTGACTCGCGGGTGACGTCACTTAATTATACGGCGGTTGTACACGCGCTTGGATTGCGGTCTGGGGCGTGACAATTAAGTGGTATCAGAGCCATCTCAGTTCTAAACTATATAATCAACCTCTCACAAAAGATTTTACAAAAGAGTTTTTACCAAAAATCATGAGCATTGTATTTTGACGTTTATAGGACTATTGGTGCTTAAGTTGCAAGGCCTCTAATTGTTAAGACGGTACCCTTAACAATTGGTATGGTAGTGACTTGGGCCAATACGTGTCTGTAACGTTCTTCCGTCAATTGACATTTATAGGAGTCTAATGACTCATCCATATTTCTTTCAGAAATGGAGGGCAGGCGAATGGCAACCAGGAACAATCCGAGAGGGCGGGCGCCGGTAGCGTCCCAAAGGGGAAGCCGGGCTGCATCTCGGGGTTCAAGAGGAGGCCGTGGAGGCCGTGGAAGCCGTGGAGGTCATCAAGCTCAAACTGTGAGTGATGGCCATGTAAGCTCGGTGTATGAAACCAACACCGAAGACTACGACTCTACATATGTTCCGGAAACGGAGCACGAGGAGACCCCATATGATGGGGGTGACACGTACACGGACGATGATGATGAAGAGAGTGATGCCAAGTTCGCTCAAATGGGCGAATTGCTTGAGTGGTATCAAAAAGAAAAACTGAGGAGAGACCTTAGGCGCCAAGCGAGGCGTGGCTCTCGTGGAGGTTCGGGTCAAGGAAGCCGGGGAGCTTCCGTGGCCACCCCAGCGGCGTCACAAGGTGGGCGTGAAGGAGGTTTTGTTGTGAGAATCTCCAAGTACCTCAAGGAGGCTAGGGCCTTGGGGTGTAGGTCCTTTGACGGCACCGGGGACATTACCGTTGCCGCCGATTGGATTAAGAAGGTGAAGGATGCATCAAGGGACATGCAAATCACACCGGACGTGAAGTTGACTGTCGCTTCACGGCTACTTGAAGGGATAGCTTCTACGTGGTGGGAGAGCGTGGAAGGGAAGTACCATGGGGAAATAACATGGGCGGACTTTGAGCTGGAGTTCTATGCTCAATACTACTCCGAGTACGAGGTGAATGTGAAACGGAGAGAGTACACTAACCTCAAACAGAAAGATGGCGGCACAGTTAAACAACTGGAACAAGAGTTTAGAACCTTGGCTAGGTTCTTGCCGGAGTACGCGGTTGATGAGAACCGCATGACGGAGCACTTTTGGGATGCCCTACTCTTGGACATCCGTGACCGAGCTACGTACTCGCGCCACATGACCTTCAGCGAGGTGGTGGAACAGGGCCTTCTCGGGGAGGCCCAATGGAATGAGAGGAAAGAGAGAGACGCCGAAGAGGCGAAAAAGAGGAAATGGCAAAGTTCGGGGCCGCCCGAGCAAGCACGGAAGGATAAACACGGCGGGGGTGGCGGTTCGTTCAAGACTCCGGCACCACCGGCAAAGAAGAACAGGGATGCTCGGTGGCATGCATCCTCCTCCCAAAAGACGGGGCCTCCAAAGTGTGCAAATTGTTCGAAAAATCACTTTGGGAAGTGCAATGCACCCCCGAGGTGTTATCAATGTGGGAACACGGGCCACATGAAGGCCAATTGCCCACAACTGGGGGGCGGAGGAGCTCCGGGATCCGGAGGAGGAACCATGACGGGGAGGAACCGTGCGGGCCCATCAAACGGCGGTGCGGGAAGAGGCGGCGCGTCCACAAGTCATGCCGCGTCCGTAAATCAAGGCGGGACCCAAGCACGAGTGTACGCAATGACCGAGGCGGATGCGCGAGCAAACCCGGACTCCGTTGCAGGTAATACGCTTATTTTCCTGTATTTCTAGGCTTATTTGGGTCATACGAGTCATTGGGTTTGGGTGCGGGCCACCCCGGGGTCAAACCCCGCGAATTCGGGGCGAAACGGGCTAAAAACAACTACGCGCGATCGCGCGTACCTACAGACGCACGACCGTGCGTGCGAGGCAGCAGCTTCTGGCCGTTTTCCGCGCAGACGCACGCCGTGCGTGCAGGTAAGGCACGCCGTGCGTGGGACGCACGATCGTGCGTGACCAGCTACGCACGATCGTGCGTAGCCGGCAGTGGCGGATTCCGGATTTTTCACGCACGCACGACCGTGCGTGCCACCCAGGCACGCCGTGCGTGGACCCCCAGCACCCGAAACTTGATTTTTTTTCGCCCCGTTCTTCTACGTTTGGACCCCCGTTTGATTCCAAACATTAGTATGAGCCTAATAACCTCCTAAAGATGTGTTAAAACATTAGAAAATGTATCTTACATGTGTATAAATGTAGGAACATTAAAGATCAATGGTAGGTGTGCGAGGATCCTCATCGATACCGGGGCACAACGCTCATTTGTGAGTGAGGCGTTCGCCGAGGGCCTTGACGTGCCATTGACACCTATGACTCAAACATTGTTAGTCTCCACACCGTTGGGAGACGACGTGGAGAGAAATCATTACTATCCGTCGTGTGAGGTAGAAGTGACGGGTCAACCTTTGACTTGTGATTTCGTACCTCTAAGCATGTTGGAGTTCGATGCAATCCTAGGAATGGATTGGCTTGAGAAGCACCATGCTCGAGTAGATTGCTACACCAAGGTGTTGGAGCTTGAGGATGGTCAAGGGAATATGCTACGTTTTGAAGGAGATCGGGGGAAGTCTAATGCTTGTATCATATCCGTGATGAGAGCACGAAAGATGATGAGGAAGGGATGCCACGCATACCTTGCCTACGTGGTGGACGATACCAAGAAGGAAGTCGACATCAAAGATGTACGGGTCGTATGCAAATACCCGGATGTCTTTCCCAAGGACCTACCGGGGCTTCCACCCGATAGAGAGATCGAATTTGTAATTGAAGTGGAGCCGGGAACCAAACCCATTTCGATTCCTCCTTATCGAATGGCACCGGCCGAACTTCAAGAGTTGAAGGTCCAACTACAAGAACTATTGGACAACGGGTTCATCAGACCCAGTCATTCACCGTGGGGAGCACCCGTACTCTTCGTGAAGAAGAAAGATGGTACACTAAGAATGTGTATCGACTACCGACAATTGAACAAGGTCACCATCAAGAACAGGTATCCCTTACCGAGGATTGATGACTTGTTCGATCAACTTCGAGGGGCAAAAGTGTTCTCGAAGATTGACTTGAGGTCGGGGTATCATCAGTTGAAGATCAAGGAGAGCGACATACCTAAGAGTGCATTTCGCACTAGATATGGTCATTACGAGTTCCTTGTGATGTCGTTTGGTTTAACTAACGCACCGGCGGCATTCATGGACTTGATGAATCGTGTGTTTAGTGAATACTTAGATCAATTTGTGATAGTATTCATTGATGACATCTTGATATACTCCAAGAGCGAGGAAGAGCACGAACATCATTTGGGGCTTATACTTGACCGGCTAAGGGAAAAGCAACTCTTTGCCAAGTTCTCTAAATGCGAATTTTGGCTCAAGGAGATTGGTTTTCTCGGTCACATCATATCCGGTTCGGGCGTAGCTGTGGATAACGCCAAGATAAAAGCTATCATGGATTGGGAGAGACCCAAGAATGTGAAAGAGATACGTAGTTTCCTTGGCTTAGCGGGATACTATCGCAAATTTGTTGAAAAATTCTCCGTATTGGCGTCTCCATTAACGAAGCTCACCAAGAAAGGGGCCAAGTTCATATGGGACGACAAGTGTGAGAAAGGGTTCCTTGAACTGAAGAAACGACTTACCGAAGCACCCGTCCTTGCCCTACCCATACAAGGGATAGGGTATGATATATACAGCGATGCCAGCATCCAAGGGCTTGGATGCGTACTGATGCAAAACGGTAAGGTGATTGCCTATGCTTCTAGGCAATTGAGGAAGCACGAGGTGAACTACCCTACCCATGATCTAGAGTTGGGGGCGGTAGTGTTTGCATTGAAGATTTGGAGGCATTATCTCTACGGGGAGACGTGTCACATTTATACTGATCATAAGAGCTTGAAGTATGTATTCACTCAGAAAGAGTTGAATATGAGGCAGAGGAGATGGATGGAGTTGATCAAGGACTATGACTTGATCATCGACTATCATCCCGGAAAGGCCAATGTAGTGGCCGACGCACTGAGCAGAAAGAGTACGTCGGGGACGCTACTCACATGTCTACAGGCATTGAGGGCACACGTGGGGGTATCCACGAGCGGGGCGCTCATTGCTAGGTTTGAGGTCAGACCTACATTGCTGGGTGAGATCAGTAGATGCCAGGCCATTGACGAGGAGTGTCAGAAGATTCGTGAACGAATCATTGAGGGGCCTGTTGAGAACTTTCGAGTACGCGATGACGGTCTATTATTGTTTAAGGATCGTGTGTGCATACCCAAGAATGAAGACCTCCAGAAGTCTATACTTGAGGAGGCTCATTCTTCAGCTTATGCTATGCATCCAGGAGGTACAAAAATGTACCGAGATTTGAAGGAAGGTTACTGGTGGTCAGGTATGAAGAGAGACATCGCAGAGTATGTGAGTCGATGCCTTACTTGCCAACAAGTTAAGGCAGAGCATCAGCACCCGGCAGGGCTTTTGCAACCACTTACTATCCCAGAGTGGAAGTGGGAACACGTGACGATGGACTTCGTGGTGGGGCTACCACGAACAGTGAACAACTACGATGCAGTATGGGTAGTGGTCGATAGGCTCACCAAGAGTGCACACTTTCTGCCTATCAACATTACCTATCCTCTTGAAAGATTGGCCAAGCTATACACGGAGGAGATTGTGAGATTACATGGAGTCCCAGTATCCATTGTCTCGGATAGGGATCCACGATTCACATCCCGGTTTTGGCCAAAGTTTCAAGCATCTTTGGGGACCAAACTGAAGTTTAGCACAGCTTTTCACCCACAAACGGATGGACAGTCCGAGCGGGTGATACAGATTTTGGAAGACATGCTTAGGGCATGTGCTTTGGAGTTCCAAGGAAGTTGGGACAAACATTTAGCCCTAGTGGAGTTTGCCTATAACAACAGTTATCAGGCAAGTATCGGCATGCCTCCATATGAGGCATTGTATGGGAGGAAGTGCAGAACACCGTTGTGTTGGGACGAGGTTGGCGAGGCCAAACTCGAAGGGATAGAGCTGGTTGAGATCACCAAGGCCAAGGTGAGGATCATTCGGGATAGACTGAAGGCCGCTCAGGACCGACAGAAGAGTTATGCTGATAAACGGCGGAGACCGTTGGAGTTCGAAGTCGGTGATGAGGTCTTCCTAAGGATTTCTCCTTGGAAGGGCATCATCCGATTCGTATCGAGGGGGAAACTTAACCCCCGATACATAGGTCCGTTTGAGATCCTTGAAAGGATCGGAGCCGTGGCTTACCGACTCAAGTTGACGCCTGAACTTGAGAAGATACATGACGTGTTTCATGTATCAATGCTCAAGAAGTACATACGAGACCCGTCTCATATTCTTGAGAAACCACCGGTAGAGATCCGTGAGGACTTGCAATATGCGGTGGAACCAGTGAAGATTGTTGGTCAACAAGTGAAGAAGCTTAGGAATAAAGAGATTCCTATGGTAAAGGTTCTTTGGAGGAGTGATCGAGTCGAAGAAGAAACTTGGGAGACCGAGATCTCAATGAGGGAGCAATACCCATTTCTTTTCGATTAGATACTTGGATTTCGGGGACGAAATCCCAAATAAGGGGGGGTGAACTTGTAACACCGTCCCCAAATATATTTACTTTTGTGTAAATAATGTATTGAACCTTATTAAAGGATTAATGAATTTACGAAGTTGTAAATTTTTTATTATTTTTTCGCGTGAATAGTAAATTGCACGTGGGACCCACACCGGGAGCGGGGGCCGCCCGACACTCCCGAGACCACATATTTTATTCATCTTGGTCAAGATAATATTTATATAGTGGTGGATATTTTATTTGGGTCGTGGAAAGGCGCAGGGTTGACCGATTGGGAAAAAGATGTCACGCCCCAGACCGCAATCCAAGCGCGTGTACAACCGCCGTATAATTAAGTGACGTCACCCGCGAGTCAACCCCACTTAATTACACAAGGCGTTCGAGAAAACAATCCATCCATACTCAGTAGTAAACATACATAACAACATCACATTTAAACCAATGAATAGCGGAAATATTCAACGGTAAGTCATAAGCCACAACCGGCCAACAACATGGGCATGCAAGCCCCAAAAATAGTTTATAGTAGAGCAAATATCCATGAGCAAGTGTTCGGTAGTTTGAAAGAAAATAAGGAAGCACGAACCACGTCTTCCTGATTTGATATCACCCGTGAGAAGGTGCAAGTAGCAAGCCCTAGCTTCAACCTGAAAATGGTGGGGCCCCCCGAAGGGGTCAGTACAAGTACCGAGCGAGTAGCAGGCTAAATATAGAATAACTAGCGTTTCAAGTATAAGACCCAAACATAGGGTGATACTTAAATAGATAGTCTTTCCCCCAAGTTATGAAATACTTATTAGTATATATATACTTGGAAAATATCCGATCCGTAGATCACCATTTTATTTGGGAAAAATAGTATTAGTCAATATTCTTGACTAAAAACCCCAACCCACCCATATACCTATGAGTGTATAGGACTCCTCCTTGTCCCTATTTGTATATCATAATTTATGAGTTTTAGGATCAACATCCTCGGATACTCCACCGGTTTGTGAGTGTTAAGGCCTCATAAGTCCTAGGGTCCTCCACCGAGTTTTGAGTGTTAAGTACTTTAAGTACTAGGGTCCTCCACCAAGTTTGAGTGTTAAGGACTTTAAGTCCTAGGGTCCTCCACCAAGTTTTTGAGTGTTAAGTACTTTTTAAGTACTAGGGTCCTCCACCGAGTTTGAGTGTTAAGGACTTTAAGTCCTAGGGTCCTCCACCAAGTTTGAGTGTTAAGGACTTTAAGTCCTAGGGTCTTCCACCAAGTTTGAGTGTTAAGGACTTTAAGTCCTAGGGTCCTCCACCAAGTTTGAGTGTTAAGTACTTTTTAAGTACTAGGGTCCTCCACCAAGTTTTCCTAGGATCAACCTCCTATCAACCTAGATAGAGTCTATATCATCCTTAGTTACTCATAACTAATCCAATACATAAATCTTATGTATCACAATCCATGCAAAGCCATGCATTTATATAATTGTATAATTAACTAACATCAACCGATATTAATTAATCCATCATCCATCGGTCAACGTTGTCGTTGACCGCCAATTCAAGCCTTGTACATATCAACTTAATCATCATATAATTAAGTCAATAATACTCATTTGAGCTTCTTTTACACTTCAAGCTAATGTGCATTTTATATAATTTCTCATATCATATTTCATGCATAATCAATTAATTCTTTTCATACAACTTGATAATGTTGGCTAATCACATGTTTAAATATCTTTTAAACATCATTTTGAACACATATAACATTTATTTAGGTAATCTCATAATTAACCCAAAAGTTATAAGATATTAAGCCGTCCACTCACCTTGAACTAGCGTTAAGAAGTTCTACCCTTCTTGGTTGAACTCCGGTGAAACTCCGGCGACTTGGTCAACTCCGGCGACAACTCCGGCGACTTTTTCCAACTTTGTGAAATCACTTGAAATACCCTTTACAAGTGCCTAACAAGGTTTTATAATCATAAAACCCATATTAATACAAATAACCTCAAAAAGGTTATTTTCCGGTGAACCGGTCGTTTTGGCTTCTAAGTCCGTTCTTGGACTTAGAACCATCTTCCACCCCATAAATCCATACTTATAACATATTGAACCATACTAAAGGTTCTTCATATGATATATACTTCATATGGTGGAAGAAAAATAAAGGAAAAGTTAATATAAGGTCATTACCTTAATTGTTCACACTTTTCCCAACTTTTTCCCTCTTTAATCTTCTTCCTTTGAGCACTAAAGCTTGAGCTCAAATTTGCAGCAATGGAGGTGATTTTGAAGCTCCTTCTCTCTCCCTTGGATGGTTTGGTCGAGCTCAATGGTTGGAGGGAGAGGGGATGTCTCACTTTTGTCTTAATTGACAAATGAGTGAGGGAGGGGGGTCCTCCATGTACCTTAGATGCCAAAAGCACCTCCTCCACTCCTTCCTTTGTCAACTCAGCCACCTCCTTGTTTATTTTGAGCACACAAAAACGTGGGGTGGCCCCCACCCTTGTGGGAGGTCATCCCATTAAGTCCCGATGTGTACAATCGGTCCCGAAAGTTGTATTTTTCGGACTGTTTTAAATATATTTTATTTTATCGGGTCAAATAAAATATATTATGTGCTCTTACTCATTATGACATGTATAATGAATATACATTCCCCAACTTTAATTTATAAGCCTCCGAAATTCATTTTCGGGCTGTTATCTGTTAAATTGTCGGTACCGGTAATTGGGCCTCTTTTTCCCAATCGGTCAACCCTGCGCCTTTCCACGACCCAAATAAAATATCCACCACTATATAAATATTATCTTGACCAAGATGAATAAAATATGTGGTCTCGGGAGTGTCGGGCGGCCCCCGCTCCCGGTGTGGGTCCCACGTGCAATTTACTATTCACGCGAAAAAATAATAAAAAATTTACAACTTCGTAAATTCATTAATCCTTTAATAAGGTTCAATACATTATTTACACAAAAGTAAATATATTTGGGGACGGTGTTACAAGTTCACCCCCCCTTATTTGGGATTTCGTCCCCGAAATCCAAGTATCTAATCGAAAAGAAATGGGTATTGCTCCCTCATTGAGATCTCGGTCTCCCAAGTTTCTTCTTCGACTCGATCACTCCTCCAAAGAACCTTTACCATAGGAATCTCTTTATTCCTAAGCTTCTTCACTTGTTGACCAACAATCTTCACTGGTTCCACCGGATATTGCAAGTCCTCACGGATCTCTACCGGTGGTTTCTCAAGAATATGAGACGGGTCTCGTATGTACTTCTTGAGCATTGATACATGAAACACGTCATGTATCTTCTCAAGTTCAGGCGTCAACTTGAGTCGGTAAGCCACGGCTCCGATCCTTTCAAGGATCTCAAACGGACCTATGTATCGGGGGTTAAGTTTCCCCCTCGATACGAATCGGATGATGCCCTTCCAAGGAGAAATCCTTAGGAAGACCTCATCACCGACTTCGAACTCCAACGGTCTCCGCCGTTTATCAGCATAACTCTTCTGTCGGTCCTGAGCGGCCTTCAGTCTATCCCGAATGATCCTCACCTTGGCCTTGGTGATCTCAACCAGCTCTATCCCTTCGAGTTTGGCCTCGCCAACCTCGTCCCAACACAACGGTGTTCTGCACTTCCTCCCATACAATGCCTCATATGGAGGCATGCCGATACTTGCCTGATAACTGTTGTTATAGGCAAACTCCACTAGGGCTAAATGTTTGTCCCAACTTCCTTGGAACTCCAAAGCACATGCCCTAAGCATGTCTTCCAAAATCTGTATCACCCGCTCGGACTGTCCATCCGTTTGTGGGTGAAAAGCTGTGCTAAACTTCAGTTTGGTCCCCAAAGATGCTTGAAACTTTGGCCAAAACCGGGATGTGAATCGTGGATCCCTATCCGAGACAATGGATACTGGGACTCCATGTAATCTCACAATCTCCTCCGTGTATAGCTTGGCCAATCTTTCAAGAGGATAGGTAATGTTGATAGGCAGAAAGTGTGCACTCTTGGTGAGCCTATCGACCACTACCCATACTGCATCGTAGTTGTTCACTGTTCGTGGTAGCCCCACCACGAAGTCCATCGTCACGTGTTCCCACTTCCACTCTGGGATAGTAAGTGGTTGCAAAAGCCCTGCCGGGTGCTGATGCTCTGCCTTAACTTGTTGGCAAGTAAGGCATCGACTCACATACTCTGCGATGTCTCTCTTCATACCTGACCACCAGTAACCTTCCTTCAAATCTCGGTACATTTTTGTACCTCCTGGATGCATAGCATAAGCTGAAGAATGAGCCTCCTCAAGTATAGACTTCTGGAGGTCTTCATTCTTGGGTATGCACACACGATCCTTAAACAATAATAGACCGTCATCGCGTACTCGAAAGTTCTCAACAGGCCCCTCAATGATTCGTTCACGAATCTTCTGACACTCCTCGTCAATGGCCTGGCATCTACTGATCTCACCCAGCAATGTAGGTCTGACCTCAAACCTAGCAATGAGCGCCCCGCTCGTGGATACCCCCACGTGTGCCCTCAATGCCTGTAGACATGTGAGTAGCGTCCCCGACGTACTCTTTCTGCTCAGTGCGTCGGCCACTACATTGGCCTTTCTGGGATGATAGTCGATGATCAAGTCATAGTCCTTGATCAACTCCATCCATCTCCTCTGCCTCATATTCAACTCTTTCTGAGTGAATACATACTTCAAGCTCTTATGATCAGTATAAATGTGACACGTCTCCCCGTAGAGATAATGCCTCCAAATCTTCAATGCAAACACTACCGCCCCCAACTCTAGATCATGGGTAGGGTAGTTCACCTCGTGCTTCCTCAATTGCCTAGAAGCATAGGCAATCACCTTACCGTTTTGCATCAGTACGCATCCAAGCCCTTGGATGCTGGCATCGCTGTATATATCATACCCTATCCCTTGTATGGGTAGGGCAAGGACGGGTGCTTCGGTAAGTCGTTTCTTCAGTTCAAGGAACCCTTTCTCACACTTGTCGTCCCATATGAACTTGGCCCCTTTCTTGGTGAGCTTCGTTAATGGAGACGCCAATACGGAGAATTTTTCAACAAATTTGCGATAGTATCCCGCTAAGCCAAGGAAACTACGTATCTCTTTCACATTCTTGGGTCTCTCCCAATCCATGATAGCTTTTATCTTGGCGTTATCCACAGCTACGCCCGAACCGGATATGATGTGACCGAGAAAACCAATCTCCTTGAGCCAAAATTCGCATTTAGAGAACTTGGCAAAGAGTTGCTTTTCCCTTAGCCGGTCAAGTATAAGCCCCAAATGATGTTCGTGCTCTTCCTCGCTCTTGGAGTATATCAAGATGTCATCAATGAATACTATCACAAATTGATCTAAGTATTCACTAAACACACGATTCATCAAGTCCATGAATGCCGCCGGTGCGTTAGTTAAACCAAACGACATCACAAGGAACTCGTAATGACCATATCTAGTGCGAAATGCACTCTTAGGTATGTCGCTCTCCTTGATCTTCAACTGATGATACCCCGACCTCAAGTCAATCTTCGAGAACACTTTTGCCCCTCGAAGTTGATCGAACAAGTCATCAATCCTCGGTAAGGGATACCTGTTCTTGATGGTGACCTTGTTCAATTGTCGGTAGTCGATACACATTCTTAGTGTACCATCTTTCTTCTTCACGAAGAGTACGGGTGCTCCCCACGGTGAATGACTGGGTCTGATGAACCCGTTGTCCAATAGTTCTTGTAGTTGGACCTTCAACTCTTGAAGTTCGGCCGGTGCCATTCGATAAGGAGGAATCGAAATGGGTTTGGTTCCCGGCTCCACTTCAATTACAAATTCGATCTCTCTATCGGGTGGAAGCCCCGGTAGGTCCTTGGGAAAGACATCCGGGTATTTGCATACGACCCGTACATCTTTGATGTCGACTTCCTTCTTGGTATCGTCCACCACGTAGGCAAGGTATGCGTGGCATCCCTTCCTCATCATCTTTCGTGCTCTCATCACGGATATGATACAAGCATTAGACTTCCCCCGATCTCCTTCAAAACGTAGCATATTCCCTTGACCATCCTCAAGCTCCAACACCTTGGTGTAGCAATCTACTCGAGCATGGTGCTTCTCAAGCCAATCCATTCCTAGGATTGCATCGAACTCCAACATGCTTAGAGGTACGAAATCACAAGTCAAAGGTTGACCCGTCACTTCTACCTCACACGACGGATAGTAATGATTTCTCTCCACGTCGTCTCCCAACGGTGTGGAGACTAACAATGTTTGAGTCATAGGTGTCAATGGCACGTCAAGGCCCTCGGCGAACGCCTCACTCACAAATGAGCGTTGTGCCCCGGGTATCGATGAGGATCCTCGCACACCTACCATTGATCTTTAATGTTCCTACATTTATACACATGTAAGATACATTTTCTAATGTTTTAACACATCTTTAGGAGGTTATTAGGCTCATACTAATGTTTGGAATCAAACGGGGGTCCAAACGTAGAAGAACGGGGCGAAAAAAATCAAGTTTCGGGTGCTGGGGGTCCACGCACGGCGTGCCTGGGTGGCACGCACGGTCGTGCGTGCGTGAAAAATCCGGAATCCGCCACTGCCGGCTACGCACGATCGTGCGTAGCTGGTCACGCACGATCGTGCGTCCCACGCACGGCGTGCCTTACCTGCACGCACGGCGTGCGTCTGCGCGGAAAACGGCCAGAAGCTGCTGCCTCGCACGCACGGTCGTGCGTCTGTAGGTACGCGCGATCGCGCGTAGTTGTTTTTAGCCCGTTTCGCCCCGAATTCGCGGGGTTTGACCCCGGGGTGGCCCGCACCCAAACCCAATGACTCGTATGACCCAAATAAGCCTAGAAATACAGGAAAATAAGCGTATTACCTGCAACGGAGTCCGGGTTTGCTCGCGCATCCGCCTCGGTCATTGCGTACACTCGTGCTTGGGTCCCGCCTTGATTTACGGACGCGACATGACTTGTGGACGCGCCGCCTCTTCCCGCACCGCCGTTTGATGGGCCCGCACGGTTCCTCCCCGTCATGGTTCCTCCTCCGGATCCCGGAGCTCCTCCGCCCCCCAGTTGTGGGCAATTGGCCTTCATGTGGCCCGTGTTCCCACATTGATAACACCTCGGGGGTGCATTGCACTTCCCAAAGTGATTTTTCGAACAATTTGCACACTTTGGAGGCCCCGTCTTTTGGGAGGAGGATGCATGCCACCGAGCATCCCTGTTCTTCTTTGCCGGTGGTGCCGGAGTCTTGAACGAACCGCCACCCCCCGCCGTGTTTATCCTTCCGTGCTTGCTCGGGCGGCCCCGAACTTTGCCATTTCCTCTTTTTCGCCTCTTCGGCGTCTCTCTCTTTCCTCTCATTCCATTGGGCCTCCCCGAGAAGGCCCTGTTCCACCACCTCGCTGAAGGTCATGTGGCGCGAGTACGTAGCTCGGTCACGGATGTCCAAGAGTAGGGCATCCCAAAAGTGCTCCGTCATGCGGTTCTCATCAACCGCGTACTCCGGCAAGAACCTAGCCAAGGTTCTAAACTCTTGTTCCAGTTGTTTAACTGTGCCGCCATCTTTCTGTTTGAGGTTAGTGTACTCTCTCCGTTTCACATTCACCTCGTACTCGGAGTAGTATTGAGCATAGAACTCCAGCTCAAAGTCCGCCCATGTTATTTCCCCATGGTACTTCCCTTCCACGCTCTCCCACCACGTAGAAGCTATCCCTTCAAGTAGCCGTGAAGCGACAGTCAACTTCACGTCCGGTGTGATTTGCATGTCCCTTGATGCATCCTTCACCTTCTTAATCCAATCGGCGGCAACGGTAATGTCCCCGGTGCCGTCAAAGGACCTACACCCCAAGGCCCTAGCCTCCTTGAGGTACTTGGAGATTCTCACAACAAAACCTCCTTCACGCCCACCTTGTGACGCCGCTGGGGTGGCCACGGAAGCTCCCCTTATTCCTTGACCCGAACCTCCACGAGAGCCACGCCTCGCTTGGCGCCTAAGGTCTCTCCTCAGTTTTTCTTTTTGATACCACTCAAGCAATTCGCCCATTTGAGCGAACTTGGCATCACTCTCTTCATCATCATCGTCCGTGTACGTGTCACCCCCATCATATGGGGTCTCCTCGTGCTCCGTTTCCGGAACATATGTAGAGTCGTAGTCTTCGGTGTTGGTTTCATACACCGAGCTTACATGGCCATCACTCACAGTTTGAGCTTGATGACCTCCACGGCTTCCACGGCCTCCACGGCCTCCTCTTGAACCCCGAGATGCAGCCCGGCTTCCCCTTTGGGACGCTACCGGCGCCCGCCCTCTCGGATTGTTCCTGGTTGCCATTCGCCTGCCCTCCATTTCTGAAAGAAATATGGATGAGTCATTAGACTCCTATAAATGTCAATTGACGGAAGAACGTTACAGACACGTATTGGCCCAAGTCACTACCATACCAATTGTTAAGGGTACCGTCTTAACAATTAGAGGCCTTGCAACTTAAGCACCAATAGTCCTATAAACGTCAAAATACAATGCTCATGATTTTTGGTAAAAACTCTTTTGTAAAATCTTTTGTGAGAGGTTGATTATATAGTTTAGAACTGAGATGGCTCTGATACCACTTAATTGTCACGCCCCAGACCGCAATCCAAGCGCGTGTACAACCGCCGTATAATTAAGTGACGTCACCCGCGAGTCAACCCCACTTAATTACACAAGGCGTTCGAGAAAACAATCCATCCATACTCAGTAGTAAACATACATAACAACATCACATTTAAACCAATGAATAGCGGAAATATTCAACGGTAAGTCATAAGCCACAACCGGCCAACAACATGGGCATGCAAGCCCCAAAAATAGTTTATAGTAGAGCAAATATCCATGAGCAAGTGTTCGGTAGTTTGAAAGAAAATAAGGAAGCACGAACCACGTCTTCCTGATTTGATATCACCCGTGAGAAGGTGCAAGTAGCAAGCCCTAGCTTCAACCTGAAAATGGTGGGGCCCCCCGAAGGGGTCAGTACAAGTACCGAGCGAGTAGCAGGCTAAATATAGAATAACTAGCGTTTCAAGTATAAGACCCAAACATAGGGTGATACTTAAATAGATAGTCTTTCCCCCAAGTTATGAAATACTTATTAGTATATATATACTTGGAAAATATCCGATCCGTAGATCACCATTTTATTTGGGAAAAATAGTATTAGTCAATATTCTTGACTAAAAACCCCAACCCACCCATATACCTATGAGTGTATAGGACTCCTCCTTGTCCCTATTTGTATATCATAATTTATGAGTTTTAGGATCAACATCCTCGGATACTCCACCGGTTTGTGAGTGTTAAGGCCTCATAAGTCCTAGGGTCCTCCACCGAGTTTTGAGTGTTAAGTACTTTAAGTACTAGGGTCCTCCACCAAGTTTGAGTGTTAAGGACTTTAAGTCCTAGGGTCCTCCACCAAGTTTTTGAGTGTTAAGTACTTTTTAAGTACTAGGGTCCTCCACCGAGTTTGAGTGTTAAGGACTTTAAGTCCTAGGGTCCTCCACCAAGTTTGAGTGTTAAGGACTTTAAGTCCTAGGGTCCTCCACCAAGTTTGAGTGTTAAGGACTTTAAGTCCTAGGGTCCTCCACCAAGTTTGAGTGTTAAGTACTTTTTAAGTACTAGGGTCCTCCACCAAGTTTTCCTAGGATCAACCTCCTATCAACCTAGATAGAGTCTATATCATCCTTAGTTACTCATAACTAATCCAATACATAAATCTTATGTATCACAATCCATGCAAAGCCATGCATTTATATAATTGTATAATTAACTAACATCAACCGATATTAATTAATCCATCATCCATCGGTCAACGTTGTCGTTGACCGCCAATTCAAGCCTTGTACATATCAACTTAATCATCATATAATTGAGTCAATAATACTCATTTGAGCTTCTTTTACACTTCAAGCTAATGTGCATTTTATATAATTTCTCATATCATATTTCATGCATAATCAATTAATTCTTTTCATACAACTTGATAATGTTGGCTAATCACATGTTTAAATATCTTTTAAACATCATTTTGAACACATATAACATTTATTTAGGTAATCTCATAATTAACCCAAAAGTTATAAGATATTAAGCCGTCCACTCACCTTGAACTAGCGTTAAGAAGTTCTACCCTTCTTGGTTGAACTCCGGTGAAACTCCGGCGACTTGGTCAACTCCGGCGACAACTCCGGCGACTTTTTCCAACTTTGTGAAATCACTTGAAATACCCTTTACAAGTGCCTAACAAGGTTTTATAATCATAAAACCCATATTAATACAAATAACCTCAAAAAGGTTATTTTCCGGTGAACCGGTCGTTTTGGCTTCTAAGTCCGTTCTTGGACTTAGAACCATCTTCCACCCCATAAATCCATACTTATAACATATTGAACCATACTAAAGGTTCTTCATATGATATATACTTCATATGGTGGAAGAAAAATAAAGGAAAAGTTAATATAAGGTCATTACCTTAATTGTTCACACTTTTCCCAACTTTTTCCCTCTTTAATCTTCTTCCTTTGAGCACTAAAGCTTGAGCTCAAATTTGCAGCAATGGAGGTGATTTTGAAGCTCCTTCTCTCTCCCTTGGATGGTTTGGTCGAGCTCAATGGTTGGAGGGAGAGGGGATGTCTCACTTTTGTCTTAATTGACAAATGAGTGAGGGAGGGGGGTCCTCCATGTACCTTAGATGCCAAAAGCACCTCCTCCACTCCTTCCTTTGTCAACTCAGCCACCTCCTTGTTTATTTTGAGAACACAAAAACGTGGGGTGGCCCCCACCCTTGTGGGAGGTCATCCCATTAAGTCCCGATGTGTACAATCGGTCCCGAAAGTTGTATTTTTCGGACTGTTTTAAATATATTTTATTTTATCGGGTCAAATAAAATATATTATGTGCTCTTACTCATTATGACATGTATAATGAATATACATTCCCCAACTTTAATTTATAAGCCTCCGAAATTCATTTTCGGGCTGTTATCTGTTAAATTGTCGGTACCCGGTAATTGGGCCTCTTTTGTAACACCGTCCCCAAATATATTTACTTTTGTGTAAATAATGTATTGAACCTTATTAAAGGATTAATGAATTTACGAAGTTGTAAATTTTTTATTATTTTTTCGCGTGAATAGTAAATTGCACGTGGGACCCACACCGGGAGCGGGGGCCGCCCGACACTCCCGAGACCACATATTTTATTCATCTTGGTCAAGATAATATTTATATAGTGGTGGATATTTTATTTGGGTCGTGGAAAGGCGCAGGGTTGACCGATTGGGAAAAAGAGGCCCAATTACCGGTACCGACAATTTAACAGATAACAGCCCGAAAATGAATTTCGGAGGCTTATAAATTAAAGTTGGGGAATGTATATTCATTATACATGTCATAATGAGTAAGAGCACATAATATATTTTATTTGACCCGATAAAATAAAATATATTTAAAACAGTCCGAAAAATACAACTTTCGGGACCGATTGTACACATCGGGACTTAATGGGATGACCTCCCACAAGGGTGGGGGCCACCCCACGTTTTTGTGTGCTCAAAATAAACAAGGAGGTGGCTGAGTTGACAAAGGAAGGAGTGGAGGAGGTGCTTTTGGCATCTAAGGTACATGGAGGACCCCCCTCCCTCACTCATTTGTCAATTAAGACAAAAGTGAGACATCCCCTCTCCCTCCAACCATTGAGCTCGACCAAACCATCCAAGGGAGAGAGAAGGAGCTTCAAAATCACCTCCATTGCTGCAAATTTGAGCTCAAGCTTTAGTGCTCAAAGGAAGAAGATTAAAGAGGGAAAAAGTTGGGAAAAGTGTGAACAATTAAGGTAATGACCTTATATTAACTTTTCCTTTATTTTTCTTCCACCATATGAAGTATATATCATATGAAGAACCTTTAGTATGGTTCAATATGTTATAAGTATGGATTTATGGGGTGGAAGATGGTTCTAAGTCCAAGAACGGACTTAGAAGCCAAAACGACCGGTTCACCGGAAAATAACCTTTTTGTGGTTATTTGTATTAATATGGGTTTTATGATTATAAAACCTTGTTAGGCACTTGTAAAGGGTATTTCAAGTGATTTCACAAAGTTGGAAAAAGTCGCCGGAGTTGTCGCCGGAGTTGACCAAGTCGCCGGAGTTTCACCGGAGTTCAACCAAGAAGGGTAGAACTTCTTAACGCTAGTTCAAGGTGAGTGGACGGCTTAATATCTTATAACTTTTGGGTTAATTATGAGATTACCTAAATAAATGTTATATGTGTTCAAAATGATGTTTAAAAGATATTTAAACATGTGATTAGCCAACATTATCAAGTTGTATGAAAAGAATTAATTGATTATGCATGAAATATGATATGAGAAATTATATAAAATGCACATTAGCTTGAAGTGTAAAAGAAGCTCAAATGAGTATTATTGACTTAATTATATGATGATTAAGTTGATATGTACAAGGCTTGAATTGGCGGTCAACGACAACGTTGACCGATGGATGATGGATTAATTAATATCGGTTGATGTTAGTTAATTATACAATTATATAAATGCATGGCTTTGCATGGATTGTGATACATAAGATTTATGTATTGGATTAGTTATGAGTAACTAAGGATGATATAGACTCTATCTAGGTTGATAGGAGGTTGATCCTAGGAAAACTTGGTGGAGGACCCTAGTACTTAAAAAGTACTTAACACTCAAACTTGGTGGAGGACCCTAGGACTTAAAGTCCTTAACACTCAAACTTGGTGGAGGACCCTAGGACTTAAAGTCCTTAACACTCAAACTTGGTGGAGGACCCTAGGACTTAAAGTCCTTAACACTCAAACTCGGTGGAGGACCCTAGTACTTAAAAAGTACTTAACACTCAAAAACTTGGTGGAGGACCCTAGGACTTAAAGTCCTTAACACTCAAACTTGGTGGAGGACCCTAGTACTTAAAGTACTTAACACTCAAAACTCGGTGGAGGACCCTAGGACTTATGAGGCCTTAACACTCACAAACCGGTGGAGTATCCGAGGATGTTGATCCTAAAACTCATAAATTATGATATACAAATAGGGACAAGGAGGAGTCCTATACACTCATAGGTATATGGGTGGGTTGGGGTTTTTAGTCAAGAATATTGACTAATACTATTTTTCCCAAATAAAATGGTGATCTACGGATCGGATATTTTCCAAGTATATATATACTAATAAGTATTTCATAACTTGGGGGAAAGACTATCTATTTAAGTATCACCCTATGTTTGGGTCTTATACTTGAAACGCTAGTTATTCTATATTTAGCCTGCTACTCGCTCGGTACTTGTACTGACCCCTTCGGGGGGCCCCACCATTTTCAGGTTGAAGCTAGGGCTTGCTACTTGCACCTTCTCACGGGTGATATCAAATCAGGAAGACGTGGTTCGTGCTTCCTTATTTTCTTTCAAACTACCGAACACTTGCTCATGGATATTTGCTCTACTATAAACTATTTTTGGGGCTTGCATGCCCATGTTGTTGGCCGGTTGTGGCTTATGACTTACCGTTGAATATTTCCGCTATTCATTGGTTTAAATGTGATGTTGTTATGTATGTTTACTACTGAGTATGGATGGATTGTTTTCTCGAACGCCTTGTGTAATTAAGTGGGGTTGACTCGCGGGTGACGTCACTTAATTATACGGCGGTTGTACACGCGCTTGGATTGCGGTCTGGGGCGTGACAGTTTACCCGGCGTTGGTTCGAGTTTTGTGTCATTTGGAGTCAAAATCAGGAATTTAGAGTTCGACACCGGCGCTTAGGAGCAATCGGGATGATTAGAGATGCATTTGAGAGTGACTGAGAGATTTGGAGGTCACCGGGAGGTTTACGATAATGATTTGATGACAAAAGAGCTCTAGGATTGGCTACGAGATCACAAGAAGACGAATAGAGCTTGAAAACGACGATCAGTATGACCCTCTGTCAATCGTTCAAGCATATCTCTCAGTAGAAGCATCCAAAGTACACGATTCAAGTTGCATATGAAAGCAAACTTCAAGGGCTACAATTCATATCAGGACATCATTCTGAGAATCTTAGAGGAGCAAGGTGAAAACAGATAATGAAGTCAGGTGATCCTTGTTGCGATTTCAGAATGCGACCTTTCACCGTTTTGATCATATCTTTTGATTGGATGATTCAAATCCATATCGAAAAGTTTTGGTGGATAGAGTATTTCATTATCTAAAACTTTCATGAAGGATGTTTTGTCGAATTCGGACTATAGAAACGGTGAAAAACAGGCCACGCACGATCGTGCCTGAAGGGACGCACGATCGTGCGTGAAAGAGAAACTCGCGTGGAACTACTGGAAGCCAGACACGATCGTTCCTGGCAGGATAGGCATGATCGTGCCTACCCCCGTGTTACGCGAAAATTCGTCCCAGTTCGGCCATTATTCGGATTTTCCCCCCTTTTTCTATAAATAAGGCCTCCATACCCCTTTTTGGGTATTACGAACATTACGAAGAGACCTAGGGATGAATTTACTTGTGTTTTTACGTTGTTTTCTTCAAGAACCTTGGGATAATTTGTAAGTTCATCTTCTTAATTAATGACAATTATTTCTATTCATCCCAATTATGTTGATTCATCAATTATGAATTGTGAGTAGTTTAATTAGGGATTTGGGATTGATGAAGGGGTTGATCATGATGTATGGCTAGATTCTTGATGGTTTAATTGAATGAACGTCATTTAATTTGTATTTGAATAATTTAACTGATATCTCTTGTAACCTAGATGGCCACTACCACACATTCACACACACTTAATCGTTCGCTAAGAGATTAGTAGCGATTAAGAGACCGTAAGCTCGCTCGTTTTATTTGGAAGTAATTTAGGATCCTGTCGCATGAGAGATCAGCCTGGTCCCCTAAATTATTGTACTCTACGCCGCGAGAGCGGTAAGAACTTAGTAATGATTAGCTAATCTCAATTAAATCAATTTCATGTAATTAGGCCTGATCTGCCAGAAATCTGGTTACCTCAGAATCAATCTCTTTTCCCTTCGTCGTTAATTAGAGAAACCAATCTTTTATTTTAATCGCTCATTCGCATTATTTTATTTTCAAATCAACCAATCTCTCACAATCGCATTTTATTTTATTTTATTTATTTTTAATCGTTGAATTTAATTAATTCTTGATTCCCTTTTGTCCGTCCATGTGGAGACGATACTCGTACTTACACCACTATAGAGCGGTAAGTACTCGACTATTATATCAATGACACATTTGGTACTCGAAATCTAATTGTTCCATTTTTAGTCCTTGACTATTGTGCTAGAGACACTTTTAGTCCCCGACTTCATGGTTTCCCACATTTAGTCCCTGAGTATTGTCAAATTGACATTTTTAGTCCTCCCATTATGTTAGAACTTTTATTGTGGGTCAAGTTTGTCTGTAATGTCTTGTTTAAATAAAGTAGACTAGTTATACCATTTATGGTATTAGATTAGTATTTAGTATTTATTATGTAGCAAATAAGGTAAAGGGAATAAGGCCCAAAAAGGCCTTGGCCCAACTTCCAAGGTTTACCTAAATCGGTAACCTGTACAGCGCCTATAAATACGCGCCTTGTGTACAGGTACCGATATCGATCAATACACATTAGCCTTACGCTGCCAAATTTACTTCTCGATACTACAGAAAGAAGGTTTCACTGTTCTTGATAAATCTTATATCATTATATGAAATCCTTCTCTTCTGTCTATCGATGATGTTCATCTAGCTGATCGTTAGTCTGCAAAACTGGGACCAACAACTGGTATCAGAGCATGCTCGAGTGTGATCGTCGAAGAAAAGTTTTCGAAGTTTCTCTGTTTTCATACTTTTCGATATATTTCTTTGTAATCACTGTAATCTTGTTTCTGATCGATAAACTGTAAAAGTTATATCATTGGTTTCGCCATTCAGAAACGAACCAAGGGTATAGCTTACTTTTTGATTTCAGTAGATTCGGTATTTTTGATTTCTCGATAGTATGAGTTCGAAAAGCAGGGTTCTCGACATTTAAGCAGGTTTTTCAGGACGATAACTATACAGGAAGACTCTCGAGATCGAAAACTTCACAGAAAAGTTGTTTAAACTGTTTTAATCTGAAATTTTGATTTGCAGGATTTCGATACTACGTTCTCGATACAAGTTCTCGAACTGAGTTCTCGAGATTGCTTTCTCGACACTCAGTTTTCGATACTAAATATCTAAAACTCTGTTTTTTTCGAATTGCAGGTTCTCGATACAGCTTCTCGACACTCAGTTCTCGAAACTAAGTTCTCGAACTTAGCTTCTCGATACTGAAGTTCTCGATACAGCTTCTCGACTCCTGCTTCTCGATAAACAGTTTCTCGATATTCACTATCGAAAACTGGTTCTCGATAGAACTTCTCGAACCCTAGTTTTCGAATTTCTTTCTCGAATTAGGTTTTCGACATTCTGCATCTTAAATTTTTTTCTGATCAAAACACTCGACCGATCTGTTAAGGCTCAATCAGCAAAGATGGAAGCATTAGCACTTGGAAATGACAACAGACCACCCATCCTCAGAAAAGGAGAATATCAGATGTGGAAGACAAGATTCTTGAACTTTCTGGAAGGGAAAGACAATTCATCTGCCATGCTTGAATCACTCACACAAGGTCCTGCTGAGATCTATACTGATGTAGATACCTCAGATGTAAACAACCCCCCTGTCAACTATGTGAAAAGATTGAAGACAAAAGGCGAATACACTGAGGCTGACAGGTTGAGAATCAAAGCTGATCTCATGGCAAAAACTTACCTGCTGCAAGCTATTCCCAATGATATCTACATTCTGATAGACAGCATGGAGACAGCAAAGGAAATGTGGGATGAGGTGAAGAAGTTAATGATTGGAACTGATCTTGGCTTGAAGACAAAGAAAGCGAACATCTTGACCGCCTATGATGCTTTTAAAGCCCTACCTGGTGAGGCGCTCCATGAGACGTATAACAGATTCGTACAACTGATCAACGAGATGAGAAAGATCAAAGTTGTCAAATCTAACATGGAAATGAACATACGTTTCTTGTCGAGCCTGCCGCCAGAATGGAGAAGAACTGTTAAGAATCTACGACAGCATCTAGACTTGGATGAACTTGACCTCTGCACTGTCCATGAACATCTACAGCAGTTTGTTAATGACACTGCTGAGATGGAAGGAAGCTTCTCCGCTAATCCTTTAGCACTGATGATTGAAGCTAAATCAAAGAGTTCATCTAAGGGTCCGAAGAAGAAGAAGGCAGTCAAGATAGAGTCAGAAGAAGAAGAGAGTGAAGAAGAAATGGATGTTGAATCCGAGCTGGCCGATCTACAGAAGAAGATGGCACTACTTACCAATCAGTTCAACAAAAGGTTTGCCAAGAAAGGAAGCTCATCAAACAAGCTCCGAACCTCCTCAGCCAACTACAAAACAAAAACCAATGATCAAAACTCTTCTAGTAGAGTTGTTGCAGCCGAAGACCCCCTCAAATGCTTTAACTGTGGAAAAGCTGGACATGTTATCAAGGACTGTCGCTTACCAAAGAAGAGGGACTTCAACTATTACAAGCAAAAGATGCTGTGGAACAAGCAAAAGATGTTCATGGCCAAGCAAGATGATGATAGTGCTGCAACTCCCACTGAGAATGATCCATGGCAGGAGGAGAGTTCCGATGATGAAGAAGAAGAGAATCTGGCCCTGATGGCGTTTGTAGAAGAAGAAGAAAAAGAAAAGGGTGATGCTGCGATCCCCGGAAAAAGTCAAAGTTCAAGTTCAAACACCACTGTAAGTACTTCTGAATCTTCCTGCTCATGCATATGCAAAGTTCATTCCTCGTGTGAAAAGGATAACACCATAAAGGAGCAAAAGAGCAGGTTAGATCATTACTACAAAGTAGTACTTGATACTCTAGACAAAAGTCACTCCCTGAAGTTACAACTAGAAAATGAGAAAGAAAGAGTTCAGAAACAAAATTTAGAAGCAGAAAAGCTTACACAGAAAATTGCTGAACTAACTAAGAAGGTCAGTGACACAGAACTCGAACGAAATGTTGCAAAAGCAGAAAATGATTTTCTACGCAAACAAAGATGTGCTCTTTACACAAAAATCAAAGAATTAGAAGACCTGCTGGTCAAAAGAGGACAAACTGAACAAACAATCTTCTTAAACCAAAACAGGGACACTCGATTTTATAACTCAAAGGAAGGTCTTGGATTTACTAACCCCAACAATCTGAAAAAGATTGATTGTCTCCAACTTTACAACATAAAGTACATGGGGTTAGGATTGACCAAGTTGATGGCTTTTACCTACGGAAAGGAAACCGCAGAAGAAGAAGAGGTAAAGCGGTCAAATCCTTCAAAAGCCGAAATTCCTTTCAGTTATGATTCCCTGAACGAAAGCTATGAAAACGCTGAACCTGTTTTGTCAACTGACGAGAGTGTGAATCTCTACCCTTCTGAGAAGGAAGTTGTGTCAGAACCTGAAACCCCTTCAACCTCAGGTTCAAATGGAGAAGAACCCTACATCCCTCCATTAATCAGGAAATTTGAAAACTTACACATCTCTTTAGAAAATCAAAGAAAAAGTTTTGAAGAAGAGAGAAAAGAATTTGAAAGTGAGAGGGAGAGGTTGTTGAGAGAACTGACCATTTTAAAAGAAAGTTCCCAATCTGGCACAACTTCTCAATCATCTAGCGATACTGATACATCTCAACCAATTCTGAACAAAACTAACCTTTTCAAAAGGACACCCACTCACTCCAACTCTCCTTTGAAAACAGGAAATGAAGTAAGTCGGAGAGTGGAAAGGAGAAGAGAGTGGAAGTTAAAGAGAGCTGAGATAGCTGAAGGAAAGAAGAAGATGTTTTCTGAGAATAAAAAGTCGTGTTCGAATGCTGTTTTCTATTCAAATAAGTGTAGATCTAGTTCTATGTCACAGTCATGTAGTTCCAGTTCAGTCTTGTGTCCCAAGCTGAATCATTCTAAATTTAAATCTGATACTTTCATTCTCAATGAAAAGTTGTTTACTTCTGGGTTTGTGAATCCTTGCAATGATACTTTTGGTTCTGATCATGATGTAAATGCTGTACGTGAGAAAGAAAAAGGAGAGCGCAAACAAAGAAAACCGTCTGAGAATAGAACTGTAGAGGGTACCTATAATCTTCCAAATTTAAGATATCCTCTTAGAGTTCATTCGAAGAAACATTTACAACGTCTCTCTAAAGAAGAAATTTTCAAACCTTATCTCACGAACCAGCCATTCACACATGGTAACAATGACTCTGTCTCCTCTGCTCCTAAAATCAAACAAAAATGGATACCAAAAGCTGAACTTGAAAAACAAAGAACATTATCTGAAAAGGCTGTTGACCTTGGATCACAGCTGAAAGAAAAATTCAAAAAGATTTTCTCAATTGATAAGGAAGGACCCATCCTGCGGTGGGTACCTAAAAATCCTTAATCTGTTTTGCAGAACGGTCATGTGTGGCATTTAGATTCTGGCTGCTCAACCCACATGACCGGAATAAAGGACCTGTTGAGCAACTACACCAAATGCTACGGAGGAAATGTGAGATTTGGAAACAACGCGGCCTCTCCAATCCTAGGATATGGGGATGTCATCTGTGCAAGTGTCACCATCAAGGCTGTGTCATATGTGAAAGGACTGAAGCATAATCTGCTAAGTATTGGACAGTTCTGCGATAGTGGCATGGAAGTGAAGTTCATAGCCAGACAATGCTGTGTGCTGGACAGGTTTGGAAAGGTATTATTGACCTGCACAAGAACTTCCAACCTGTACACCATTGATCTGAAGAGCGTACAATTACCTTCCGCCATCTGTCTGCTGTCCAAAGCTTCCTCTGAACAAAACAGTCTATGGCACAGACGCCTGTCTCACCTCAACTTCAAATATCTCACTACCTTGTCCTCTAAGAAACTTGTGAAAGGGCTGCCTCCTCTGAAGACTTCCGCTGACACTCATTGTGATGCCTGCAGACTAGGCAAGATGAAAAGGAGCTCTCACAAGTTAAAACCTGTTCCATCCTCCTCCCGACTACTGCAACTACTTCACATGGATCTGTGTGGACCAATGAGAGTCCAAAGCATCAATGGGCGCAAATATACACTGGTCATTGTGGATGACTTCTCTAGGTACACATGGACCAAATTTCTGAGGACAAAGGATGAAACAGCTGCAACCATCATAACCTTCATCAGGACAATCCAAAATTTTCTACAAAAGAGTGTGGAGATCATCAGAACAGATAATGGTACCGAGTTCAAGAACCAGTCTCTTGCTGAGTTCTATGAAACTCAGGGTATCACACAGCAATTCTCTGCAGCAAAAACACCACAACAAAACGGGGTTGTTGAAAGAAAGAATAGAACTCTTGTTGAAGCAGCACGCACCATGCTTATTCAGTCAAAGCTTCCCCATTTCATGTGGGCTGAAGCAATCAACACAGCGTGTTTTACTCAGAACAGAACATCAATTCACAAGCGCTTCAACAAGACCCCCTATGAAATACTCTTCAACAGAACACCTGACATCTCATTCTTCAGAGTGTTTGGCTGCAAGTGCTTTGTTCTAAATGACAGAAATGAAAGAAGCAAGATGGATCCAAAAGCCATCGAAGGAGTATTCATTGGATACTCCACGCAATCAAAGGCGTATCGGGTCTATCTACGTGATCGCAGAACAGTCATTGAGAGTGTCAATGTTGCATTCTATGAAATGGCTGACTTTGCTTCTGAACATTTCTTGATAGAAAACACACTCTCTGTTCAAAAGAAGCAACCTGATGAAGCTGAAGCAACAAAGCAAACAACGGATGACAGTGCAATTCTCGACTCTCTCTTTGAACATTTCTATGAAAATGCACGCACTGCCAACCAACAATTACCAACAGAAGCTGCTCAACCACCATTCATGCCTGACCTCAGTGAGGAAGAAGCTGACTCACCTCATACATCAGATCACGAAGAAACTGAGGATCATGGCACGGTAACAACACAAGCAACTTCACCAGCACAAGTTTCAGAAATACCAGCTCTAGCAAACACAGAACCTGAATCAACCCCTGAGCACTCCACTCCTCAACAAACCACATCTACTACTTTTGAGGACCCGGATCACCCCATCATAACTCCAATCCCTCTAACTCATGAGCGGAAATGGACGAAAGCACATCCTGCAGAACAAATTATTGGAGATCCAAGTCGTGGAGTTTGTACAAGAACAGCCACAGCAAATGAATGTCTCTTCTCTTGCTTCATCAGCCAATCTGAACCAACCAAAGTTTCTGAAGCTCTAACAGATCCAGATTGGGTGATAGCAATGCAGGAGGAGATCAATCAGTTTGAAAGATTGGATGTATGGACCCTGGTGCCAAGACCCCCAAAGAAAACAATAATTGGCACCAAGTGGGTCTTCAAGAACAAGAAAGATGAAGACGGTGTGATTATAAGGAACAAAGCCCGACTGGTTGCAAAAGGATACAATCAACAAGAAGGCATTGACTACGATGAAACCTTTGCGCCAGTGGCCAGAATTGAAGCAATCAGGTTGTTCCTTGCTTATGCTGCTCATAAGAGTTTCACCGTCTATCAAATGGATGTCAAGACTGCATTTCTAAATGGAGAACTGAAAGAAGAAGTTTACGTGGCACAACCAGAAGGCTTTGTTGACCCTGAACGCCCACACTATGTCTACAAGCTAAAGAAAGCTCTGTACGGACTCAAACAGGCACCGAGAGCCTGGTATGATGCACTTTCTGATTTTCTTGTGCAATCAGGCTACTCGAAGGGAAAGATAGATCCAACTCTTTTTATCAAGCGAGAGAACAGTGACATCATGCTGATACAAATCTATGTCGATGACATCATATTCGCCTCGTCTAATCCGAACTTCTGCGAAGAATTCAGCAACTTGATGCGCACTGAGTTCGAAATGAGCATGATGGGAGAGTTGAACTTCTTCCTAGGGCTACAGATCAAGCAACTACCAGACGGAATTTTCATCAGCCAGTCGAAGTACATCCATGAAATGCTCAAGAGATTCAAGATGGACAGCAAGTCAACCATGAAAACCCCCATGTCTCCCTCACAAAAGCTCGACTCTGACCCTTCTGGGACTTCAGTCGATGCTACCAACTATCGGGCTATCATCGGTTCCTTGCTGTACCTGACATCTAGTAGACCGGATATTGTCTTTGCAACTTGTCTGTGCGCTCGCTTTCAAGCAAATCCAAAGGAATCACATCTGAATGCAGTAAAGAGAATCCTGAGATACCTGAAAGGAACAGTCAACCTGGGACTTTGGTATCCCAAGGACACGGGTTTTGACCTTGTTGGTTACTCAGATGCTGATTTTGCAGGTTGCAAGTTAGATCGAAAAAGTACATCCGGTGGTGCTCAATTTCTGGGAGAGAAGCTAGTCTGTTGGTCCTCCAAGAAGCAGAACTGCGTATCAACTTCTACAGCCGAGGCAGAATACGTTGCGGCTGCTAGTTGCTGTTCACAAATCCTATGGATGAGGACACAACTTAGAGACTATGGCTTCCTATTCAACCATATCCCCATCTACAGTGACTCCCAGAGTGCAATCGCCATAACCAGCAACCCTGTTCACCACTCGCGCACCAAGCACATCGATTTGCGCTATCACTTCATCAAGGACCATGTGGAGAAAGGAGATGTTGATCTGTACTTTGTAAGCACTGAGCTTCAACTGGCTGACATATTTACTAAGGCACTGGATGACAAGAGATTCCAGTTCCTAGTATCTAAGTTAGGCATGTTGAATCTCGATCCTATGTAATTGTGTTATCTCCATGGTCTGAATAAAATGTGTGAGTGTGCGTGGTGTGCGTTGCATGTGTTGAGGGGGAGAAAAGGGAGAAAATAAAAGAGAGAGGAATACTTTGAGGGGGAGAAAATAAAAGAAAAGTCAGAAAAAGAGTGTGTGTGTGTGTGAGTGAGAAAATCAGAAAAGTCAGAAAAAGAGTGGGTGTGTGTGTTTTTCATTTTTTTTATGCACAATTCGAGGGGGAGTTCTGTACCAATAATAAAATAGGGGCCCAACTGTTTAAAACTGAACTGGACCCAACTCAACATATGGGCCCAGACATTTTCTCGCAAGGCCCAAACCCAATTTCTCGCATATAAAAGCTGACTTCGAGAACTTCTTTTCGCACTATTCACTTTCTCGCATAAGCTTTCTCGAAGTCCAGAGTTCTCGAAGTTTAAAACATTTTCTCGCAATCTTCTCGAATCAATCTTAAGGTAGAATTCTAGGTTTTGTTATCATCAACAACATCAATAAAATGGTTTTCGCACACAATGGCAAGTTCTCGAATCCAAAACTTGAAAGAAATTTCTCGAAATGGAATATCGAGAACTATATATTTCTCGAAAACTGAAAACTTGAAAATCGAAAAGTTTTGGATATTATCTTTGTGATTATGTGTTATTGCAGGTGGTTCTCGACATTTCTTCTGAGTACGAACTCGAGAATACATCTTTCTCGATATTTGAATTCGAGGAATTGTTTCTCGATATTTCAAATCTCGTAAGTCAGTTCTCGATATTTGAACCTCGAAAAAGTCTTTTCGATGTTTAAATACCGAGAACCTACTTCTCGAAGTTTGAAATACCGAGAAGCAGTTCTCGATAGTTAAACATCGAGAAAGGAAATTCTCGAAGTTTAGATCTCGAGAAGGACTTTTCGATATTCTCACATCGAGAACCAAGTTCTCGGTGTTTGAATATCGAGAAGAGCTTCTCGGTATTTAAACCTCGAGAACCTACTTCTCGATATTCAAAACTCGAAAAGTTGGTTCTCGTGGTTTACACTCAGAAATTTTCTCGAGGTCCAACCTGTACACATCCAATCTGAAAAATTGCAAGAACAGAACAAAAATAAAACTTTTCATATGTACAATTGTGCTGACCCATTTCTTTCAGTCAATCATGTCAGGAACAGACAGGAATGCACAATCAAGCGATGAACTGTACCCAAAAGAGAACTGGGTCCCGCTTTATGACAACAACTTTCAACTGGACCTCAAGCTCTTCAAGTGTCAGGACCCAGTCATTCTCTCAATCCTGCAAAAACATTACCTTTGGACCGCATTCAACGAAGCCAAACCAGTACCAATGATATACCTGCAGCAATTCTGGGGCTGCATGCGAACTGAGAGCAAGAAAGATCGGTCTAAGATCATGACCAAGCTGAATGATGTAAGAGCGGTGCTGACACCCTCTACAATAAGGGAGACTCTGAATCTCCCGGTGCTCCAGAACTATGCACCGCTACCCACCAATGAAGATCTGATCACAGACATGAAGAAGCTAGGGTATGAAGGACCGTTACCCCTGATCTCAAACTTTACCATCTCAAACCTGCCCCACCCGTGGAAGAGTCTGTTCGGCCTGGTGAACAAGTGCCTATCTCCTAAGCACGCCGGACATGACAAATGCAACAAACAAATTCTCCAAATCTTCCACAGGATCGCCTTCAACGTCAAATATGACATGGCTCAGCTCTTCTGGACGGAGTTGATGGATCAAGTGAAGATGAAGGAGAACAACAAGGGGAGCACTATTCCCTACGCTCGGTGGCTGGCGCTGATGATCCACAATATGATGGAAGCCACCCCTACAATCCCTAAGCGTAAGGAAGACAAGCACTTCACTGCGCCAAAGCTCAAGTACTTTCAACGAGACAGTAACAAAGCTGAAGCACTGCCTATTCCGGACTCCCTGCTTGATCTAGCAAACCCGAGGGACAAGGTAGTCATTGACTACAAAGAGTCGCTGAAGAGAACGGTCCCTATGGTTCAGCAAAACCCAGCTGGACCTTCCCCGGGAACCAAGCCGAGAGAAAGTGAGGGTAAGAAGAAGAGAGCCCCGCCACAGAAACCAGTGGCAACCCGGCCTAATGATGATCAGTCTGCTAACTCTTCCGAGAGGACCCAGACTGCTGAGGGCCACCCTAATGCTGAGGACACTGCCAATGAACCATCAAGCCAGGCCCCTTCTAATAAGGCTGGTGGTGAGGCCTCCGATAGCATGGCCAAGGGAAAGGAGAATAATGACGATGATGATGATGCAGATGATGATGATGACATGGAGGGAGTTCTGATCAGCAACAGGAAAAGAGCCGGAAAGAGGGCCATTCCGATAGACTCCAACTCCTCATCGGACAATGAAGAGGCTGTTCACATGTCCCGACCACTTAAGGGCATTGTCATCAGTGAGCAGCGCTCCAAACACAACAACGACAAATCTACATCATCACAGCCTAAGAAGAGGCTAAGAAAGAAGAGTGCAGTGGAGGAGGAGCTGGCACTATACGATGACTGTGACACCTTCGTCACTATAGACCGAACCACGCCCCTAGGAGCAGGAGCTGACCTTGTCAGTTCCCAGGTAGAAGTCGCAGCATCCGGTTCAACTGCGCATGCACAACCCTCTCCCAACCACTCTCCAGTCTCCCAACAGGCTGGAGTTTCAATAACTCAAGGGGAATTTACACCGACCTCACTGATTCCTTCCGAATCTGCTGAGAGACTTAGTGGTCAACAGCCCCGGACCACTACCCCCATCCGTTCTATCACATCGAGTCTAGGTGTCACCATTCCTACATTTTCACATTTTTCTAGGACACCTACACTATTCACTGCACATACAGGTGCACTCACCCTGAATGCAACGACCGGAGTGCAAACTATGATGGTCGGAAGCCCTGCTACGCCAACAATGCCTCGATCATTGAACGCAGGCCACACATCAGCTATCTTCACTGATGCTGTGACAACAGTTACAACCCCTGTAACTGGTGCCATTATCCCCGAAGACATTCTCGTATATCTGAACAGCTTTCTAGAGTCTACCATTAAGCCATGGGTGCATGAAGCAATAACCGCTAATGCACAAGACTCTGGAAGTACCCCAGTTGTTCAGAATATACCATCCAAACCCCAGACAACACAGCCCCCAACCATTTCCATACCTGTTTCCAAATCCTTAGCCATAGAAAACCAACAACCATCCACATCAAGGGGAACCCAAGATACAGAACTAGTATTCTCCCCTACAACGACCAAACCCAACCTAACAACCATACCCTTCGAGGATCTTGTAGCTGAGATCTACGACCGTATACTAGACATGGAAGAAGGCAACCTCACCCCTCTTCAAAAAGCCCTTCTCCATGCTCTAGATACACAGAACACATGCCGTGACAGTCTCCGTGGCGCTAAACGTTCACATGAGGATCCTGATGATTCGGATTCTCATGAGGGGGAGAACAAGCGCCAGCGGATACTTGAGCATGTTGCTTCTACTAGCCAACCCTCAAAGCCAAACCAACCCTCTACCTCTACCAATGAGCAACCCACTACTTCAGCTAGCCATAAATCCCTAGCCACTCTCTCTAGCATGGTCGAGCTAGACATAACATCCCGAGGTGCATCCCCTATAGATGTTAACCAAGGACGGAATGGAAGTCCTGATGATGCTACCACGAGTACATCTTCTTACTCAGGCCATCAGTTAGAACCTAGTTCGAAACTGATGTCAACGGGCAATCCTGAGGATCCCGGTGTTTCACTTTTTCAGACAAGGGAGGATTGGCCGCATGTAACGAAGTATAGAGGTCTGGTCTCTGCGCAAGAGCATCGTGTTGAGATAATTGAGGATCCCTGCAAGTCTCACCAGGATCCCGATGCTACGCCAGGCATGTCGCCACAGCAGCAACAGGCTTCCTCTAGCTACTACAATGATCAAATGCATGATGAACTTGAGGAAATGTTGGTGCATAACAAATGGTCTGAACTCTGGACAGATGTAGATGAAGCACAGCGAAGAACATATCTCAGAGATTGTAAGGAATAAATGTAATTAGATTTTGATGATGCTATAGGATTAGAAAGATAGAGTACCCCCAATTAGATTTTATGTATTAGAATTTTCAATTGTAAGTATTAGTGTAGTCGACGATCAGAGTTGCTCTGTTTTTTTGATCAGATCAGAAGTGCATCAGAATTGCTCGACCAGACTTGCTCTGTGAGAACTGCTTTATCAAGAGTTCTCTTATCAGAAGTCCATCAGAGTTGCACCATGAGATCTGCTGATAAATTGGACATCTGATAACCGACGAGAGTTACAGATCAGAGGTACTCATCAGCGGACCTATCAGAGTCAGAGTTAGAGTTCAGTCAGAGATCAGAAAGCCATCAGAACTCAACTCATCAGAAAGCCATCAGAATTCAATACTTCAGAAGAGCCTGATCAGAGCTCGACGAACACTTAGAAATTTTCAAGCAACATCCAACAGCTATGAATTCAACGGGTAAAAACATCCAACGGCTAGAAGACTGTGCATGAAAGGAAAGCAGTTAATGCACATTAAATGAGCCTGATACGCTGAAGGATTGATTGCAAATGATTGACCAAAGAATCCGGGAAGATATATTTTAAAAATAGAAACCTTCCAAAAACGGCGGTCAAGTCAACTGTACGCGCATTTAATGCAGTTGTCTCCTCCTCCAACGGGCAGACAACCTCAGTATATAAGCTACACACCGAAGAACAGAAAAATAACTTTGCTACAACTTTTGCTCATCATCATTCAAGCTCTCTTGAGTTTAAAATTCTACAACCTTCAACAAGACAAGCTTACGTTGGGAAGATTCAAACTCCAAATCTTTCATCCCCAACAAACAAGCAAAGTTCATCCTGTTCTTCAACACTTCAAGAACTTCATCAAACATCCTTTGTAACGAAGCAAGTTGGAGGAAAAACTCTGTTTTTCAAAAGAATCTTCTGAAAAGAAGGGCGTCCAAGTAACTGCAGTAGTGAAGTGGTGATACTTCCGGGAAGCTGAGTGAAAGGATCAGCCATCAGGACGTGGAATTGCATCCTGGGTGGCATCTAGGCTTGAAGAAGACGAGGAGTGCTTCTTAAGTGCTAGGAATTAGCTTTGTAACTGATCTACTTCAAAGCTAGTGGAACAGTGG